>JAYGXS010000005.1:58998469-59013579 GCA_036362985.1 Ligula intestinalis
GACTGGCCATTTCTGGCTTATTAGCCATCGTCAGCCAGTCACAGACCCAGACCCACGTGGTGCCCCACTCGAACCTCGAACTCACGACCTCTTTGATAAGAGTCAAACGCCCTAACCATTGAGCCACGAGCTCGTTGTCTGGCCGGTTTAGGTCAGGACATATTGACAGTCATTGATGAGCGTTCACCTGACCACTAACGGAACTCATCTGTTCCGCTCTTCCGTGGGTCGATTGGCGCCGGCGTACAGAGCCCCACGCAATCACCTCCCGACATGCACCACTGGTAGTTGATTGTTTTATACTTCCTATATTTGCCCCCTCCTCTGGTTGTTGCTTTTACCTCTGATGATGATCTTCTGCGCCAGTTTGAGAACTCAGAGCAATAAACAAACTGTTCCGGTGCTCGCCCAGCCTTCTACTTTACTCATGCAAACACGTTCGCATTTATTCGAGAGAGAGAGGGATTACTGTTGTTATGTCACTTACTCAATTTCATTCAAAGAAAAAGCGAATGAAATTTGGACATTAAGATTCTTCAATACCAACCTACCTCTCACCCAGTACACAATGCTCAGGCCTACATAAACAGGCAATTATGAATACAATTTCCCAGAATTTTATTTATTTGAAATTTTTTTCAGCTAGTTGGTGAACTGTGCACTGCCTATAAAACCAAAAACCTGAAATTTAATTCACGTCTTATTCCTGAGTGGATGAAACAAATGCGCGTTCCAGGTACTTGCATGGATAAGGAAGAAGGATTGTCGAGCGCCGGATCAATTTGTTTGTTGCTCTGAGCTTTCGAAGTATTTTTATCTCTGAAGGTGGACTCCTGTAAGACTTCGAAGGCTCAGAACAGCAAACAAATTGATCCAGTGATCGACGAGTATTCTTCTCTATCCATACTTCTTATTGTTATTGCTGCTTTCCAAATAAATTTAACTGAGAACCAGCCAAGAGAAAGAAAACTGAAATTGTAGGTGAAACAGGTCTGATCGACGAAAAAACGTATTTTTTTATGATTTCGGAAGGATTGTTGCTAAATATCCTCTCTTATTTTATGTCACTGTACACCTACGAGTGGGAAAAGTCAGTTCCTTCCAATTGGATACAACTGTTTGATTGCATAGGACACCTTCATGACACCCTGTCACTGCGCATATCCTATCCGTGGTGATGCTGTCCTGCTTTCTACATTCAGGTACACTTAGCAACCTCCTCCCTTTTGATGGCAAACAGATGTGGGCATTTAAGGCTAGTTTTATTTTTGGCCGTCAATTCGGAGGATGCATATGAACAAGACTGCGGACTTACCCAAAGCCCCGCCTCGCGCAATGTTTAGGACCTACTTTGTGTATGGAGAGCAGGCAAAACGCGTCCACCACTTGCCGCCTTCTGATTGGCTACTGACCTCCCCCATCCTCGAGGGCAGAGCTCTGCGCTTTCCCGGCTAATCAAAGCTGCAGATGACTGGACCAGCCTTGCAATTGGTGGACGAAGCAATCGCAGCGCGCGTGCAGGTGGCCGCACGCATGCAAGTGTGAACACAGAACGGGTTTGTGCATGTGTAAACGAAGGGGGAAGGGGGGGGGGGGGGGGGGGGGGGGGGGGGATGGTCTTCGCTCTCAAAGGGAAGAGGCGTCTCGTCAAAGCAGGACGCCGATGGGCACGCACGAGGGCCCGAGGACTGCAACAATGAAGGTAACAAAAACGCTACCACCCTGTCCCCTCCCATAGGCGCAGATTTCAATTGTGTGTTCAAAGTTAAGGCGGTTTCGGGGCGCGGACATTTGTGCCACAACAATAGGTGGTGTGCACAGTAAAATGCCAGATGAAAGAATAGAAGACTGTATTCATTTTTGGGGTTGTTGTGGACATGCGTTTAGTTTGTGGGGCGAAAGTGACGCGACATCTAAATTAGACTGCTGACTTTGTTTACATGGAGGTTTGCGCTGTCTACCTCTAGTAGTCCAGACATATCTACCGTTCCCCTGATTGTCGCCTAACTGAAAAATTCTTGTTATCTTTTTCTAATGCAGATTCATTGGATTTTCAAACGATGAAAAACTTATTTGTGCCCCTAATACTAAAGATATGCCTTCATATCTTTTCATGCTTCCTTATGCTAAAAGGTGCTTGCAAACTTTTCTACTTCGGTGCATTTTCGCTAACCACCGGCTTTGAGTATCGCTTAAAATAAAAAAAAACGATGAAGATAAAAGCTTCTTTCGGAAAATTGAAACTTTATTTTGCACATTTTCGAGGCAGGATCCCCCGCTCGTCTTCAGACATGAGAATGTATCTGAGCTTGTTGGAAGACAACTAAGAAAACACCAAAAAAAATGTGACCACCTAACGATCCCAGGACAAGATTAGCTATCTCGAAAGAAATTGGGTTGTCTCTAAGATCCTGTGTTCCAGTTCTGATGCAGTCTGCTGTGGCCAAAGTGGGAAATGTGCCTCAACCCGCATGCACCAAAATCAATCAGGGGTCAGAAGACGAGACCATTTATCCCAGGTGGCCATGCACACACTAGAAACTGGCCACAACTTTGCATGGGAGAACACATGGATTGGTGGCACTTATCCAACTAGAAAAGGCCATGAATTCCTAGAAGCAATGCACTCGAACGAGGCATGCATCAACAGGTATATTTATTTGGATGCCAGCTGTAGTTAACTCAAAAGCTAATTCGATGCGTACCACCAACCAAAACCAAATGACGAAAGGCACCTAACGCCTACTAGCGAAGACTGGAAACCCTGCCATTCGGTGTACACGTCAGATGAATATTGATTTTTATGAAGGTATAAAATTTTAGTTGTTCTGTTACACATTTTCTCACGCCTGAAGATGATTCCGGGAACTTGCCTCGAAAATTTACACATACAGTTTCAATTTTCCCAAAGAAGCCTTTACCTTCATAATTTACTATCTTGGGATGTGCATATTTCAAAATCCAAAAGATATTTCAATTGATCCAAATGTGAAAACTTCGGGGCCTCGTTGGGGTTCGAACCCACACCAACAAGGAAGGCCTTAGAGCAGCCAACGCACTACCAACTGATCTATGAGAGCCTTGCTGTAACGGAGGCCCAGGCCGAAATATAACCGCTGGAGCTGGAGGAATCCACCAGAAACGTCCATAGCCTTTCTGTCCGCTGTGATCGTGTGGGACCATCCAATCATCTACACACGCATGGTTTTGCTGCATGTTAGACAGCGAATGTTCCACGGGGCTACATATGGGCTTGTTGCAGGATATTCAGCGGTTGTTCGACGGCAATACAAAGGGTAGGGCTGCATGAAAGACAGCGATTGATCCACGGTGCTACACATGACATTGCTTAATGATAGTAAGCAATGTTGTAACGGAGGCCCAGGCCGAGATATCGCCGCGCAATGCGTAGCCAAATTGTTGTAACGGAGCCGAGGCCAAAATATTCGCCGTTTAACTACGCCTCATGTGAGCCTCCAAAGGGAGAACAGAACAGGAAGTGTGCAGAAAGCGGAAGTCTTTGAGTGTTAGAGGTACAACAACTCTAGGGAAACGAATGTGTGTGAGATAGGTCAACGAACCAATCCGATTCTCTTCTGAAATAGTGGCCAGTCCCATTGGTTGTTGGCTCAGTGGATAACTGTAGTTTAAATTCTAAATTATTGATCGATTGACGGCTTGTGTACGGTCGCCCGTGTAGGCCGATCGATAGCCTGCTTGGAGCGCAGCAACGGCCTGCAAGCTACTGGTTGCTTAGGCTGTTCGTTAGGCCGTCCTAACAAGCCTTGCATTTAATCACACTTGGATCTATTTATCTATCTAGCCTACTCCATATCCCAGGGCCTTTAATCACATGTAATGTGCTCACGTAATTAGTTCTCATCGAATGACGCAATTTTTACGCCAACTGCAGTATGTCAGCAAAAACTAAGTACCAAACTTAGCGCAGAGCAGTTTATGTGCAGGTTACCGAAGGAATGACTTAAGTATTTTTACACTCAAGCATGTCTTTGGCAGGGTTTCACTGCATGCACTGTACAACTGTATGCATGGGCCAACACCTCCATAGTGCGGAGAAATAGAATAAAACAGGTACTTACATGCCTGGATGATTTTTCACAATACAGTGCTGCATATTGATGATGTACAGTATGGCGAGTGCTGCATGCAACATGTATAAGTTTTGCAAAAGTTTTATCAGTACTCGCATACGAAAACTTAGAAATAGAAATGAGCAGCATAAGCATATTAAAAGAACTATAAGAAGTACTAAATGGTCGTGGCGTCAAATGGTCGCGGCGTCTTGACACCATTTGTCACTGTCCGCTCATCATCTTGCGGAATGCTAGAAGGTGTGCTGACGGATGATGAGTTTGAGTTTGTTCTCGACCGCGGGAGCCGTAGGGCCACTACGAAGGCCTTCTGTGCACATAAGATCGGGTTTGTGAGTCGTATGGCCACGGCTTCTGCCGTCGCGAGTATCCGTTGACACAGGAACTTGGAATGTTTCGCCGGCACTTTAAACAAGACTCGAAACGCTTGGTTTACGTCAACCCAGTGACCGCTGTCAACCAAGTGAGCCAAAATCATGCTATATATTGACTTGACCTCGCCTTTGTTTAGCCAGGCAGGATGGTGTTCCCGCATGCGTTTGGACAGCCGCCTAGTTGTTCGACCAATGTAACTTGCCCCACAGGAGCATGTAAAGTTGTAGATGCACATTGATGAGGTCTGGAATGGGAGTGTAGCCTTACCTTCAAGGCGAACAAGTGGAATGCTCGAAAATACTAATCTTTACTTAGCTGATGGATATGTACGCACTATTGCAGCGTTCCGTCGAAGCTGTAGAAATTCACTTGCTGGATCACCTTGAAATGGCAGTGTAAGAAATAAGGTTTTCTTCTCAGCCGTCGGTAATTCCGATTTTGGTGGACGTTCTTACATAAACTTATTGATGAACTTCTCAGGAAATCCATTTTCTTGTAGGGTGTTTTTAATGAGTACGAGTTCTTTCTCCAGTGTCTCTGGGGAACAGATTCTCCTCGGTTCGCAAGGCAGTGGACTAGGCCTCGTTCCTGACTTAGTGGTTAAAAACTTTAGAAAAAAGTGCACTGCCCTGTCCAGGATTTCTTACGAAATACACCTCTACTTGTTGTTCCATCCGATCTTCTACTAAGAAGGACATCCGTCTGTCTTCGTTTTCTAGAGTGAAGGTTAACGCTGGGAGCACCTGATTCACTTTAGCTAAGAAAGTTTCCAACTCAATACTTCCATCTGCTATTACAAATATATCGTCCACATATCTAGCATAGGAATGTAGATCCTTTATAATAGGGGAAAGATCGTTGCTCTCCAGTTTGCCCATGAAGGCATCAGCTAAAAGAGGTCCCAGTGGTGATCCCATCGCTACATCATCGATTTGGCGGTAAATTGTCCATTAAAGCTGAATTGCACGTTTGATGTACAGCGGAAAAGTAGTTCTTTTAGGTCTACGATCGACATGCCGATTGGAAAATCCTGCTTAACAATCTCTTCGCACAAATATACTATGGTTTCTGAGAGGGGAATGTTGGTGAACAGAGACGCGACATATAGGGATAACATCGTTTTCCCCTTGATCTTTGTGTTGCTTATGGACTCGACGAATTGAAACGTGTCGCATAGGCCGTATGGTGCTATTTGGTGCCGAATTGGTTTCAGTTTTTCTGCCAGCCACATTTCAATTGCATGATATGGCGAATTGCACACATCAATTATTGGTCGTACTAGAACACCTGGTTTATGAATCTTAGGCAAACCATATAGCCTTGGGTGGACTGTGCCTGTGGGTTTGAGCGCTTCTTACTCTTGTTCACTAAGGAAACTTTGGTCTTTGAGTTTCCGAAGACAAGTTGTGAGTTGAGATTCTACGCTCTCGGTTTCGTCCTTATTCTGTCTTTCACTTTTGAACTTTGTGACGTCAGCCAGGATTGATTCGATCTTGGAGACGAAAGCACTTTTATTCATAAGAATGTCCTCAATGCCTTCATTGATAATTTGCACTTCCGGATGATTTTGACATCAAAACCTTTAAAATATGATGTAAATAAAGAGCGTTTACCGAAAAAAAATAGTTTTTGGATATAAGTTATTATGTGAATTACATTCGGAAATGCCCTTAAAACAGCAAACCACACTGCCAAGCATACAGAATGTCTGCAACATAACTCGGATATTGTTTTTCCTAAGATTAATAAAAAAATTCCCATAATAGGTTACCTGTTTAAAAGTGTTTTAATTGTATATTCAGCTGACGAATTTCTGTTGATATTTACTTTTTGCAAGGCACTATCACAACGAAACTGGAGACATTTGACAATTTCTTTAAGTTACCTGAAGATAAACGATTCAATTTGACTGGAGATGAAGGAACTTACTTTTTTCTTTATCATGGAGTATTTTCCGCATAAGTGGTTTCAATTCCACGATCTGTTATAATCTTGCGAATTAAAAAAAAATCGGCCATATATGGCCATTTTTGGAATACTTATTATACTTCTGTCTGTTTCATTTCTAAATAACGCATAAAATGAACGTATATTTCTACATGACTTACATTCAATAAGGCCTTCTTTTCATAACTTTCGTAGTAAAATATGCGGAAACTTGGCTGATACGCCACGGTGAGCAAAACGGTGAGTGGTAAAGCAAAATGCGGCGAAACATTTTGTTACTGTATTTTGTGCAAAATTATGCACAGGTTAGCTAAACATAATTTTTAAGACTTAAATTGTTGCTTGTTTCTGGAAATAAACGTGATTCCTTAAATTTGGCTTCATTTCCATTTGAAAAAATTCGAACAAAATTTTCCGGTTCTGGAAGGCATAATTTTTCCACTCCTTTTTACTTTTTCTGAAATTCTTCCATAGCACAATGCATAGTAATAAAAAGTTTGGTTCTGTCGTACTTTAAAACATAGGGAATTTCTTTGATCTAAACTTACCCATGATTTAGCCTGAATTAGTGCCTATTCGCCCCATAAGTGGACAGTTTCCCAAACTTAAGCCTTTCTAATGATTAAATTCACTCAGTTGATCAAAATAACCTGTCTAAATATATGCTAAATTACAACGTTAAATCTCGTAATGAATGTGGCATGCAGGACGTGCCATACTGGTCATTCACCGACATCCGTTGCACACAGTACCGAGACTGACTTCTGCAATGGACCGACGGCTCTTTTGCTTCCTTTAAATTATTTGAAGGTATCCTTCATCAGAATATTTTTCCGTAGCCCTCACTGACTATAACAGAAGGTACTATTTCGCCATTTAAAGTAGTCACCGAAAATCACGCAACATACCGACATATGCGACATATTGATACGCTTTCGCTAATCGACATTGACTCAGGTTGTGCTGTCGATTATCTCATAGTCTATTTTGAAATCATTTAAGTCATGATAGGATGCGGGCTTTTTAACGAGCTTCGTTCTGACCACTAACAAAACGTATCTATCGTAAAAACGGGCAATTTAAGTAATAGGCCTTTTATCATGTATTTTGACTGCCCTTATAAATTTAAATGTATTTTATGGAAAACATACACGAAAAAATTTTTTCTTGTACTTGTTTGATAGAAAATTACGCCTTCTTTAAATGTATAATCAAAGAAAGTTTTCTTTTCGGTTTTAAAAGTTGCTCAATTGCCGAATAATTTTCTAACCTACTGACTGCTACACTCGAATTCCAGATTTAAAAACTGCGCACTGTGTGCATCTTGCTTAAGAAAAAAGTACGTTTTCGCCTACAGCTTGAGAAAGAAGTCACATAGTTGTCACAAAATATTGCAATAGATGTGGAGCATGTTTCATGCAGTATAGGCAGCATTAATAATTTGACGGAGACGATGTATTATGAATAAAAACTTCACAATTGTAAAACAGCTCATAATTAGCAACCTTTATGAAACCAAAATATACCCTTTCATTAAGTATAAAATTTAAAGAAGGCGTAATTTTCTATCAAACGAGTACAAGAAATAGTATTTTCATGCACGTTTTCCATAAAATACATTTGAATTTATGAAGGCAGTAAAATACTTGATAAAAGACCTACTACTTAAATTGTCAGTTTTTACGACAGCTACGTTTTGTTATTGGTCAGAACGAACCTCGTTAAAAAGCCCGCATCCTATCATGACTGAAACGACTTCAAAGTAGACTACATGATAATCAATAAAAGTCCAGTTGGGCGAGTATACGTGTACTTTCGACAAATTCTCATCAGGCCTTACATTGATATGGAAACTGGGTGCGAGTTTAAACCTGTTCGTCTTTTTGGACAAGTGAGTAGTGGGAATGGGGGTGGGGTCGATAAGTGACGGCTGGTTGTAAGGGTAAGGTTTGATGGAGCAGTCTAGGGGAGGGGGAGGTGGGGGGGGGGGTAATCAATAGCACAACCTGAGTCCATGCCGATTAGCGAAAGGGTATCAATATTTCGCATATGTCGGTATGCTGCGTTATTTTCGGCGGCTACTCTAGGTTCCTGGCCTTTCTTAATAACTGACTCTGATGAGTCAATATTTTTATCACCCATAGGGACTTTTGAGGGCTGATTGCTCCTTTTTTTCTTCTTGAATTGCTAAGACTACGAGGAAAATGTTGCGGCGTTGACGGGATCTCGCAACAGACCAGGAATGTTTACTGTTTCCTTTCCTCGCGGAAGGAAATCGTTTTGTTTCATTGTCCCAACAGCGGGGGCAAGGATGAAAGCTCAAACGTGGTAGAAGAGAACAGGTGACTTCGAGGAATCAGTTCACAAGGAGACTGTGTGATCACCGGATGAAGAAATTAATTGGCCTGACGTTTCGGATTCCAGTTTGAATCCATCAGCAGAAAAAATCGCAGAAAAACAGAGGTTTGTTATGCGGTTGCCTCTGATGATGTTGATGATGATGGTGATGGTGATGATGTATTCGAGCTAGAATTCGCAAACTTCTAGCTGATAATTTTTTTTCCTCCAGCAATCGCTTCTTCTGCTCCTGAGGCCCAGAACGTGTCTTCTTCTGGTCAGCTCATGGAACGGACACTGTGTTATGCAGGCGATTTCGCACTCGAGGTACCTGAAGTGTCTAACCTGTCGGGTCGGACCTACAACCGCGCGGTCAACCCAGTGGGCGTTCGTGTGGAGTGGTTGGCTGGCTGGCGGACTGAGAGCCAGGCTGCGATAGCTCCTTTTTGATATGGCACTCCCACTCAGCTGGAGTCCGATCCAGGTCTGGAAACACGGTGGTGGGCGGCTCTGGCCACACCAACCCTCAGTGCACTCTCCCGCGCCCGGTTTTCTTAACTTGATCATGACACCAGGTCCAGGTGGGGGGGGGGGGAGAGAGAATGCTGTAGATGCAGCACAAATCAACTTTCATTTAAAACTAATCTACGGGCAAGCCACGCTGAAGAACGCGGTGCACACGGTCGAAATGGACGCTCAAACCATTACATGACACCACTTGGTTTGACAACCCCTTTGGTACTCTTCTCCTGTAAGATGTGTGTTTGACAAACGCTGCTTATCTAAACGGAGTCTGCACTGATGTACACGGCACCGAGCTGAACTCCTCAAATGTTGACCTCATAAAGCCGGCCTTTCCATATCCAATTATGTGGTAGAAGGGCGGGTATAGTTTGTTGTTGTAACTTGAAACCACCTGCCAGGCATATTGAAGGTAACCTCGATAAGGTAGAGACTGCGCAAGAATTGGTATATTGCGCGAAAAGAATGTGTTGGCCGTTTTTGAAAATAATTTGGTGCACTTTCCGCTCATACACTACCAACTCGTTTCTTCATCGTTGGCGTTTCGTACTCAAAACACTGTCCCTTTAGCATCCATTTCCGTCACTTCATTGACTTATTGTCTTCGTTGGGTGCTCTGTTTTGGGAATAAATAGAGGCGACACACAAGACAGCTATCTGACAGGTCATGAGGGGTGACCTGAAATTTTTGCACCCTAAATACACATTCATTGTTTTTAAAATAATATATATTAAACAATTTACTCAACAGGAAATTTTCATTTTGCCCTTAGTACACTTTCTACTCTCATTTGTATCAAATTAATGGTATTCAGAAGAGTCTCTAAGAGGATCCTTCTTCAGGTGACAAGCAGGGATTTCTCCAATTCAACGACAGGCCTAGGAGCAGGCAGGTTCTCGTCAACCGAGAATCGAACACAGATTTTCAACCGGATTCAGGTCAAGACTATTTAAGAGGAAGATAAGATCGCCTGACATTTCGAAATCCATAGAGGATAATTTATGAGAGATACGGTGGCAATGCAGGACTTTGTACTGGCCATATGTCTTTTCTCCAGAAATGTAGAAATTTCTCTGTCAGCGACCACTGGGTCTCCAGAGCTGTGGCTTAACCCTACGTAAAAATACGCCTTGACATGTCCGGAACAAGTTTATGCTCAAATTTTGATCTGCTGACTCGATCTCTTTCAAATCTTTTAAACAGGTGCTGCTTTAGGAACTCCTCTGTATAATATTCTCCATTCACTCATTGACCCTGTGGTATACCGTGGAAGTAAGAGAGCCCTTCACAAGCTATTCCTCCTCAAGTAACGACTCTAGCGCTACACCTTGGAACTTCAACATTTTACAAGATGCAAGGACTTGCAGTCCAAATTACGTCATTTTTATGTTTGACGGCTGGAATAATTAGTGCGGCGATTCATCGGTTTTTCACGCACTAGTACACAAATGCTTGGCGAGCGAAGACAAGATGACTCAGCACAGAGGCGATGGGCACGGACTACCGCAAACTTCCTATCTGTATCTGCACAACTCTACCGCATGGAAAACCTTGTTTACAGATTCGGTAGGAAGAGTTCTTTGAAAAAAAGTGATTTATTTTCGGCACTCGCACATCATGTCGTCGTCAGACAGATGGAAATTTTACGAAACAGTTAATTCAAAAAGATAGCTAACAGAAGCTTTTATAGTGGGAAAGGTTATAGTCCATAATCGTCACTCGCATGTAAGTATGCGGTCAGTGGGGAAAAATAGTTCTTATCCGCATGCAATAATGCGGTCGGTCGGGAACTATTTGTCAACCGCAGTTAATCATGTGGTCGGTGGTGGTTGATTTTCGCTTCTTTTAGTCTAGGTAGACTGTTGTCTCTTCCATGCTTCTCTGAGATTGATGAACATCGCGTCCAATTTGACGAGACACGCACAATAAACCACTGTCTCCCATACAACTCCTTCTACCGAATTATACTCCTTGGGATGCCGATTTTCCAGTTTAGATTGTGTACAAAGTTTGTTTACGAAAACGCCCCAACCAATGACGTCAAAAGATACATAGAAACTATTGCTGACTATTTAATTCTGTCGATTCCCCATGAAATTGACAATATATGCGACCTTTGATCACTGACGCAAATTCTTTTTGTCAGTGACTGAATCGATCGAAGGCTTGAACTGCCCAGCCTGTGGCCGCAGAGATGACATCCCGAAACAGTATTTGCGATGCATTTTCAAAAATAGAAGCAGCAAAGCGGAACGCTAACCCAGTTTGCTCGATTCTCCTCCCCCCGTAAGCAGTGAAGGCGTACTTACGGCCTGTTTAGTTGATCAAAATCCCAGCAGGGCGAGGGCAGGGGGGGAGGATGATACTCAGACTCTTTCAACTTCTCGCCCAATTAAGTAATGGAATACGTTCATTCCACCCGCCCCGAGTCTCCCCGCCCTCCCAACTTCCTATATTTGGTATATTAATTAGACAAAGGACAGATTCACTTTGCATGCGACGGATAGCGGCCTGAGCAGTCTCACTTTATTTAATGAAATTCCCGCACACAGCCCTGAGAAGATTTCATAAAATTATGCTACTTTCTCATGAGAAGAAGCAATTCAGCAGATACGAAGTTGAGGTGAATAAGAAAGCAGCAGCAGGCAGACTGCAAGATTAGGCGCTCGGCGAAAGTTGGCCTACATAAACGCTCTAGCTACGATCGCAAAAAAATGGGAAAGATTAATTGAATCAAAGAACATTTCTTTGTTTCAAACTACTCCGCGGTAATCAGACCACTATCCGGACCGCAGCTTTGATCCATGCATCCGTTTGGTAATCAGCTCATCCTACCAGGATGTTCTTGATTAATATTTTATCTCCTTCTGTCAAACCGAAGTATTTTGCTCGCCTATAATATTCCAATGAACAAATTATCGCAATAAAATTAAAACTGCAGTGTGACTATGAAAAGGGAAAAAAGAATGCGCTATGTAGTTTCATCTTCATTTGAAGTTACACTCAGCAAGCTTAATTTGATAAAATCAAGTTAGAGATTGTATACAGTGCCAATTTGATGTCAGATGCTCTATAAACTCCACTCTCTCTGCAAAGTCAATATGAAAATATCTGCAATAAATGGTTAAAAAAATCATCTTTAGCTTGGAACTGTCAGTCTCTGCATCTCAGGTGGCCTCAGTGCAGGCTGGAGAGTGATATATCAACCGGATAACTTTGGTCACTGTGTTTACGGTACCTTGATAAAGATGAGGAAGACTCCGGTTTGTAGAAGCGTGGTCGCAGGAAAAAAACGTTGTGCAATATTGATAAAACTATGCTACTTTAACGAAAAGAAGAAATGCAGGTAATAGGAATTTGAGGCTTGACGAAATTTGGCCCACGTAAACGCTTTAGCGGCGATCGCAAACATATCAGGATAAGTGAAATTTATTTTCATTTTGTTATGACTGCAAGGAAACAAAACAAACAATTCCCTTTCGTAAATTTCCCTGGACTAATGCAAACTACAGGATTCAGAAAGGCCACTAATAGAACAAAACTACTATGTCTAAGCAGAAATCATCCCCAATTCACATACGCAATTGCATCCGCACGCTATTCCAAAGGGTTGAACCACTCTGCAGCATGCTTCCTGACAAAAGAATTGTATGAATATACCTTTATGCTCTCTTCCAAGGTAATGGATACCCAAGTTGTACTAGGAAGAAGACGTATCGAGCACCAGCTCAATTGATTTATTCGTCTGAGCTATCGAACTCTGACAGGAGTCCATCTTCAGAGCTCAGAAGTAGTGACCAAAAAAGAAGGTAATTGTAGTGGCCATAGGCCAATCAATTTTCAGAAATCATCAGATGGTCAAGGGGTTAGAGACAACAATCAAAAAGGATGGAGGAGAAGGGCAGTTAGCTATCAGTGGAGTCGGGGGTGATTATAATGGCGTACGCTAATTAGCTGCCAGTGGAGCTGGGGTCATGAACAGCAATTAGTGTGGCACCTTGTCACCCGGTAGAGAGTCCTGGTAACCCTGCCTCCTCTTCCAGCCGGTTCGTTGTGGGATCCTATCTTTTGCCTCTTTTATGTGTGGTTTGGCCGGGGTCGTCTTCGCTTGCCATTCTTACGTTTGGTCTGGCATCATTCTGTCTTTTTTCTCACATAATGGTACAAGAATTTGTAAGCCACTGGCAGGTCAAGAGGCCTGCCTTCCTCCAATAACTTTTTTGATTGCTGTTTCTAACCCCTTGACAACTTGATGCTTTCTGACAGTTAATTGGCCTATGGCCACTATAACTACCTTTATCGCAGGGGGTTAAGTGAGTTAAACCGTGCAACTGCGATCTTCAGACCATTGTTACTTAGTGCAGGAGAGAAGTCTTTAAAGACTAGAGTAGTAGGTAGAATGTATTGTGTACACAGAGAAGAGGAGAATAGATGAGAGTAGATTGATATGGGAGAGCCCGTACGCTCAGGAGATCGACCGGATCCCAAGTGCGGTTTTCAGCAGTAGCAGCAATGAGAACATGCATTGTCTGGTTGTCTCAAATGTTATTGGCCGGAAAGACTGCATCGACCAAGGCATGCATGCGTCCTATTCGCCACCGAGAGAGGCTAGCCTTTGAGGGACCTGATTGGCTGTTGCCGAGGTGGCCTATATGCAGAAATACTCGTTAGCGGCAGTGAGGCTTTGGACATGCTCCCCTATGTGGAGTGAGTCACCACACCTTCTTTTTTGGTTGCTACTTCTCATCTCTGAAGATAAACTCCTGTAAGAGTTCGAAAGCTCAGAGGAATAAATCAACTGATCTGGTGCTAGAAATGCCTTATTCCTCGTCCATGCAAACACCTGGATCGCAAACCTTCTCATTCATCCGAGATATCCAAGTTCTTTTATCAAACTAAATTAGCACCAAGTGAACATAGTAAGTTCAAAAGTGCAGCAACGCAAAGTCTGGAGGGTCATTCCTTGAATAAAAAGCACTCTCCTAAGCAGTCTCTCAACGGTTACCACCCACTTGGGTGGGCTTACCGATTATAGGAGCCAATTCGCTGCTGCACGATGCAACCTAAGAAAAGACTGTCTCCTTCTGAAACCTCCGTGGTTGTCAAATAAATACGTTGGAATAATGGGGCCGGCAACTACGTAGGGGAAATGGGACAAAAATTGCGGATTTGCCTGTATTAGCAAAAACTGGCAGCTTGAAGGCTAGACTCAAACTCAAAGCTTGTAATCCACTTTAAAGAGACCGGTCATGCTTTCGACATCCAAGGAGCAACCAGCTTAGACTGAGGCACCCCAAAACTAGAACGACTGACGCTTGGGACGCTTAATACTTAGATGACTGCTCTCTCAAAAGGCATTTGGAACTTCCTACGGCCTATAAAGCTCTGAACCAGCAAGTGGATGAAGACCAAAACAAGAAGCTCACACAGAACTTGAGGAATGTGAGCGAAAGCGGTCTCGTAACGAAACTACTCGGAGAGGAAGGAGGCTTAACAGCACCTTCCACTAAGGTGACGGAGCGCTTCATCTGTGGCCATCAACCTACACATACATTCATACGAGAGCCAGGACAGCGAACAAGGAAAACAATTGATCAGCCCAGGGCTGGAAATTTCTGCCAGTCATTCAGGACACTGCTCAATATTGGCACTAGAGTTGTAGGAGTCCACCGTCCAGCGCAACTGTGCTGATTCATTCTGCTTTCGGTCTGCCAGGGCCTACACCCATGCATAATCATCTACCTCACTTGCTATCGGCCTTTCCTACGTTATCGGCCCAATCACTGCTTTATACGCGCGTATAATCAAATGAAATC
>JAYGXS010000005.1:59013679-59028075 GCA_036362985.1 Ligula intestinalis
TATCGGCCCAATCACTGCTTTATACGCGCGTATAATCAAATGAAATCGATAATTCTGCCTCTTTTGATTGGCGGCAGCTGACAAAGCCCAAACCTGCACCCAAAGCTTCACTTACCCACATGAATTCACGGACACACCTGGCGTGCAAATGCAGCCGGCATCTGGTCAGTAAGACAGCCGTTGTACCGTCTATTTTCCGGCAGAGCAAAAGAACACACTAAGCTAAGAGAGAACCTGCAAGTCTGTAGCGGTTCTACAGCTCACCTCCTCCAAACGGGAGACGCCACAGACGTGCTCTCGTTGTGGCAATCTTGGTCGCCCAGTCGCGCTCATCCCAGCGCGATTGTCTATATCCGCATGCGACGTGCCACTTTTGCTCTCGCTCGACCGAGGCGCACACATGCACTCAAGACTGGCTGGGCCAATCATCGTCCTTAGGCTGACCCACACAAAGCCCGCTCTGGTGTCATTGCGACATTTCCCGCGCTGAAGGACACTGAAGATTCCGCCCCGAGCGGGGTGACCGCAGGTAGCCGCGTCGGTCACTGAGACGACGCCGCGCTTTCACACGGCCCCCACAGTCGAACGCCATGCCAGTCCGAGTGGTAACTTCCTCCTAACTATTCTGTACACAATGCATTTTTCCAAAAAATCTGGTTTTCAAAAGACTTTTCTCCTAAGGAACCGGGCCTGCAAGATCACAGGCGTTAGGGTTAACCTTAATAGGCCTAACACTACGGGATAAGTTTTTTTATACTGAAATGCTGTGTGTATTTGAAGCATCCTGTTCGGGTTGGCTGGATTCTGTCCAATCCAGTTCCAGAGAAAGTTCTAGGAGAACTAATTAACTGTATAGGGGCCGAGGACGTTGAGGTTGGCATGAGACGCCGGACGACGTTTTTATCATCGGGATTACTCAGCAGGACCGATAGGCGCCAGACCAAGCGCACGAACGGAGATGTTATGATACTATATTAGTTATAGAAGTATACGTACACGAAAGGTAAATACAATAGGGTAAGAAAAGACGTTAAACTGATAAATAGCCCACCTGTAGTTCGGAAAGTTCTCTAATGTCTGATCAGTTACCACTGGAACAACACTAGGAAGTCCCCTTTCACCTTTAGCCATTCATTTTAGCAGCCAACCTTAATTACAATCGTCATCAAAGCACTAGTAGTAAAAGACACATTCACAGCTCACCTTTATTCTTAAGACGACCTTTTGTATACATCGCCTTGAACATAGGTGTACACTGATCTGTTGCAGGATTCACCAACCCTGACTGTTTCGTCTGGCGAGGGGACTTGACACTTAACGTTTATTATTCTCCAGGACGAAACAATTATGTTACTCGCTAAGTATAAGTAACCAATGTATTACCGACAAACGTTGGGAGTACAGAATGCGCGTAGGATAGGACGTTTGTCTCTAGCTCACTGGTCACAGGTTCGAAACTCGAGTGTAGCGACAGTATCTATGGCTATACTGGAGTTGGGTATGTGCAGCTGACGACAGTTAATAAGCTAGAAATACACGTATTCTGCGCTCCCGACGTTTGTCGGTAATACATTGGTTACATCTGCTTGTCTTAAGCGTAGCGTTCTTGAAGCAATTTCAAGTATGATGGTCAAATGAAGTACAAGTAAGATGCTATGGGTGAGCTTTCATCGGTACAGCTTGACGCAAAGGATGCAACAGAGAACATGCCTACCAACACATACCTTGCAGCTACTCAGAGTCGTGTGCAGTTTTTAGTCATCGAGTGATTATTAATCATTCGGAAATTTCAGAATTTTAAACGAAAACTGTAGATGGATTTTGACGCATACAGCCCGTCTGTCGCCGCACGATGTCTCTTCTCCTTCTTCCTCTCCTCCTTACCCGCAGAAAGTATCCCAAAAAGCCTTCAAATGAAGCCTTGGATAACCTCACCAGTTCTCTCTTGAGGTGACGGCTTTCACCTTCCTGAAAGAAAGACGATGCACCGAAGCAGTTTCTCTGGGCAATAACTGAAATATTCCTTTCATTTTCCCCGGAAGAGGAAGAACAAGAAGAGGCGATGTCTAGGACCAAGGTGTATTTTGGCTGACGTTTCGATAGCCTTCTCGCTTCCATCGTCAGAGCGTGGTGTCTGTACACCTGTTTGTGTCAGACAATTGTGTCAGACCATAAGCCTTGCTTAATGCTCATGTGTCAATCGCTTTTGAAAAAGCAGGGGCAATAGGCCGAGCCAACGACAAGATGGCCAGACTGCTGCTAGAAAGTTGGTCCTTGACTGGCACACTAAACAGAGCCATATACCTTCATCCCACCTACCAAGCGCTCCGCAAAAGGCTAACATCGGCTCAAAACGGAGCAATAGGTTGGGCGGAGCGAGGTAAGCTGGACCGACAGCTGGCAGCCGCGAGCAAAGAGGGTGGAAACGCTCATGAGACATAAAAACAACTTGACGCTGCTCACGAAGACGCCCGTAAGGGCACCAGCAATTCAAACAGCCACAGAAATCGATCAGTGCAATCGATTGCGAGGGGGAGCAATGTTAGTATTTGATTCTCGCCATTATTCTCAGCAGATCCCCCGTTCATGCATATTTTCTTGCAGCAGGTAAATTGCAAAAACAAATTTGATGGTATGATTTCGATAACAACGACATCGGCAAAGCAATAGCATTTTTTAGAAGTTAGCGACTTCACTGTGCGCTCTGCAGTCATTGTTTATGCAGGAGAGTTTTTGTCCTTAAAGTACGCGTTTTCACTGAATATTGGCAGGAATGCGGAGAATGGGGTGATAACAGGGGAGATTTTGGGAATTTATACGGATAACAATGATCAATAAACAGGTAAATAGATGGAAAGACTACACGTTTTGTCGAAAAACACAGCACGCACTGAGTTAGCAGTTAAACAAAGCTGAGCTCTCCGAAACATCAACAACATCAATACCAACCTTGAACTCCTCAGATTACAGATCCCTCGAATGTTCCGGCAATCGACCAATGACGTTGGTCTCATCAACCGATGGCGCGACTGAGTACTCATAAATCACACGAATCTAAGGCTTACTCGACTGTTGTAGCAAACCGTTTACACGGCAGAGCAAAAGACCACACTAGGCTATCAGAGAACCTGAAAGCCCTTTTCACTGAATGGCTGCCTGTATTTACAGCATCCCGTTCGGGTTGGCTGGATTCTATCCAATCCACTTCCAGAGAAAGTTCTAAAAGAATTGATTTACTGTGCAGTGGCTGAGGTCATTGAGGTTGGCAGGCACACATGAACGCATGAGACAACTAAAGACGTTCAGTCATCGAGAGCACTGAACACGGGTGATAAGCGGCAAACCAGGCGCAGAAACGGACTGTTATGATTAAAGATGGAAGGAATGTACAGGAAGTAATTTACTTGTTATAAAAAAGTGTGTTCATGAGCCAACACCGGTTACATTTTCCCAGTACGTGTTGGGAAGAGAATGTAGAACAGAATAACAGCTAGTAATTTACTGTCAGTTGTACTAGTATATCAGCTCTGTTCCGTGTGTCCAGCAGCTTACTTTCTGTGGTCGGTCTCGCGTCGGCAGCAGGCTCTCGTCTAGGACAACAGGGTGTCATGTCATCGGCAGCGTTTCCAACAGCATAAACCCGTTCTGCTCGCAGCCCCGCTATTTAAGGGGCAGTAGTCACTGCTCCTCATTGGCTCTCCATGAGTGGCCCTGCGCCCACTTTATCCTAGGCCAGGCGTGACCTCAGCGTGAGAGAAGTCGCGCGTGCGCCTAACGTTTTGGACTCCTCGTGTGGTTTCTGCTATTGAAGGTTGCGTGACTTGGCCCGTTCTGTATGCGCCGGACTGGCCTGTTCGCGCGCCTTTGTTCCGGCGTGATCCCATGATGTCATTCTGTCTGTCTGGATGACGTGCTCGGTCATTCTTACACTATTGGTTACAAAAGTATACTTACACGAAAGGTAAATACTATACCTCGTCACTTCGCGGCGTCTTGGCACCAGTTGTCACTGTCTGCCCATCGTCTTGCGGCATAATAGGAGGTGTGCAGACGGATTTTGAACTTTTTCTCGGCCATGGGAGCCGTAGGGCCACGACGAAGGCCTTCTGTGCACAGAAGATCGGGTTTGTGAGTCGTATGGCCACAGCTTCTGCCGTCGCAAGTATCCGTTGACGCAGGAACTACGGGTGTTTCGCTGGTACTTTATACAAGACTCGAAACGCTTTTTGTACGTCTACTTGGTGACCGCTGTCAGCCAATTGAGCCAAAATTGCACTAGATGTTGACTTGACCTCGCCTCTGTTTAGCCAGGCAGGATGATACTCCCGCATGCGTTTGGATAGCCGCCTAGTTGTTCAACCAATGTAACTTGCCCGACAGGAGCATGTAAAGTTGTAGATGCACATTGATGAGGTCTGGAATGGGAGTGTATCCTTGCCTTCAAGGCGAAGAAGTAGAGTGATTGAAAATACTACTCTTCACTTGGCTGCTGGATACGTACGCGTGATTGCAGCGTTCAGGCAGAGCTGTGAAAGTTCGCTTGCTGGATCACCTTGCAACGGCAATGTAAGAAATATGATATGCACTAATTTTAGGACACGTCTCTACTCCCCCCACCCCCTTTGAGCTCTTAACAAATCTCCCTCCCCTCTAATTAACGTTGATAAGTTGCTTAAAATTTTGCTACCTCTACCCCCTTTAAATAATATACAGTAAGAAAAGACGTTACGCTGATAAACCTCCCATCTGGAGTGTCGGATGTTCTCTTGTGCCCGAGCAGTTATCGGTAGGGAATGCAGAGCGTGATGCAACTGCGGGGGCGTAACGAGGGAGTGTGGGAAAACGATATGAACGACGACGGTGGCGGGATGCGGGTCAGCGGCTGCGAGAGATAGGGGCACTGGCTTCGTTGCTGACACTTGGTCACATCTGCGCCGCCCGGGAGGAAGGGCGGCGACAGATTGAATTCGAAGTTCTGGCGTCGCGACATGACACCGTCAGATTGGATGGAAGTGGAACGACGGAAAGCCACAGATATATATATTTTGGAATCTTAAGTTTATGTGGCTGATATGGGGTTGCCTATCGAGGTTTTAAGATTATTATTCTGATCCGATTTGGCGAAGAGCTAAGTGGCTACAAAATAACGGAACCCATACCTGCAAAGCTATTAAAAGAGCTAGCCATAGAGTTGGCGGTACCTCGGTACCTTATCTTCCGAGCTTCTCTTACTACTGGACAAGTGCCACCGGATTGGAAGGCAGCGTGGATCTCACCCATCCACAAAAGTGGGAGTCGGGCGACAGCAAATAACTATAGACCGGTCAGCCTCACCTCAATATCCTGCAAGCTTATGGAACGCATAGTCAAACACGAGCTGATGCACTTTTTGGAGCAACATCAACTTCTTTCTGATAAGCAGCACGGATTCCGCAGGGGAAGATCCTGCTTGACCAATCTGCTCTATTGTCTAGAACAATGGACCCGAGCGATCGATGAAGGGAACACGGTGCATAAGTCTTCGTAGACTTCAAGAAGGCGTTTTACACGGTGCCTCATCAACGTCTCTTATACGAGTTCAGCCGCATAGGGGTACGGGGAAACCTTTTGCAGTGGATCGCAAACTTCTTGACTGGTCTTACCCAAACCGTATGTATTGGCGAACAGCGGTCGGCGGAGGTAGCAGTTGAGAACGGGGTTCCACAGGGATCTGTTCTTGGCCCTATTCTCTTCCTTATATATATTGATGACTGCATAAGCGGAGTAGACTGCGAAATCACAATGTTTGCTGCTGACATAAAACTTTGGAAGGTCATACGCAACCAAGACGATGAATTAAACCTCCAGGCAAATTTGCATAGACTGGAGCAATGGTCGACCTTTTGGCTCATGCCATTCAATGTGGCCAAATGCAACTTAATGCGCTTTGGTAGAACCAGCACTACGCCTCTGAGGGTGTTTTACCTGAATCACACGCCGCTGCCAGAGGTTGAGGCTCAGAAAGACCTGGGGGTGTGGTTCACGCCTTCACTGAAGCCATCACTCCACGTCCTGAAAGTGGCTAAATCCGCAATGTCGATCTTGTATCTAAGCAAGCGAGCCTTTGCTAAGTTTGACAACGTTGTATTTGGCAAGGTATTCGGCACGTTCGTGCGACCTCAACTGGAATTTACCATCCAAGCCTGGAGACCTTGGACAGTCCAAGACAAAAAAACCTCGAAAGGGTACAAAGCCGCGCAACAAAATTAGTACGAGGCCAACGGAACCTCCCTTATGAGACCCGATTGGTAAATCTTGACTTGTTTCCTCTGGATTACAGACAGCTACGTGGGGATCTAATGCAGGCATTTCGCATGTTGCGTGGTCAGGATTGCTGCTTCCAAACAAATGACTTCTTTGAGCGGACCACCACCTCTAGGCTGCGAGGACACCCCCTCAAATTACGTGTGACTGGGGCAAGACTTGACCCAAGAAAATTCTTTTACTCTAAGAGGGTAATCCAGGCATGGAATGCCCTTCCTGCGGATATTGTCATGTCCCCTTCCGTGGATGTTTTTAAGGCAAACGTAGACCGATTTAATGAGTATTGTCGCGATGAAGTACTCCAAATCCAATCACTGAAGTATTCCAAATCCAAAAATTGAGCCGCTCTACATCCAAATTCTGAAATGCTAGAAATGCTATAAATATATACTAATAGTAATTTGTAAGTAGTATTATTATTAGTACTTAACCAAATGAGTTTCAGCCATTATCTAGCTATGACGTCTCTGCTCACTATGCGATCTGCGCCGATCGTGTCTGAGGACGCATCTACCTCACCTATGGTCCTTGGCTACGCGGCCCTGTCACACCCTTTCTCGTATCGACCGACTGTTGACGACGTGGCGGGTTCCTCGGCTCTTGGCACAGCAAATGCGTATCATGGTTGCATCTCCGGTCTTCGGGACGTTCTCGTGACTCCGAGGTCTCCTCCTCGTATGGTCCTTCGGATGAAGATATTACTCTTCATGGACGCCATGGCTACCGTCAACATTCACAGAAGCATCGTGCCCCTTTCATGCACATACTTCCCCACGAGCGACAGTTTTTCTCCTAAAAACCAAAAATGTCATTCCATTTTGTATTATGAGCCAGCCTTAGGAGTTTTTTCACTGTCTGCTCTTCTTCCTCAGTTACACTGCTGGCTCGTGTAAACTAAGTGTGAGTTTATTACTTGAAACAAGCGAGTAGTCGTTTGAAATTGTGTCAACGACTCCTTGGGAATGTTCGGCTATGCCGATGCATCGCTTAAATCCTATGTACCAAGAGGGAGTTCAAAGGCGTTTGCCTATATTTCCTTGAATAAATTTGACTTGACTTGACTTTACTATACTTGGTAAGTGGCAAAAAGAACTTGACAGTCTTCTATTTACCCAAAAATATCAGAGCGTAAACCTAGACCAGTACGAAAAATCGGTACGATATTAGAGGCGATTATTACAAGCCATACGAACAGGGAAGAATGCCCTAAAAGCTATAGAATAACGCGCAGAGAAACGACCTATCGATTGACGACACACGGCAACGTAATTACATGTAGGACTTTGAAACTGATAAAACCGGGAAAATGTCAATTCAGACAACAAGGTCCGATTTAGGTCATCACACCTCACTTCAATTCTATGTTGGCACCGAAAATGCCGACCTTGATGCACTTAAACCACCATTCAGAGCCTTGGGCCATTCCAACTGTTTGCGGATATGAATCGAGCAGTTCGGATGAGAGATATGTAGCCGTATTCAGTGCGAAACAACGTCGAGTGCACACGTGCATGAAATGCAGCGCGAGAAATGAGCATGAATGCTGTCCTGTGAGAGTTCCTCATCGTTCGAATGTGGGAAATGGGGGGAATTTTCAACTGGAGAGGAAAAAACACCGAGAAGAATTGGAGTTCATGCCGTAGAAGCGTCGCAGTATAGGATCACATTCTACAGACTATATTGGCAGCGTTAAGGCTAATACGATTAACCCTAACGGCTGTGATCTTCCAGACCTGGCCCCTCTTGAGATTCGAGAAGTCATGGGAAGGCGAGAGTGGTAGCAAGAGTTTGTTCTGTAAAGAAGGATTGGAAGAATAGGTGGGTGGAGGTTTGACTTTGACGATTGCAGGTCTGCACTAGCGCGGGGCAGTTTCCGAAGTGATGCCCGGGGCAGTTCCCACACTGAAGTCTGTGTCCTGACGGATCGAGGCCAACCTACTCAATGAGGTTAGTCATTGGATAGGTTGATGCCGAGCCACTGCGGAATGAGGGAACGCGCGTCAATTTGCGCCTGCATCGAGGCACGCCAAAAACTAGCCAAGGAAATGTTGAAAATGGCAGCCAGGTAGGCAGTCACATTAGAGCCGATATGGTGCGAATAGCTAGGTGTCAGGCCATCAGATAATAAGGCTTTAGAGGCATTCGTTTTCTTAACGGCGGTGAGGATAGCATCGGCCGAGAAGAAAATGTCTGGAGGCGGGGTTTTATAGAGGAGGTGAAGCAGGGAGCGCTGAATTTTGAGCCTGGACACCGAGCGGTGCGAGAACAGTTTGCTCATATGCGCGGCAATCTTACCATTGTTCGAAATGAAGATGCCGTCCCCGAAACTAATAGACTGGTTAGATTTGTCCGCCCGGGACTTGGTCAGATTGCGTAGAAGTTTCCAGGTGGTAGCTGAGCTGCTGCGGAAGTTGCAATTTGCAACCAGTTCATACTAGCGTTGGCGTTTGTCGTCGTTGACGGTCTTGGTGATCAAGCTATTGAGTTCGCCGACGCGCGGTTCATTGGCATCACGCGTTCGTATGTCATTTCTCCCTCGTTCGAGACGGGAAGCTTCAGGGGGATAATTTGGGCGAAGTAGGGGAATGTGGCCGTTTGGTATGCGGTGACCTGCTGCTGCCAGAAACAGTTGACGAAGGCCTGTTTTTTCTATACGGATGTGAATGCTGGGCTATGCGGAAACTGGTAGTCTTTGACCACTACTGCTTGAGGACCATCCTTTGAGTGAAGTACACTGACTTTTTCTCGAAGGAGACAGTCCGCACTCGTTGTGACAACATCCCAAGGATATCCCAGGCCATCCAACAAAGACGACTGAGGTGGTTTGGACACGTTCTTCGCTGTCAACCTCAGGAGCTTATTGCTACTGCCCTTGACCCGAAACCGTTATCTAATTGGAAACGCCGAACTGGGGGTCGGCTCAAAACCTGGGTCGGCTCAAAACCTGGGTCGACTCAATCCGTCAGGACATAGAAGTGGTTCTTGGACCTTCGGTCTCCGGCGCTGACGAATAGAATGGCTCGAACTGTCCAGGTCTGCTGCCACGGACTGTCGCGCGTGGAGAAGCCGGGTAGTTCAGTCATAATCGTAGCCGCAACAAATACAAGTAACTAATGTTTCCACAGGTAGAGAAATAAAATGTACGTGGGTTGGATTGAATAAAAAGCTTTGCCATACGAATCTAGCTTTGTTTAGACGCTGGGAGAAAGTAACCGACCACAGACAAGCAGTGCAAAATTAGAAAATATAAGTTCCTAGACCAGCCATCTTCCAAGTCATAGTGACTTAAGTTCTCAATGAGAAGTCCTTATGTCAAAGTGCATGGCTCCCATATAAAAAGTAACCTTAAAACAGCATTAGTCGTTTGCTAATTTTGACAGCACATTTAAGGATCCCGGTGGGGTTTGGTACGGATTTCATGTGTAACAAGTACTGAGGTTACTTTTGATCATGCTGACGGGCAGGAAGTAGTTACACAAATGACACGCGTATAGCTTTTAAAGAAAATAAACCGATAAACGAGCACACGAAAGCACATAAGAAAAAAAAACCAGGAAAAGTACGTACTTATATAAGGCTCATCATTAGCCCTCTTCGGCAGGCCCGGAAGCTGCGCACTATAGGCGCTAACGTTCTTAGCTGGCTCCATGGGATAGGACAAGCTGCCGGGCTCGCCAGACTTCTCGACGATGTCATCGTAGGTCGGCTTTTCAGGTGGCTCGCCGAGATCGAGCAGCGGAGCCGTTGGCATCCCACCTCCAGCGCTGCCATTATGGCCACCGCTTAGGAGGTAGGGATCCGGCTTGAAGTCAACATCATAACTACGCGAAATCTCAACCTTTGGAAAAAAGAATGTTCTTGAGAAAAAGTGAACATTTCTGCAGCAATAGGACATGCCAGCAGTAAGTGCTAGAGAACAAGGTCTAAGGCTACAACAGGGACCTTATAATCAGCAATAAGTTGTATCGGCTAATCGACCTGGGCTGTGCTTGAACCGCAGCAGTTGCTAGCAGAGAACGCCATGTGTGTTTTCAAATACGGACACGCACAGAGTGATGTGATGATGTACGCATACGCGGGCACACAAATACTGGCGGAACCAGCAACAGCCACGAGATGCATAGGTGCACACATAAGGGACCCCGCCCCCAGTTCACCGCTCCACATACTTCCAGGACTGCGTGCGATCTCTTAATTTCTGACTTAGATTGGGCTAGCATTCCTCTTCATCTTGCTTTCTCCTTCTTGCTCTGCAATGCTCACTTGCGGCTTGTTGTCTTTTCAGCACTGCGACCGATCAGCTAGGCGGTGGACTGTTGCTGATGGTGGGGTCGAAAAGGCCGACCCTCAGTGCATTTATTTTCTCACTACAATCAATCTAGTGCGCTTGAAACTATCATGGAGACGGAAAAAAGCTGAGACCTCGACCGGCTTGAGCCAAAGGTTCCCGGGGGTGAAATGGGTGCCTGGCTGGGAACCGCAGGCGAAAAGATGCTGACAGTCGTGCAGAGAGGCGCCGCAGTCGAGACAGCTGTCGAGTGGGGACGGTTCGAGTCGGTTGTGGTACTGGCGAAGGACCATTGAGTAGCCACTGCGTAGTTGGGTCAAGGTACAGCAAGTGACTCTCGAGATTTGTTGCTCTGAGGCTGCAATCGGAGGTGGATAGCCTTCCAAAACGACCAGGGGTGGTAACTTATTTCTTCTTTGACGACTTTCTGGTGAAGACGTTGGGTGAAAAAGCCATCAACCTATAGATCCGAGAGACACGAGGCGGCAGCTCTATTGAGGACGCTTCACAGAGGACGCCGTCTGATGGTCCAGCGAAGAGGTGGATAGTTTAAAATATATGGTGCCAAATGAACCGAGTGAAGACCATACTTTTGCCCGAATAGAGTTTGTCTAGGAGACATTCGTCAATATTCCAGTGTGTGTATGTAGGAACGTGTACGCTCCTGAGAACCTCAAATCTGTGTGTGTGTGTGTGTGTGTGTCGCAGCCCATAGTTGGATCAGGAATCCCCGCCGGAATCCAAACTGGGAGTAGTTGGGAGACGGAGAAAAGCCGCGACCTCGACCGGCTTGAGCCACAGGTCCGCGGGAGTGAGGTGGGTGCCTGGCCGAGAACTGCAGGCGAACAGATAACGGCAGTCATGCGGCGAGACGCCGCAGTCGGGACAGCAGTCGGGTATGGATAGGTCGAGCCGGTGCTGGTACTGGCGAAGGAGCACGCAGTAGCCACTGCGTAGCTGCGCCAGGGTACAGCGAGTGACCCTCGGGAGATGTCGTTCCGAGGCCGCAATCGGAGGTGGATAGCCACCCAAAAGGACCGGGGGACGGTAACCTCGTTTCTCCTCGACAACGAATCTCTGGTGGAGACGCTGGAAGCCTGTCTTGGTGGCAGAGCAATCAACAGGTAGATCCGCGAGAGACGAGGCAACAGCTTCCTTGTGGAGTGCTCGAATAGACGGCCGGACGTTGCGGCAGGGCTCGGGAGCAGTGCAACGGTGATGATTGGGATGGGCGGGTTGCGAACAACTCCACCAGAACTGCTGGCTAAGGAGTGTTGTGATGGGCGACCGGTAGAACAGAAGCCTCCGCATGAAGATGATCTATAGGCGACATTTTATAGCAACCCGTGATTGTGCGGAGGGCAGCGTTTTGGGCTGACTGGAGGCGGCGGAGGCTGGAAGAGCTCATCATAAGAGACCAAATTGATGCCGCATAAGTGAGGTGCGGCTTGGCCAGCGCCTTGAAAGTAGTCGACAGAGTCTCTTTCGCGCAGCCCCAGGATGTGCCTGCTAGAGCCTTGAGGACCTTGGTGCAGCGGCTTACTTTGCTTGCGGTCTCCCTGGCATGGTTTGCGAACGTGAAGAGCAGATCAAAACGCACACCAAGGAGTTTGGGCTTGCGGACGAGCGGTAAGGACACCCCATTGACGGTGATGACCGGGTGACGATTAAACTCCTTCGGGTCAAGCGTTAAAACAGTTACGGAGGACTTGGCTACCGAGATCGTCATTCCGCGCTGGGTGAGGAAATTTTCGACAACAGGCATGAACTCCGTGAGGAGCTGTGCAGCCTGATCGATGTCATGTGCCGGCAAAAGAACGTAACATCGTCCGCATAGGATACCACTTGCACAGGTGCCCGGGGGAGTGGGAGCTCTCGCATGTAGATGTTAAAGAGCGTCGGGCTGAGCACAGAGCCTTAAGGGACGCTACAGGTCTGCTTACGGGGCTTAGAGAGAGCGCCCCGGAAGAGGACACGATCGTGACGGCCACGGATGTAAGCCGCCAACCATCGGACCAGGCCAGTCGGGACGTTCAACGAGACCAAGTCCTGCAGGAGCTGATCGTGGTGGACGCAGTCAAAGGCTCGTGACAGGTCAATTGAGACTGCCACGGTCCGCAAAGCGGGCTTCTGTTGATTGAAGCCCTCGAGGATAGCGTCGCTGAGCTCAAAGAGCGCCGTTTTAGTTCCACGACCCGATCGGAAACCATGCTGGTGGCAAGATAGTTCCGCCACAGACGTCAGAATTGGGTGGATGAGCCACTCCAGGATCTTCACCAATGGACTGAGGAGGGCAATTGGACGATAAGAGGTCGCTAGGCAGGGGTCCTTACCCACTTTGACCAGGGGGATGATGATAGACTGGCGCCAGCAATCAGGGATGATTGAAGTTCCCAGTGAAAGGTTGAAGAGGGTGGCAATGTAGGCAGCCACCTTCGGGCCGATGTGGCGCACATGGATAGGTGCCAGACCATCTAGTCCTAAGGCTTTCGAAGCTCTCATTTTCTTGACGGCGGTGATGATGGCATCAGCCGAAAAGGAAATGTCTGGGGGCGGGGCTTTATGGAGGAGGCGAAGAAGGGGGCGCTGGCTTTTCGGACTGGGCGCCGAGCGGGGCGAGAACAGCTTGTTCATCTTCGCGGCGATCTTACCGTTGTTGGAAATGAACTTGCCGTCCCCAAAGCTAATAGACTGGTTTGATGTATCAGCCCGGGGTTTGGTCAGGTTGCGTAAAAGCTTCCAAGTGGCAGCTGAGTTGCCGCTGAAATTGCAATCTGAAATTAGTTCATGCCAGCGTTTGCGTTTGCCATCGTTGATAGTCTTAGTGATTAAGCCATTCAGTTCGCCAACGCGCGGGTCACTGGCATCACGCGCTCGTATTTCGTCTCTCTCTCGTTCCAGGCGGGAGGCTTCGGGCGGATAGTTAGGACGAAGAAAGGGAATGCGGCCGTTAGGGATGTGGTGACTTGCTGCTGCCAGGAGTAGTCGACGAAGGGCTCGCTCCGCCATGTGGACACAGGTGGGAGGCGGTAGGCCATCGATCCCGACTTCGTATTCGGCACTAAACGCTGTCCAATTGGCTCGCTTGAAGTAAATGAAGTGCCTGTTTTGGGCCTTGATACGTTCGGCGGTGGCCAATTCGAGCACTTTGGGGAGGTGATCGCCACACAGGCTGATTTCCGTGCGCCAAATGATGGAGGCTACCAGGCTGACACCGGCGAGGTAAACATGCAACGAACCGGAGGCAGCGTTGGTCCGGAGCTGCTTTTGGCTGTTATCGTTGAGGACAGCAAAATAAGCGTGTTATAATTAATCGGCTAGGTCTTCTCCTCCGGGATCGGTCGCCAAGTTAGAGCACTACAGGTCGTGGTGGGCGTTGAAGTCACCTAGCACCAAACTGCCTTCAGAAGGTAAGTAGGGAGTGATAGATGCGGTAAAACCGGGAGGACAACTGGAATTTGGATGGATGTACACGTTCACGACGGTTAGCGGTACGGGCCAATGTTAAGGGAAATCGCCAGTACTTCCGTGGGATCGGCTCCAAGCAGGGGAAGCTGGTGATGGGCAATGGATTTGTACACCGGGAAGGCCAAACTTGCGCCTTTGCTGCGACCGTGGTCGCGACGGACAATCGCCTTGGTGGAGACAGACCACTTCGTCTCTTGGATAGCCGCTGCAGCTATGCTGTGAGAACGCCTGAATACGAGGATCTGGTCAAGCTTGCCGAGTAGGTCATTGGCGTTGAACTGTAGAAGATGAAGGCTAGGTGGCGTGTCAAGATCAGAGACTTGAGCACTTGTGTGGA
>JAYGXS010000005.1:59028175-59058755 GCA_036362985.1 Ligula intestinalis
AAGGCTAGGTGGCGTGTCAAGATCAGAGACTTGAGCACTTGTGTGGAAAACAGGAGGGGCAGGAGGCGTAGGGGCACGGGACAACTGGGGCAGGTGAAGGCGGGTGACCAATCGTCAGAGTTGGTCAGGCCACTGCAGCGGAGATGGCACCAAACATTGCAGGAGCTGCAGGAGAAAAGTCGCGACGGCCAAGGTGGACTTGACAGAACGAGCAATACCAAGGAGGTTCAGGGTTGGCCTCAATAAGGGCGGTGGGGAGGAGGAATCGGAGCAGTGTGGCCGGGAGGGACTGCTCCGTCATAAAAAAACGGGTTGGGCGGAGGGGAGGGTTGATCCAACGTGGGGAGATGGGTGTAGCCGACACAGGCCGCCACGGGGCGTGCGGGAATGCAACGGAGACGCGTCTACTGTGGTTCCCGTAAACAGCAATCGGCGGAGGTGGCGGTTGAGAGTAGGGTCTCATTCTTGGACCTACCCTCTTCCTTATAGATACTGCTGACTGCATACGCGATTTACACTGCAACTGTTTGCTGATGACTTAAAACTGTGAAAAAGCATAGGCAACGAAGACAATGAATTAAATCTACAGGAAAATTTGCATCGACTCGAACAATGGTCGAACCACCAACTTCTGTCATTCAATGTGGCCAAATGCCACAAACCGCGCTTCGGCAGAACCAGCACTGCGCAGCGGAGGGTGTATTATGTACATCACACGCCACCGTCAGAGGCTCAAAAGGATCTGGGGATGTGGATCACGCATGCACTCAAGCCATCACTCCACTGCTTGAAGATGAACAAATGCGCAAATTCCAGGCTGTATCTCATGAAGCGCACCCTTGCTAAGTTTGATGAAGTTGTTTCAGGTAAGGTTTTTGGGATGTTCATGCAACTCTAATTAGAATTTGTCATCTGGAATCTGGAGACCCAAGGCAGTCAAAGACTGTAAAACGCTTGAATGGGTTTAATGACGGCCAACGAAGCTAGCACGAGGACAATGAGGCCTTAAGAGGAACGCTTGCACAAACTTGGCTTGCTTTACCTGGACACCTACGGACAGCTACAGGGTGACCTTATACAGGCAGTTCGCATGCTGCGGGGTCAGGATTGTTTTCTCGATTCCAACAGTTTCTTTGAGTTGGCCACTACCACTAGCCTGCGAGGACACGAGAGGGCAAGACTTGACCCAAGAAAATTCGTTCTCTATAAGATAGTAATTCAGGCATGAAATGCACTTCCTGCGGACATTATCATGTACCCTTCCGCTGAGGGCTCTGAAACCAACCATTTAAATGGTATAAATAAATATGCTACTAGCTATTTTTAAGCAGGATAACAATTTAATTGAAGTATTTTTTCACCGTGCATAGCCAATAACTTTGCGCTGCATCCTTCTCAGTACACGAACTGCAAGGATCGCGTCGGCATTCACCCACTACCACAAATATGGTCCTAGGCTACGCGGCCTTGTGACGTTCTTCCTCATATCGACTTAAAACCGACTGCTGATGACCGTGGCGCATTCCTCGGCTTTTTTATATCAATGACGCACCATGGTCGCATCTCCGGCTCTTCGGGTTGTTCTCGGGACCCTGCAGTCTTTTCCTACTGTAACCCTTCGGATAAAGGTATCAAACGTCCCTAATAACAAAACGAACTCAAATCGAGCTCGTTTCGAGCTTGCTTACTCGAAAAATCGAGCTCGAATCGGGCTCGTTTTGCCCACCTGTTCAAGCTCGAAATGAGCTCGAAAAAACGAGCTCCAAGCGAGCTCGCATTTTCGCGCTTGAAGCTCAAAAAATCGAACTTAATTTTTCATCCAGACAGGGGTTACCTCCTTTCCTGCGAAAACCCCCATTTTTTCGAAACGCATTTAAATATTACTTTTTTGAAGACAGTTTGTTCAGGAATATGTTCATTAATATAAAAAGTGAGCTCAAAAATGGTATGGCGCAAACAATAAAAAAGAGGTTCTTTGGGCGCTTTTTCAGAATTCGTGGCTACCCGAACGCAACGCTGTGGATTTCATGGTAGCTGGTAGCCCGTAAGGCCCTGACACATCATCATCGTCCTTATTGCGTCATACGTCTGAAAGGAGGAAATAAGGAAATTTAGACGCAGGGAAACGTAACATAACAGAGGATGTCAAGGTTAAATGTATAAGTTGACTCACCAATTCGGCTTGTAGATTGTCGACACCACCCACTGTGCCGCTGATGCCGATCGTGGGCACGTTTGAAGGCAAGTTTGAAGGCCTTCGGTATCTCAATCCTCGCGACATTGAGAACTCGGCATCTCTGTTCGAGTACCTCTGCGTTGAAGATTGTCATAGCAGAAAAGGTATTTTCTTAACGGTGACGATTCGATATAGTTCAGAGTTCTCAAAAGACGTTTGATGGACCAAGCGCCCGTGAAAACTCAGCCAATCTGTCAGTTCATCTGGAAAAAGGGATTTGAAAACCCAATCGGCGGACAGAGACAGACTGCCGCCACATACGCCGGAGAGGTTTGCAACCTGAGAGTTGTAATATGTAAAATAGTACCTACCAGTTGACGTCTCGTTTTCATAGCACCTAGGGAAACTAGGTGAAGGGGATCTAACGGAAAACATATTACCATCGCCACATTGCAGGCTAGAATGAGTGACCTGCCAGTCATCCCTTTTGCTGCGCAAATTCTCATCACTCCTTCTACGCTGGGTATCATGCTCATCTTCGACAAAACACCGCTCACAACCGTAATACGCATTCACATTCTTAATTTGTTTAATAAAAGCCCTAGCAGGAGCATCGCAGACGACAGCTCCCATTCTAAACTCAAACTTGCTCTGCAGACTGTCCACAGGAACGCCAGGCATAGATAACCATAACAGTTCCTTTAATAAAGGCTTACAGTATGCCTGGACATCTGAAGGCTTGCCTTTGTCGGAATAAATTCCTATGACAAACACTGCACTTATGAAGGGTTCCATAACGCAGCCAAGAATTGGCCACAAGTCACACTTACTTTTACGATATAAGGGCAAACCATCTATAACTAAATATAGTAATATCTCGTTTCCTACAATAGGCATAGTATATTGACTTATCTGCTTGGTTAATTTTTTAACAAGTCCCACGTGGACATACTCACCGCTGCCAATTGCCGTAACCTTTGTCCGAGTGCTTTTCCTCCCCAGAAGCGTACATCCATCACCTGGTAGGTTGGGGGCCACACGTTTCAAAATTTTGAGAAATTTCGGCAGGTATTTTATCGGCATGCTGCAGTCTTTTGCCCAAGACCGCAAAGCACTTTTCGGCGTCTCCTCCTGCTTCATCGCCGGGTGTCCAGTAACGTTGCTTGTTGATGGTTTTGTTAATTCTTCCGCTGACGAATAGTTCCAGGCTCTAACTTCCTTCCACGATGATGTGCTATAGTCAGATTCTTCAGATACATAACTGCAAGAAGAGTCAAGACAGTCTGACAATCTAGCCATTCCCCTTACTTCTTGCTCAATTTTACGTATATCTTTCAGATATCCGCGCAACGCGCGTTTTCTTAAAGTTCGCTTCCACATGCTGAAGAAAACGGCAAAAAACAACACATTTACCGGATTCGCAGTCGCAGTAACGAGAGCTCGATTGCAGGTGTTATCAGCAGATTACGCCACGTCACAATGGCACCACTGTCACACCTGCATACACTCACGAGCGGCGGACGGGCGTCGGCCGACGGCGCGAGCATGCAAAAAATCAATAAGCCAATCCCCTATCGATTGCGTCAATGCCAACTTAGCACGCGTGAAACACGCGTTGGCGTATTACGCTAACGCGCGCAATGCTATTAGGGGTGGTGGGCTCCCGTGGCCTGCCGAAAACATTCTTAGCAGCACGCCGGTCCTATCACGCACACACTTTCCTCCCACGAGCTACTATTTTGTCTCATAAAAATCCCACAAATGACGTTCCAACTTCTAAAATTTCTGAGCCAGGGTTTAGGACTTTTCTACTTCATTATCTGCTCCTTTTGCTCAGTTACACTGACCCGCTCCGGTCAACTGGCATCACCATATGTGAGTTTTCTTATGCGTTTACTTTTCGAACTAACAGACTTCCACCTACAGTTATGTAAACGACCTCTTTTGCAATATACTGCTGTACCGATGCATCTCAATACTATGTACCAATAAGGAGGTCAGAGGCGTTTGCTTATATTTCCCCTAATAAACCTGACCTGGATTGATAAGGTTTAGGGCCCTTATCCATCAATTCACCGGGGAGAACTTTGTGTTCCGAGACGAAACCATCAAATCTGTTTATTCAATCCCCTTTCGTCAAGTAGGAATGTGGAGGGATGGAAAAGCCTTCATTAAGTTTACAATGGCCATAGTTTAATTTGCATGCTACATATTCTTCTAATGGATGTCTAAACTGACATAGGAAGAACAAATTGGTCGCAAGAAGAAGATGGCGTGACTGTCTATGATGATCACTTCAAGAAAGCAATAGAAACGTCAGTTCACAAAATTTTCCTTCTGAATTGCCTCCTGGAACTCGTGTGTTCATTAGGCTAAAAATGTACAAGAAAAGGCACAGATTTGATCAATATGCTGTGCGCTTACAACTGAAGTCAAAAACACTCAACTGCAGTACTTCGCTCATCCTGATCTAATGGGAGCCCCAAGGATCCTGCCCAGCATGTTAGGCCGCAATAAACGAGGATTGCATAGCATCCGCTTCTGTCATTCCTGCCAAATGTGGCGGTGATATGGATTTGTGGCGGACAGCCGATATTGCTGTCCGGCTTCCTCGTGCATTGCCCACTGCTGCCTCAATGTCATGCAACTTCGCTCAGGCAGCTTTGTCCGACTCGCTGACCTACAGAACCTTTACCGACTTCCACTCGCATGCACACGCGCTTCTAAATACTCGCTGCTAACTAAAAACCTTGTAGTCGTCATTGCCTGCCTGATGCCTGGCCTTCCTGTTGTGACCTCAATCAGTCTAGACCTCAAGGTCGTGGCGGCTGCCAGACTTACTGGCGCGCGTGACGTGGACCACCCATTTAGATGTCCACCCACAAGCTGTCCAATCAATCACAGGCCAACCTAGTCAAGGAACGCTCTCTCTCTGTCTACTGGCCTGACTGCTCTCAATCTGGCACTTGGGGCCCTGTCAATCTCCTTCGTGGTCGTGTTCTCCCAAGTCAGACTTCTTCAATCTATTCTCTTTTCCTTTGTGTACACAATATACTCTTCCCTCTACTCTGGCATTTACTGACTTCTCCTCTTCTAAGGAACCATGGTCTAAAGATCGCAGTTTTTGGGTTTAACTCACTTAACTCCCTGCGATAACCTTCCGAACCAGTTTCCCTCCGGCCGGTACAGCATGGAACACTAGATACGATACCCCATCGGGCAATGCAACACACCAATTGAACACCACTTGAACTTGCTTCACAATCAGATAAAAGCAACTGCCACTCTCTCTCTCTCTCTCTGGCAGGACTGGAATGAAGCCCACACTTTGACGGTAGCTACTGCCCACTGAGCAAGCAACTTAGGGTTCTGTTCACAATAAATCCATCACTCTGGTGTCTTCTACCTACAATCTGAGATTGGGCTTGCTGATTATAATGTTCCGTGTACACCATCTGCCTCGATGCTACTTCATAAACAAAAATAACTAGGGGCAAAACCAAAGCAAAGAGCATAACTCTAGGCAGTATAACATCCAGCCATTTCAAATAATAGGTTTATTACAACCTTTAAATCAACTAAGTTGTGCTATACTTCGAATGTGCGATCTGCCGAAAATACGAATTTGGTCAAGTCATTGAGTACTTTGCGGTAAGGGCTCCTCGCACGCAACATCTTAGTTTACCATTGATGACAAGCTACTTATTTTGTTGCAGTTTATAATTCAGTTTCAAATTTGAAAAAGTCAGAATGGCGGGATAAGAATCATAGTTCATGTTTTGCTCACCGGAATAAATTTGTTGGTTTGCTCACATTTCGGACAGCTAGGCCGGCTATCTTTTTCGAAGCATATACTGACTTAAGTGGTCAGCAAATTTAAAGTTGCGGCTGTACATATTGGCCATGAGCTGATCGATTTTCCTGCATTTGTAGATTGGTTCTCTGTGTGGATTTTGGCATAGCTTGACGGTCGTTGGTCTTCCGTCTCGTCCCCAGGGCAGAGTATGCTGGCAATCCTGCCGGACCAGCTGTCCGAGACGTCAGCAAACCAACAATTTTTTTTCTGCTGAGCAAAATATGAGCGAAATATATATGGCCGAGTTCCACTCGCGTCCACACGCGTTTCCGAATACTCGCCGCGCACATAAGGACCACTAAAACCCGCCACAACCCCGCCGGTGCAGTATGGACCACTATATGTAACTCAGTAGATCGGGCATCGCAACACGCCAACTGAACACATTTCAGCTTTCTTCACAATCATATAAATCAGGCTGCCACTGTTCTGTATCTCAGGCCCGACTGCACCCAGCCCACACTAGCCCTGGTTTCGCAGATAGCCACTGTAGCTTGGACACTTACTCATTGTTCGTATGGGCATTCTGAAAAGCCTCTTTATCTAATAAACTGACTTATGTGGTTATTGTATGTAGTGACCTTCCGCGGACCCTTCTGCAGTTCAGTAACATCATCCAATCCCTACTAGACCTGCGTGCAAAATACGGGAAGATTATGGAAAAGTCAATATACTTAAAATGTCTAAGTAGGTTGTTTTAATACAAAAGTGTCCTTCTGAGGCCCAATACGTAATCGTACTCATGATTCTGTGCGCAATAAATCTATCCACTCAAAACTGAACACCTTATGGTGCTATTCGAATTCTGCCAGAAAACTTACTTTACCTTTGCTGGAGAAACGTACGAACAGATCAAGGGAACTCCGATGGGCTCCCCGATCTCCGGCTTAGTGGCAGAACTGGTTCCACAGGAACTAGAAAACATCGCCTTCGCCCAACATGATCCTGTATTCTGGCACCGCTACGTCGATGACACATTTGTCATCATCAAGAGAAACATGCTGCAAAACTTCGTGACTTGCTCAATGGAATATTTCTTGATATACAATTTACGCGGGAAGAGGAAAAAGAGCAGCAGCTGCCTTTTCTTGACGTCCTCGTCAAGAGAACACCCAATGGTTAATTCGAGACCACGGTTTACAGGAAGGTAACGAACACAACATAAATCCTCAGTTTTCATAGTAACCATCCAGCTGCTCACAAACGAAGCTGTGTAAAAACCATTTTCAAACGGATCCAGACTCACTGCAGTAAACCAGGGGAAAAGGCCCGCGAGGACAGATATTTCCGTGACCAGTTTATGCGAAACGGTTATCCAAAAGCATTCATAAACCGATGCCTAGGCGTGCGGCCCCGGAGGACCCAAACAGAAGAACCACCGAGGATATGGCACGCTCTGCCATACACACAAGATGTCCCAGAAGCGACTGAACGCATCGCTGCGGGACTAGGTGTTGGAATTGCACACAGACCCAAAGCTACAATGCGCAGCATAGGGATGAAAATAAAAGACTGGCTTACACAGAATTAACAATATCGAGAAGTATACCGCATTCCATGCCTAAACTGTTCCTGTAAATATACAGGTCAAACTGAACGCATGCTAGGATCGCGTATACGCTAGCACAAGCAGGCCGTGTGACATCACAAGTCGCAACTCACACCTACGAAACAGGCCATGAGTTCAACTTCGCTGCCATCAAGGTACTCGCCCAAGCGGGAAACAAGACGAACAGAGAATTTATCGAAGCCTGGTCCACGGATCAGAAGTTTGACAACAGATGTGTCGATTTGGCGCAAGCGTACAGGGCCCTACGGTATTGCAAACGATCACATCCAGATGCCCGCCGTAATTAATTGGCCCAACATCCTCCATACTCACCCCACTTTCGGTGCTGACGTGGCCATATGGCGCCCAAGCCTACACAATCCCTCTCCTCTCATCCTCCTTCCCTTATTCTATGACTTTTTTAATTGCCCATTCCGTACTATAACTATTGCTTGTTTTTTGTTGACGATTCTATTTCTGTAAATATTTCCACCCAACATGTCGATCTTGCCTACTGGCACAGGCTAGCACAACCCTTAGTGGCAAGTCGGCAGCACAGACACACAATTATTGATTTTTTATACGTTCAAAATTTCAGTTTTTGTAGACACGCTCCAAGTAGCTACCCCATTTGTTGCTGTTTCTCCACCTCTGACGATGAGCTCCTGCAAGAGCTCGACATCTTAGGAAAAAAAACATCCCGTTTCAATGCTCGATCATTTGTCTTCTTTACCAAATCTACCATTCTTGTATCTTATGTCTTTGACCTACAATCTGAGATTCAGCTTGCTGATTGAGGTGATCCGAGTATACCAACAGCCTATACGCTAAAACTTCAACAAAACACCACAGGGATAAAATTTGCAAAACCAAAGCAAAGAGAATAACTCTAGGTAGTATTACATTCAGCCATTTCAAATAATAGATTAATCATAACACCTGGAGTAACTAAGCGGCGCTAATATTGGATTCTGAAAGCTGTTGGAAAATACGAAATGGATAATTCCTTGAGTACTCTGCGGTAACGGTTCTTTCATGGTGGTAGTTTGTTCTTCAGTATAGTTTAGGTATAAGTTTGCTATTGAGGCAACAAACGTGTGTAAAGCTATGTACGTCCGTCGGGCCAATCAGACATTATCCTGGCATGAGTAGTGACACAATTGACTTGTGTCTCAACGGGTAGCTGCAGCCTAAATGTTAAATTATTGATTGACTGACAGAGAGTTGCGTTTACTGCGTGTAGTTTGCTTGATAGCCTGCCATTAGAGCGGCTCGCTGCCTGCCTGCTTGTGCCTTGACATCAGTTTTATCGCCAGCTGATTCGATTAGGGTGAGCCCTAACAGTGTCTACCTCGAAAGTACATCAAACAGTGTTAGTCAGCAGAACAGTGAAGCATGAGCAAAACCCCCCCTTTTCAGGCAGGTACCTAGGCTGTTAGTATGGTAAGTTACAACGTCAATTTATACTACTAAGCACTGTCTGATGGTAGAATGTGTACATTTCACAGGGGTTGACGGGTTTCAAAACGAATATACACAAACGATTTCTGTCTACGCTTATAGGCCTTAAATATACTGATATATACCGCGATCAGAAATTAATTTCTCTGGAGATTAAAAAGCTGAACTTTCAAAACCAATATATCAACCAGAAAGCAGAAAGGGAAAGCTGGGCGACCCACTGATGAGCTGGAGCCCTCGCAGCTGTGTCAAGCAGCGGCAGAATACCGGCGAAACACGTGTCTGGGCTTTGTAGCAGGTACCTAGGCTGTTAGTATAGTAAGTTACACCGTCAGTAATGAGTTTGTCAAAAAATGACAATGCACATGGCCAGTTTTTTGCATTCACAATATTATATCAGAAAGTGGAAAGAGTCCACTAATGCAAAACATAATCCGTTGTAAAGAGAAAATACAGTTCTTTCATCTCCAGTCAAACTGAATCGGTTGTCTTCAGGAAGCTTAAAGAAATTCTCAAAATTCTCAAATTTAATTGTGATATTACGTTGTAAAAAGTTAATATACACAGAAGTTCGTCAGCCAAATGTGTAATCAAAGAGGTAACCTTTTATGGAAATTTCTTTTTCAATTAATCTTAGGAATAGTAGTTTCACGGCTGCACTGCGGACAAGATTTATTCTCGGCAATGAGTTTGGCTGTTTTGAAGCATTTCTGCATATCAAAAATGTTGCCATATTCATTAAGACTTAGATCGAAAAACACTTTATTTCGGTAAATGTTCTTTATATCTATCTTATTTAAAAGGTTTTGCTGTAAACGTCGAACAGATGCAGAATTTATAAATTTATCAACGGAAACACTTAAAACAAGGAAAATGATGACACACTTTTTTCAATGACATTCAACAAATACTTATCCAGTAAGAGTAACTTTTATAGAATATTTTGACTAAAGAAAAGTTCTTCCTATATATAGAAAGTGGTTGCTTCAAGTTTTCGATTTAACACAATATCTACATCTATTGTTATAATTTAAAGCTCTTTTTTACGTCTCGAGAACCACAGGATTATGGAGAATATTTTATTTTTCTTTACAACCACTTAGTAATCCCTATAGTTCTTTTAAGTAACTTATATGCCTAATGATGTTCATTATTATTTCTAAGATTTCCCAAATGCATTTACACTGGTATTCGAGTAAGGATCAAATTTATGCAAAGTTATGAAAATTGCGTGGTGTTTGACGACTACTGTAGTTTAGCACAAAGTTGGCCAGGTTATTTTAATCAACTGAGTGATTAAATAAATAGAAAGCCTTTAGTTCGGCACACTGCCTTCAGGTTATGGAGCGAAATATGCGCTTTAATTTCGACTGAATCTTGAGTGAGTTTATATCGAAGAAATTTCCTAAGCTACGACAGAAGCAAACGCTTTATTCATGGGGATTGTACTATAAAAGAACACCAAAATTAGTAAAAAGGTGGAAATAATGGCCCTTCCGAAGTTGTTTAGATGTAAGTGAAGCAGACTTGAAGGAATCCCATTTATTTTAAGAAACAAGGAACAGTTTAAGTTTCAAAAATTATGTTTAGCTGACCTGTGAATTGTTTTTGCACAAAATGCAGTAACAAAAACCTTTGTGTTGCATTTTGTTTTACCGCACCACTCTACTTGGCGAACAAGGAAAGTGCCCGCATTTTTTACCACGAAGGTAATGTAAAGCAGACCTTATTAAATTTAAGACATTTAGAAATGTACTGTTTTGGAAAAATACGTTCCGCTCATGCGTTATTTAGAAACAGAACCAAAAGCAGAGTAATAAGTGCTTCAGAAAATGGCCATTCATATGGATACTCCTTCTTGCATACGCAAAATTATAACAGATCCTGAAATTATTCCACTCTTGTGGAATATAATCCATTATAAATAAAAAGTCCGTCGTTTCATTTCCAGTCCAATTGAAGCGTTCATCTTCAGATAAGGTAAAACATTTTTCAAAAGTCTCCAGTTTCATTCTGACATTTTCTTGGAAAAAGGTAATATACAGTGACATTCGTCAGTTGAATGGCCAAAGAAAGTACGTTTTAAAGAGGTAACCTCGTATAGAACATCATTTTTTATTAATGTTACGAATAACAATATCAGAATTCCATTGCGGACATTATTTTTTCTCGACCATGTGGTTTGCTGTTTTGGGGCATTTCTAAATATGATCCACATGACCACCTTCCCAAGAACTAATATCAAAAAACAATTTTTTGGTAAATGTTCTTTTAAAGGTTTCGATGTAAGCATCCAACAGAAGCGCAACTCATGCCTGAACATATGAAGATACTGAAAGCAATGGACATGATGCGAACCTTTATTGGAGAATATTAGGTAAATAGTTATCCACTAATGGTAAAACATATATTCTAATTTGACTAAAGAAAAGTTATTTTTATATAAAGAAAGTAGTTGCGTAAAGTTTTCAACTTAACAGAGTATAGAAATTTTTCGTTGTAATTTATAAATAATTTTTCGTCTCGAGAAATTTGGTGTTATAGGGAAAATTTTATTTTTTGTAAAAAAACACTAAGTCTTCTTATATTTTTTGAATATTTTCATTTGCCTATGGTCGCTAATTCATACGTCTAAGCTTTCGTCAATGCGTTCACGATGGTATGCGAGCAATGATCATACTTTTACAGACTTAGGCATGTTGCATGCAGGACTCACCAAAACTGTACATCTTTTTTCACTACAGGTTTTTTAACACCAATTCGAAACATTCTGTCCAATTGATGTCAACTCGTTTGGCTTACCACTGAAGTTCTCAAAGGCACTTTTGACCCTGTAGGCTCATGTGTCTAGGAAAAGTACTTGGACATCGAAGGCGGATTAGGCCCCAGGCACTGGTTTATCAGACTCCTTGCGAGGCATTAGGGAAAGAATCGGTGACAATGTTGACAGAATAGGTCGGTTAGCCTAAACAGTCTGTCCTGCGGCCATTGTTGTATGCTTTCTGGTTTAAACAGCAGATATGATATGTTCGCTAACGTAGCTCATGCGGAGATTTCCTAAAACATAGTACCAACCTACCCTTCTCTCCATATCTTTTAACGGAGTAGTTTTTCCCCTACACTTATTGCTTGAAAAGAGGGGCTCACTGAACTCTGCCCCTAATAACATAATCGGTGTTTTTGCCCAGCTTCATTGTTAGATTACTATTTGTTCTACAGATTATCAAATGCCCTTTCAAAAAGCCAAATTGCTGGCCGATGTGAAGGACTGCCTACCAGTCAATTCTGTTGTTTATTCTTGCCCATACACGGCCCCCAATCTGTACATTGTCCTCATTTTACCATAACAGTACGTTAGTTAAGGTGCGCCCATCAGGCTCTGTCCTAATAAAATTATTACTGCTGCCAAATATTGACAATGTGCCCATTGTTGCTGTGTATGAGCAAACAATAAACGACAAAATTGAGGTTCAGCGCAATTTATATCCTTTTTCTCAATTAGCCGAAAGGCTGATGTGGCCTTATGGTTTTGCCAAACCACTACCTGTTGCACTACCAACTACTCCATTTGTTTCTGTGTTCCCATTCTCAGATATGAGGGTAACGATTGCTCAGCTTACCGCTACTGTAGTTTATCTTCGACAGCGGGCAACATTTTTATCTCAGAGCCCGCCTTGGGTCATCGACACGGTGCTTCCAGTAAAATCCTTCTAGTCCCACCCCACTCACACTGCTTTTGGTTACAAAGCCCGCTGCTACATCTCTCCTTGCTCCTTCATTTCCACTCGAAGCAAATGGATAAAACCGGTCCATGCGTTGGGCAAAGCTACCAATCTTCCTGGCTTTTTTGAAACTCGGCCGCACCTTTCACTTCAACGACAGCAAAAGTGGCAGACCTATCTTGATTGACACTGGCGCTCAACTGAGTCTAATCCCCCCCTATAGCAGTTGACCGTCGGTGCCAAAAACCCTGATTTTCTGCTCCAGGCTCTAAACTTCTCCCCCACCACTACTTTTGGATCCCGCTTAATTTTCCTCGATATTATTTTCCGGTGCTCTTATCTTAGATAATTGTGATTGCTGATGGTCCGATCGATATCCTTCGTGCAGAATTTTCAGCCACTTTCGACCTTCTAGTTGACTGCAGGCAACTTCGTGTCCATTACATGTCAATTCTTTGCCAGTTAAAGACTCTCCTCCATCGTCAGCTTCCAATCGCATGTCTGTGCTTATCCCGGAACCTGATAGTCATTTTCGACAACTTCTTGAGCGTTACCCCGGACTCAATCTTCCCCCCTTTAGTGCTTCCGCTCCACCGCACGATGTAGTCCATCATATCCGAACAACAGGTCTGCCAACAAGCACAGCGTAGCGCAGATTGTTGAATTTAAGTACCATACTGACAGCACAGGTACTAGCTTCAGGTCAAGACAGGTGTTATGATCGTTTTCTGCCACTGAATGACACAGTTGCGAAAAGTCCGTCTTATCAGTTTATCCTACAACAGTCCTTGTTTGCTGTAATGGGTTCATATGTTGCCCTACTTCCAGCCCTTTGACAGCTTTTGTATGTTACAGGGTTATCACCCACTGGCTGAAGGACTTCTGCACAAGTGTTCACATCACATTTTGGGGTGCGCCGATATATCTTGTAAAAACTGATTTGAAACACGTTCGCAAATTAAATACATTGAATAATTGTGACGAAGACTCCTTTTGAGTCATTCTACGCGTGATACCACCGACAGCACACGCTTTATAATCTAAGAGTGCAAAACTAAAGTGGGCCTCATGGTAGGCTCGCTCACGGTAGAGACCACCAACGCTAGTTCGCACGGTCGGTATCTGTACCACCACCCTTAAATCCTGGCGCGGCTTTCGAATTTGAGCCACCCAATTTTTGCTTTCCATTCACGTGGGAATTTATTATGCTATAACATCATTTCTAACCCTCTGCTTTTTTTGTCTGCATTTGTGATCATGAGGTCATATCTACAGTACACTGCTACCTTTCTAAATGCACGAAAACAAGTTATTTTATCTACAACATTTCACCATCCCAATATTGGTCAAATGCGGCCAAGCTGTCGAATATGCAATTCACCAACAACACCTACATCGACAATTCTCCGTAGGATGACAACTCGAAGAAAAAAGCGTGTGAAGAAGCGAAAATGGAGAAGTTGAAAGCCAATCTGTCTCCATAGTTGATGTGAATATCGTGAAAAACTTGATTTGTGAGTATTACATGACCTTTTACCATTTTCCTGTTAAAAATTATCCTTATTTTACCTTACCATCTGCTCTCCGTGAATGGAGCCATTTTTGCTGAAAAGTCAGGTTTGTAAAATCCTCAATATAGCCTCAATAAATCCTCTCTTAATTCATTACGCTTCTGCGAAAAATAAAGGGTAATACTTCATTGAGTCTCGGAGATTCTGCAAACCATCCACCGAGGCACTGTAGAGATGAATGCTGCCGAATATATGACATTTCAATCATGTAAGACACGAACACAAACTCATTGTCTCCTTCTGTTTATTCGCGTACCACACAGCATTTCGTGGTTTCCATGGTTCTCCGGCTTGCAGTGATTAATACGCAAAATCCTCCCCATCCCCACCCTGGTCCTAATTCTTTACCGAGTTTAGGCGTCGCGGAGAGCCTGCGAGTGAACACTTACCCAGTGAGCCAAGCACCTGAGAATCGATTCAGCGAATCAGCAACACGGGTAGAGAAAAGACAGTAGTTAACGCCTCCGTTGTGTGTAATCAAGCCGTTGTTGCAGCAAATGCAAACGTCCGCAGTTATTGAAAACCACACCCTTACACGTATAAGGCTTAGCTGTCTTCTCTTCGATTGCTCCTGTAAAGCTCATGTTACAGCGATGACATTTTGTCATCCATGGGGTGATTTCCCTCAACCCCTTAAGATGGCTCATACCCACACACTACGGTGCACAGCGTCATATCCCCGTACTCATTTATATAAGAAAAGTGAGCGATACAGGCTTTCTCTTGACAGATTTAACCCGCATTTTGTGTTTAAAATGTTATATATGTACCTTTTGAACTTTTTGTTTTGTTTTATCACGCTGAATCTCTATCAAAACAATTAAGTCTCCAAGGTTTGTCTGGTCTACTTCGAAAGGAATAATCGGAAAATTGACGGGCCCGTTTGGATAATCTACTTAATCCATAACTCAATAGACCGAAAAGCATGACGGTGAAGGAATGCAAAAGTGCACTTGATACCCTATCACAAGAAATATTGCGTACGTTAATCCTAAGTAGGACCTTTATGTAATATTAGGATGGGGATTAATTTTGAGACACATTAAAGCGTTTTTGCTTTTAAATTAACTTATACCCTGTCAGCTAACTTGCAACACCTTTGAACAACAACTCCATGCTCAGCTGTTAATTTGTGGCCAATGCACGTTTTCTCACCTGTACTGGCCTGTATAATTTGGGGACGTTTATGTCCGAAATGCAGAAATAGGTGGATATTTGACAGCCCGCGACCCCACAGAGGCAAAAGGAAACGATACAAGTGTTTGCCTTTTCTCTTTTCCGCGATAAATTCTGTTCAATTTGTATTAGAGAAATATAGGTAAATACCTTTGAACTCCCTATTTGTACAGAGCTATGATGCCGAACATGTGGCGCTGCTAGTAATGGAACTGCATTAGGAGGGCAGACAGTAAAAAATCCTTAGGCATTGCTCATACGCCTAGTTTTGAATGCCATTTGCGGGATTTTAAGGAGAAAAGCTGTCGCCCCTGGGAGGGTGGAGGCGAAGGGTATATGTAAATCGGATGTCCTGCTGCTGAAAGTGTTTGAATCATGTCAGGAGGAGGCCATCATGGTTTTTCAATATCCTAATGGTCATACGAGGAGAAGATCACGGTGATCACGAGAACATTACCGAGTGTCGGAGATGCGCCCATCATACGCCCTTGCTGCTTATCGGGTCTGCCGTCCAGATGACGGAACACGGGAGCCCACATCCTCGGCAGTTATTCTAAACAAACATATTTCTTAAAAGTAGCGAGCAGTATGTTTTTTTATAATTTCATTACTGCCAAAGAAACCTGGTGGAAAATCTTCCTTGCTGACGGGCGGTAATGTAATTACTCTAGCATCATTATAGAGAAATTCTTTTTGTATGCTGGTCCAACTGCATCTTAAACGTGTCCACAGATGAGGACATGAAAAGGTCTGCGGGCAGAGCATTCCATGCCTGGATTGCCCTCTCAGAGAAGAAGAATTTTCGTGTGTTCAATCTTACCCCATGTTATAACGGATGCCTAGGCTGAGATATTGCCGCCGATGAGTCCCCAAAGAGAGAACACGACATGAAGGGTGCAACAGCAGAAGTCTTTTAGCATTCAATGTAAAACAAATTTAGAGAAACTAACTTGTGTAACGATGTCAATTGAGCCAATCAGATTTCCTTCTGAGATGGTGGCCAGTCCAATTGGTTCTTTGGCTCAGTGGATGACAGTGGTTTAAAATCTGAATTATCGATCATTTGACGGCTTTTGAACATTCGCCCGTGTAGGTCGATCGACAGCCTGCTTAGGTTGTGGCCATGGCTAGCAAGCTTCTGCTTGCTAAGGCTGTTCGTTAGGCCATCCTAACACATACCCTCTGAAGACAAATCGTAAGATTTGAGTTGCGGGTTCACTTGCAATGGAACCGTTTGCATTCGATTCCGGCCTGATCGCCTAGAAGCTTTGGGAGATGAACTGACAACTAGAACTGTAGCCTTAGTTTTGGAAGGTCGAATGTGTCCCGTAATAGTTCCAATGGTAAGGTTGGGTCTGGTCTTGACATGTCAGCACATTTAGTGTGTTTCAACTGATTGGCATGCCGCGCCCAAGTGTCGGAGCCGACCCGAATCTCGTAAACCACTTTACCACACTTTCTGGAAACACATCCAATTGTCCACTTTTCCTGATTATTCCTGTAGTCCTTTGCAAGCACCGTCTGGCCTGGGTAGAACAATCGTTGTTTTGCACCGTGGCGTCGGTTGAATTGCCTTTCCATTGACGTCGGAGGGACGGATTCATAAACAACACCAACAGATGACAGCGGACGAATAACGTCAAATGGTGTGCAAAGTTTTCTCTGCATCAATGCTTCTGCAGGAGAGAGTGTGAGGGTTAAGTGTGGCTCGATAGTTCAGCAGGACAGAAGGCGCCATCAATTTCCGAGCCCCCTCAAACACCCGGTCGGTCAACCCGCAGCGGCGCGCGTAAAAGACGCGGTGCCTCAACAAAGTCTCCAGCTTAACACCCCGGTCACACGTAGCTTGAGAGGGTGTCCGCGCTATCTACTAGTAGTGGCCAGCTCAAAGAAATCGTTGGATGCTAGGCAACAATTCTAACTCCGCAACATGCGGAATGCCTGCATTAGGTCATAGCGCAGCTGTCTGTAATCCAGGGGAAAGAAGTCAAGACTTTTCAGTCGTGTCTCATAAGGAAGGTACGCTTGGCCTCGCACTACCTTAGCTGCCCGTCGTTGTACACTATCAAGGGTTTTTCTATCTTTGACTTTCCAAGGTTTCCAGGCTTGGATGGCAAATTCCAGTTGGGGTCGCAAGAACGTGCAAAAGACCTCGCCAAAGGCAACTTTATCAAACTTAACAAAGGCGCGCTTGATTAGATACAAGGTCAAAATTGCAGATTTGGCGACCTTCAGGCAGCGGTGTGATGGCATATGTGAGGGCGTGAACCACACCCCAAATTGTTGTTGGGCAAAATATTATGTGACTGTAGGGTCTAGTCGGTGGGTTTGCTCACAGCATTGCAATTATCAGGCCGAATCACAAGTTGTAGGAGAATATAGGATACAGTATAATGAGTGATTTATTGTCGATAGAATCTCCAGCTGCTGTCTTGGATAGAAGTGGCCAATGGTGAAGCTAGGGCCAGTGTTGACTGCGTCTACTCAGGTCTGAGATCAAGGGTGAGAGCGGTGGCAGCTGCTTCTATCGAAGAGTGTAAATTATATAGGTCAACCGCTTGCTCATGAGATCTTCAGGCCAGTTTCCTTCTGGGAAGGGAAGATTTGAGACGCCAGTCAATTTGTTCAACGTTCTACACGTGATGCCACCGACGAGAGGCCCTTCATACTCAAGGGGTACACAAAGAGTGCAAAACTAGAGCGGGCCCCATGCCAGGTTTGCTCACTGTAGGGGTCACTTCTCATTGTCGGTATCCGTACAGCCACCCTTAAATCAGATTCATTGCTCTTCGTCGCAAAATTAACAGGTGATACTTCGTCGAGTCCCGGAGTGCCTGCAAAACATCCATCCGGGTCCTGTCGAGGTAAATGCTGCTAACTCTATGGAAAATTTTGATGGAATGCTGGCTTGCCGCTGCGTAATCCCCTCATTCTGATGGATTCTAGATGCTTGCTTAGGAAATCCTACTTGGGCAGTCAGCTTGCTGTTCCGTATTGGTGGATGCCATAAGAGCGGTAAATTTGGGCGGGTAATATCGACCCAATTGTGATTAAATTCATGGCGCGAAGCGGGACGTTCGTAGCTTAGTTGTTAGACCATTGGCCACCGGTAAATGCCTTCTTTGATATGTGGGTTCAAATCCCGCCGAACGCCTCGAGTTTTTTCAGAATTGGGTCAACTCAAATTAAGCAAATCTGCCAAACCTCCAAATAAGTTTATATAAACCACCATGCGTCGAGTTAAGCCCTTTAGACATTGTAGGTAGACTGATATCAAATATAGTGAACTGTGTGACTAGTAATGCAAGACCAACGAGAAAGGTATACAATGGATATAAAGTGAAAGGCAGGCATCCCAAGAAATGTAATTTCAAGAAAAGGCGTCCTTTGCGAAAATGACTAAGTTAATTCAGTAAATTGTTGACTGTTGGTTTGCAACAGCTAGTTGAGAAGTAGTCTTCCATTTGTATCTCAGGTCAGGTCAGGTCAGGTTTTATTGAGGGAAATATAGGTAAATACCTTTGAACTCCCTATTGGTACAGTTTTTTCAATGCATTTGATCTGCAGAACATTTCAGATCAGTGGCGTTGCCAAAAATTTGAAGGCCGACAGTGAATGCAGCATGCATGAGACAACAACGACCCAACAGAAAGGAACCAGATAGTTCAATTTAGGCGCCCAAAACGAACACATGGCGAGTCCTTCCTTACATAAGGAATGTGTCTAAACTCGTTGAAAGACACTTGCGGAAACACCAAATAAAAGTGGCGCACAAACCGATGGCTACTTTACGCACTCATTTAGTACACCCTACAGATAGGGTTGGCTACCTCGATAAGAAAGAAGCCATCTAAAAAATCCCATGTCAATCTTGTGATACGGTATATTGTGGCCAAACAGGAAGATCTGTCTCCACACGCATCCGCTAGCACCAATCGACAAGCACCTCAAAGAAAGGTGGAAAAGACTGCGGCTGACAAACATTGACAAACATGAACCGCAATTAGCGTCCACACCGGATAACCTGAACTGACCCCGGACTGACCCCAGACTGGCTCAGATTACAGTTGCCAATTGGTCATTACGCCATTGAAACTGCTAATCATGTCCACCACGATGTGACGCAAATTGTAACGCCCAATTAACACCGAATAAAGATGACTATATAACTGTATCAGCACTTTTAAACGCTACCTGTTCTTTGCACATTACTCGCAAGTCTGACGATGACCTGGGGATCCAGCGTCGAAAATTTACTGAATAAACTTACTCATTTTGCCAAAGAATGCCTTTCCTTGAAAAACAATGGATATACCTATCAAAGAGATGTCATCGCACGCGACATTGGAGGCGCAGAAACGATCGAACAAGGGTTCCGATCACGCTTTCGGCTGGTCTTATGCTAGAAGAACAAACAAATAAAATTAGTACCTTGTTAAAAATGGTTTTAGCAATTTGTATTTTGGACCTTTTAACATTCAAATTTTTCAAGGCGTCTATAGTTTACGTGCAATTTTACCGTCCATTTTCGGGACATTCAATGAAAATGTTTTTTGCTTTTCCTTCCATGCCTCTACCTTTATTTGTATAAATGATATCGAAAAACTATAGTGAAACGAAATTTTACTGCAAACGCCCCACCTCGCACAATGAATTTAATCACACTTGTAGCTTAGCGGTTAGAGCGTTGGCTTCAGGTAAAGGCCATCTCTGATAAATGGGTTCATATCCCGCCGAACGCCTCGAGGTTTTTCACAGTTGGGTCAACTCAAAACTAAGCAAATCTCCTAAACCTCCTAATAGTTCAGTATATAATTACGCGCAGTTGCCGAATATTCGATTCGCCAGCCACCGAGGGTTAATGCAGAGACCGCCACCACCACCTAAGACCGGAGGGCAACAGAAAATGACGCGGGAGGATATGAATAAGTATATAAAAATGCTTAACTAAACGAACGTAACGTCCCCTGCGCCCTGATGTCCTTGGGTAGCGTATCTTCTTTCTGGTTAGGGCCGGTACCCAGTCGTTCGTCTACGTCTGTTGTCTTCTGGTTGTGTTAACGCTTCTTTATTCCACTAGAATGCTCGATCATAGAAATAGTCAGTCGTATAGACGATAAACCGAGGCCAATGTTAACACACACATATTTATTACGAGTACAGCGGAATAGAAGTAAACTGTCCTATAGGCGATCACACATGACCGAAGAAGACAATCCAGGGAAGGTGGAGCTGGAGGCTTCCACCGGGGAAATGAACCCTCCGTGGGGCCCTCGCAGGAACGGCAACTCTAACTAACGACTGTTTCCAGGGGAGGGTAGGGCTGGAGACCGCCACCAGGGAGGGGACAACCAATACACGCCTTACATGCGAGGGCACACCACATGCAGCATTCTTGACCAGACTCAAAGCAACCACGCCAACGTATATTTAAAATAAGAATCAACATCATTGTCCTGCTGGATCCTACAATACAAGCAGTATGTACAGTAGCCGCCAAAGACCATGCAAGTTTAATGATGAAATTTCATCTGGTACTTAAGCGTATATTTAGTAACAATATTTTGATTCATTCAGTTTATTGAATTATGTGAAAACATTTTGTTTAGAAAAATCGTCATTTGAGTTAGGTTTTTTAAGAGAAATGGCCATCAATTTTGGGGAAATTGGGAGTAATCTCATCTGGAAGGAATTTCCTGTTATTACGAAAGAGAGAACCAAACTGTACGTGAATGTTGATTATACTATGAAGGAACTCCAAAATAAGTAAAATAGGTATAGAAGATATCCCTTCCAGAACTGGAAACTTTTGTCCAAAATTGTTCAGATTCAAGTGAAGCCAAGTTAAAGGAATCACATTTATTCGCAGTAACATTGGAGATTTGTATTTTAAAAATTATGTTTAGCTATCCTGCGAAGTTTTTTTTGCACAAAATGCAGTACCAGAAAATTTTTGTTTTAATGCACAAATAACGGAGAAAGTCCTTGCGCAAAAGCAAAATGTCGAATATGATAATGAGAGTTTAAGATAAAGAAGGCGTGGTTGAAAGTAATTCGTGTAGAAATATACTTGTTTGTGCACTTTTCATTCCCCTTTTTCGTTATTTAGAAACGGAACAGGCAGAAGAATAATAAGTATTTCAAAATGGCAATGTATATGGCCAGTTCTTCTGAATTCGCAAGATTATATCAGAAAGTGGGATTAATCCACTTATACGAAAAAATAATCCATTATAAAGAGAAAATAAATTTCCTTCATCTCCAGTTAAATTGAATCGTTTATCTCCAGGAAACTTAAAGAAATTCTCAAAATTCTCAAATTTCATTGTGGTATTACGTTGGAAAAATCTTATATACGCAGAAGTTCGGCAGCCGAATATCTAATCAAATCAGTATCTTAGAGGTAGCCTTTTATGGAAAGATTTTATTCATCTTAGGAATAGTAGTTTCACAACTCCACTGCGGATATAATTAACGCTCGACAATGTAGTTTGCTGTTTTGAGGCATTTCTGCACATAAGCAACGTTGCCGTGTTCATTAAAACTAATATCGGAAAGCAATTTCTTTCGGAAATGCTCTATATATATATCTCATTTTAAATGTTTTGGTGTAAACGTCAAACAGTTGCGCAATTTATAAATTTGTCAATGAAACAGTGAAAACAAGGAAAATGATCACACACTTTTATCGACGGTAGTCAATAAATACCTATCCACTAACGCTAAAATTTACGGAATATTTTAACTAAAGAAAAGTTCTTTCTATACATAGAAAGTGGTTGCTTCAAGTTTTCAACTTAACACAATACCTAAATTTACAATTATAAGTTATAGCTCTTTTTTCCGTCTCCAGAACTTTGGCATTATCGAGAAAATTTTATTTTTCTTTACAAAGACTTAGTACTTCCTATAGTTCTTTAAAGTACTTAATATGCCTAATGCTGTTCATTATTATTTCTAAGATTTCCTAAATGCACTCACACTGGTATTCGAGCAATAATCAAACTTATGCAAAGTTATGAAAGTTGCGTGGTCTTTGGCGACTACTGTACAACTGGACAGGTTTAAGTGTGTGCTATGCTGATGAAGGGTCGTAATTCGATGACGCGGACATGTACGGAGAGGAAATACGCCTGCCGATGGGACAGAGGGTGGAGGGAAAAAAAAGGCATAGGGAGGGTGAAGGAGCACGGAATGGAGGAACATGGAATAGGAGATCAGCACATTTTTGTCCTTTTTCAAGTGTCGGCGACTCCCTTGTAGCACCTGTTCGATTTTGAGCACGCCCTCCTTGTTGTCGTGAAAGTTCCAGAGGGTTTTTGAGTATTGTCCGCATACTTACTCTAGCGGCTTCCACTCACGATCAAACTGAATGCAAATGTGGGTACAGCTATCCAAACCTTTTTCTACATATACAAACAAATGTACATATTTCAGACTCTAAGTGGTCCCTGCCAAAAAAAACATAAGATTTGGCCGTTGGATTTTTAAGTGGTACCGAGGAAATGAGTGCATAAATTTTCGTAGACGGTGGAAACGATCACAGCCAGTTTGGCTGTAGTGACATCAGTTGCGTGAGCCTACATTCCCTTAATTTGTAAGGTTTTGAAGGCTTAGTTTCCTTCAAAACTCGTGTCGACGCCCCGCTTGATCATATATTGACCAACTATCCCAAACTTTTTCCTGTCAAAAATAGAGCTCCGTTTTCAAACTCAGGGCATTCTGTGCTATTGGGCAAATTCTAAGGTAGGGCTGTTAGCAAATCCTGACAGGAAACATAGGGTTCGCGACATGTCCCCACATCTTAAAGCCTTCCTGCCATTCTTGAACGTAGAGTAATGCTCCAGTTACCTTGCAACATTTTTAAACGAGGTTTTTTCGCATCAACTGTTCTCTTAAAACTGCTATTGTTAGATCTGACCGAATTTATTCACCCCATCTACAAATTGTGAGACACCGAAAAGAACTGTTCTACAAGCTAGGTCTACGTGAAGACTAAGGATGTAAAAGTCCACACACACGGCCACACATTAAAATTTGCTGAGGCTGAAATTATCGCAAGAGGTGACAATCGGATGAGCTGAGCATTACTTGAGTAATGGTTCACGGGCCCCCAATCAAACAGCAAGTGCGGCTATTTGCCAATCCATATTTACGAAAAGAGGGAGCGGGTCAGCAAGAGTGAACAAAATTTGGCTATTTACAAAAACCAAGTGATCCAACGTCCACTGTTCTCACCTTGGATAGGTCCGTTCCGGATAACCACACAGTCGGCTCAGTAGGGGAGGATTGAGCCCAATCGAAAAACATACAGAGGCAGAACGAAGGGGAAAAAATTTGGTTATTTACAACAACCAAGTGATCCAGCGTCCACTGTTCTCCCCCGGGAAAGGTCCTCCCCGGATGACCGCACAGTCGACCCGGAAAGGGGCGGGGAGAGCCTGACTGTAACCACTTCTCGAGCAAACAGAAAGTTAACTTCCATTTACACAAATGAACAGAGAATGCTATCAAAGCTAGACGAGCTGAAGATTCATGCCTTTGAATTATCCCCAGATATAGTTTCAATAACCGAAACTTGGCTGTCTGAACAGGTATCCGATGGCGAGGTATCCATGCCTGGCTATCAACTGTTCAGAAAAGACAGAGAAGGTCGTCAGGGCGGTGGCGTAGAAACATACGGGAAAAATGGACTCACAGTTTTTGACAAAACGGATAAACTGGCGTGTACTTCCGAGGCCATCTGGCTGTCCATTAAAGTACCAGGTGCACCCAACCTCGATGTCCTGACACTCTACCGACCACCGACAAGGAAGCCCGTAGTGGATGCTTCCTTGCTAGAGAAGCTGGAAAAGATAACTGCACGATCGGACATCCTGATTGTGGGGGACTTTAACGCGCCTCACATCGACTAGGGTGCGGCCTGCGCACATAGCTCCGATCTAACCTTCGAAAGCTGCCTTCTGAGCATGACTCTAAAGTTATTTCTCACGCAACACGTCACTTTTCCGACAAGGATGCGCGATGGCTAACAGTCAAACTGTCTGGACCTCGTTCTCACGAAATCGCAGGACAGCATCGACGAAGTGTCATGTCTCCCACCACTAGGTAAAAGCGACCATGTTTTACTGCTATGGGAGTACTCGTTATTCTCAATACTGGAGAGACCCTCAACAGCCAGAAGAAATATTTGGCGAAGCGATTTCGATCGAATGAAGACCGAACTCATGCGCGCCGAGTGGGAACCTCTATTTTCTGGAAACATATCTGCGGACTGGGAAGCGTTCCGGAACACACTGCACAGACTCATCGACAACCACTGTCCGATTTCGCGAAAAAAGGTGACCACTAGACCGCGATGGCTTACGCAGGCTTTGAAAATGGAAGTGAACAAAAAGCGGAAGCTGTGGAAAAAAATGCTAGCAGACAGGACTCCTGCATCTGTCAGTGCCTACAAAACTCAGAGAAACCGAGTCAAGGGTCTTATTCTCAAAACATGACGGGCTTTCGAAGCAGACTTGCTAAACCGGGCCACAGTGAACCCCAAACTGTTTTACAGTTACCTCAGGCAGAGTACCAAAAACAAGGATCCGATACCCCTGCTGAGGACCGCTGAAGGAAGAGACTTGATAGATGATAAAGCAAAGGTCAGTCTTCACAAAGGAAGCGGCATACGATCACCCCACCGACGACACCGAAGCGGATACAATAGTTGAGACTGTCCAATTTTCCGAGGCTGTTGTTCTTAAGGAACTCTTAAGGTTAAAAGAATCTAAGTCACCAGGTCCCGACGACGTAACAGCCAAGATTTTGAAGGAGCTCACCAATGAGTTGGCCAAACCACTCTCTATGCTTCTCCAAACATCCTTCGAGACCGGATGCCTACCATTAGATTGGAAATCCGCGAGGATTACGCCGCTATACAAGAGGGGAAGCCGGGTCTCGGCGAATAACTACCGACTGGTCAGCCTTACCGCAATCTGTTGCAAAATCATGGAAAAAATTATCCAGCAACAACTTATGCAGTTCCAGAAAAAAACATCTGCTATCGGATGCTCAACATGGTATTCGTAGAGGTAGGTCCTGCGTAACAAACTTGCTCTACTGTTTAGAACGGTGGACTGAGGCAGTCGTCTTCAAGACTGCTGTCTTATCTCAGGGGATTTTTTCGAATTAGCAACGACCACGAATGTGAGGGGTCATCCTCTCAAATTAAAGGGGACAGGGCCAGGCTGGACGCTCGGAAACACTTCTTCTCAAAAATGGTGGTCGGAGCGTGGAATGCGCTTCCTCAGGACGTCGTTATGTCGGAATCGCTAGAGGGTTTTAAGCTTAAACCTGGATCGATATAGCAGTGCACGATGGGTCGGAACTGACAATTTACAACAATAATAATACTACGTTCAATTTTTCAGTAGCATTTGTTTGTATATTTATTCAAGTTTGCTATTTATAACGGCCTCCCACGCATAGCCTCATGCGAAGGTATCCGCGGTCTACCCTACTTGGCTATCTGCGTACCGTGATTACCCCGCTAGCGATCTTATCAACCAAACCTGACGGCCTAAACATTCACTCTTGGTTCAACCCAAAGCGGACTGTCAACGACCTGGACGGATGCCTCTGTTTTTCCAGTTCCGTTGGCGGACTCTGCAATCAGCAAGGAAGAATCAGGACGCGGCTTCCACACGGTGATGATCCTGGAAACCTTTGCAATGCCCCCCCGTTGGAACCCCCTTTTTTCTCCTAAAATCCCACGCATTACCCCCACAAGAGCGACAGTTTTTCTCCTAAAAATCCCTGAGGAGTTTTTTCACTGTCTGCTCCTACTTTCATCCTATGACACAGGACAACTGGCCTCGCCAACATTCTGAGAAACCAATTTTCTGCTACCACTGCACATATGTACAAATTGGGCACTCAAAGGAATTTTTCCTACATATCCCTCAATATACTGATACTGATACTGATATTTCGTGCTGAGACTCAATTTGGCCAAAGCAAGTCGCCGCTTGGGGATCAGACAGGCCACCGTCTCATCCTGTAACGGTATCGGAAGGCCAGATGACCGGGCTATCATCACGCCCCTAGCCCTTCACGCGTGATGAAAGGTAAGCAGGTCAGAACCCGCATGCCATTCAACAAACTCCGACACTCAAGATGGCAATTACGGTTAATTGTCGTTGTATGTTTGCAGTAACTGCGGTATTCTTTAAATACTAACAATGCCTGTAAATGTGCTACTTTTTCTCCTTTGCTGATGAAGAATCAGCAACGGATATCTTAACGTCAGGCAAATAAGCGTATTGTCCCAGTGCTCGAGTCATCTTCTTCTCAATGACCTTTTTCGTAGTCAGTTTTTTTACTTTTAAATATTCGACCCTTCTCTCCTTGGATGAAATTCGGAAGAGTCTTAAGTGTCTCACAGGTCAGCGCACTGCACAAGCGAATGTCGAGGCTGACTTAGATGTAGACCGTTTAAATGCAAACTTCATCCACAGTCCCACTCACTCCCATCTTCCGACAAACCCATTTCCTTATTACCGAGTGTATTTGCTTCTGCGTCTGCGACAACAGTGATGAAAAATCTTAAAAATATTCGAGATTCAATTGCTGCCGGACCAAGTGAAATCTCACCGTTTCTCTTGTAATCCTGCTATTTTAAGTTAGCCCCTGCGTTGAAACACCTCATCAATCTGTCCTTCATGGAGTCTAAGATTCCCGATGAGGGATGATCCGTGAAAATCACCCCCATCCCGAAAAAAACCTCCTCTTCTCCAAAATCCGTTCTTCCAATTACCTTCTTTGCTTTACTACTGAAACTAGCAGAAGGAGTTTTCTTGGACATAATTGCGCCAGCTCCTCCGATTTTCCGATACCCTGCAATTCGCATATACGGCTAGGAGAAGTACACTAGACGCTGTTGCTCTGGAAGTCCATTTTGCTGTAAGAGACTTCGATAAAGGCTGCCATGCATACGAATGTGCTTTTATCGACTACTCATCAGCATTTATTACGATCCCACGCCAACCTCTTCTTCATCACAAAACTTCTGCATGCAGCTCTTCTAGCTGGGTTGTCTCTTGGCTTGGGGATTATTTCGCTTCCCACACTCAATTCCTTCAGTGCGGCAAGCGAAAATCCACGGTTCTCCCCAAGAACCGTGGAGTTCTCCAACGGTTTATATTATTTCTTTGCCTCTTCTCCCTCAACGCTGATGGCCTACGATCGTTAAACGACTGTTTGTTTGTTAAATATGCTGATCATTTGTTTCGCAAGTCAGTGCAGTGTGTTTTGCGACTGTAAACCCCTCCCAGAGGCCGTGTTCATAACTGGAAGAATAAAATGATAGATGGATTTTCATTTAACAAGTGCCATAATAAGAAACATTAAAAATCCCAAAGATACGTTTGTGCTGATGAGGAAATGTGAAGGAAAAAGAAGAAGTTACTCATGAAAAATGCCAAAGCCAACAAAAATGACAGATGCGGTTTTTCTAAAATTATTTTTCGAAAGTACAACCTATCGTAGGTTTTCTGTTGAATGATTCCTGTGTGAAACCATCCAGCTTTTTCAACATTTCCGAGAGCCAAATTGTGGGCGCATAATTGCTTGTTGTTTTCAAAGCGTCAAAGGCCAGTTGCGTTACATTAGGGAACGTAAGGCCGGTCAAACGAAGCGTCCACGGCTGGGAGTTCTCAAAATAATAAAGGACAGTTGCACTCGCAGGTACGCTTTCTAACACCATCTGCAGCGATAGGTGTGGTTCCCATGACAGACGTCGATGCAGATAATTTATCAAAGGCGCCTCCGGTTTTATAGAATCAAATGCAAACAAAAAGTAAATGGGAAGCAAAATATGTAAAACGACGTTTGACAAAGATTAGGTAAATAATTAACAGCAAAATGTCTTAGTAGCAAAAAGAGCAGGTCTGTGCCTACATGCGTGCATAAATTAAGAAAATTATTGCTTACCTCTTCAACAATTATCACAGACAGTTGGCGAATTTCAGCCAAACAATCGAATTTCATTAAAAACCCTTCCCGTAAAACATGCGTCCTAGCGCAGTGCCTTATATGCACTGCTTCCCGGCTGTCCATTCGAAAATTGACCAACTTATTTGACTTTTCTTTTGATAATTCCAACGGAAATAATGCGTTAAGGCTCTCTTCTACAAAATCTGTAATCCTGTTCGACCTTCTCTTTTTCGGACATTTGTTAATCTCTGGGGAACAAAGGATGAACGGTAAATATGCATTTAGATAGGAAAACTTACTGAATGAGGGGATGTTAATGCAATTATCAATTTTGAGTTGGCTGTCGCCAACAAGTGTGAAAACATTCATCAAAGGTTGGCACATGAGCCTGTTTATAATAAGAAAAGCGTGCACATGGACACGCCACGAGTTGGCGTATGTTCGCCTTAGCTCGTATACAATCAGGCACCTGACGATGAACTGCAGTGCCATGTCCTGACATAGGTTGCGGATAAGAGGGTAAGGCTGCCTTTAATGTGTCATCAAATTTGCCCATGGTTTGAACAAGAACATGAACGTGACGTTTTATAGTCCTGTCAACATCAGGAGTCGCACTCTTGTTTTTGAGCAAATCGCCATCGATTTCAGCACTAGACAATTTGATTTGAATGGGGTTGGCTAATAAAAGTGCACTCTTTATAAACTGCGAGGGTGCGAAAATTATATATGTGTACAGGGCTTGCGTGGGCTTTACAATACAAAATTAATCAAGGATAAAGAAGTCAACTTAAGACTTAACAAATGATAATGACTTGGCATGTCTTCGCAGATATTATCCATCTTTTAAAATGCATAACACATAGTTAGACATCAGCCTGTGGCTTATTGTATACCCCAACTTTAAATTTATGAATTCAGAGCAGATATAACCGTAAGAATTGGTGAACTTACCAGGGGAATAAAAACAGGCAGAAACACAGTACGCAAATGCAGCAAGAAACTTTACGCTCAACCACATTTTGTGCACGACGTTGATTCAGTCACAGCAGCTAAGCGTTTTCTACATATCATTAACTGGTGGACCAATAAATATTAGCCAATTGTGGGAGATCAAGCTTCTCCAATTAGCATTTGTGACATGAAAAAGGCTGAACTATGTCTATGACAAAGGCCATTTTGCCTTAGTTTTTCTGTAGTACCACAGCACCATATTTATGAGATGTTTCGGTGTTAATCGACAACCGTTATCAGATGAAACAGTACAGATAATTTGAAAGCGTTAACCGTATTTGCTATTTTGAATCACGAACGTTATCCATCATTATTTAGCCCGCAACACATTCGAAAAGGGGATTTCAAATGATATGTGGTGAACGTTTTATAAGAAAAATTTTCAATATCGAAAAAATTACAGCATGTGCGTGCAAATATATGTGTTAAAACTTTAGGTGGACAGGCCTTGCGTCACCTTCACATTTAACATTTCACGAAAGGCAGCACTATCAGGTTTAGACAATAAAATACTTAAGTGCACTTTGACTAACATTGATACTGGCCAAAGAGAGTATGCTTCATAAAGAAACGTCTTTACCTCACCCGTAGTCGGCCGGCGCGAACTAATACCGTGTGCTCTTGTAGGCATATAAGAGACCAAATCGGAGTTTGGTATGGAGTAGGTTGCCATACATATTATTTGCAAACCAAAAATCTGAAATGTGGTTTCCTATGCAGAATGCTGTATATTAATCGAATATTACACTAACGACAAGACGCCGGACGTCGACTGAGTTCCTTTTCTTCTGCCTGTAGAAAATAACCACTTGGTTTGTATATTGTTTTCCTATTGATTTTCGAAGCTAATATACATTCAAATATGGACTATTTAATGTGTATATATAAATTCCGGGCCAGGCGGGGCAATCCGAGAGCAAGGGTGAAATAAATTGATTGTACAACCTTTTCGATATCTACTTTCTTTATGAAAAAAATTATCGATAACCATTATGTGGCGTTTCCTTCTTTGATGAAAAAATCAAATTAGCTGTTAAAACGTGAAAATGGGGGCGCGCGCTGCGAAAAAAATTCGGGAGG
>JAYGXS010000005.1:59060175-59070399 GCA_036362985.1 Ligula intestinalis
GACCGAACGCGAGCCGTAAGGAATCTTGGACTCCATGAAAGATAAATTAATAAGATGTGCCAAGACAGGAGGTAATTGAAAAGAGCAAGATTTAAGGAGAAAATGGGAGACGCCATCTGCTCCGGCAGCTGTTGTACCTTTGACCTTGTTCAGGTGTTTCATGACTGTTGCCATGGACACTGGAGAGAAATCACTTGGTGGTAAAGAAATATCATTTGTCGGGAGATAGGAGTCGGTGGGAGTGTGGATGAAGTTTGAGTTTAAGCTGTCTAGGTCAGTATCAACATGTGCCGGTGTATTGCGTTGACCAGTGAGACGTTTGAGATTCTTCCATATTTCGGGGAAGTGAGAAAAGCGGAAGATGTAGAAGAAGTAAACAGCTGACTTACAAAAAAGTCATTCAGCCTGGAAATCTCACGCTTTATCTGGACGTTCAGATCCTTTAGTCTATCTCGCAGACCTAGTTTATAGAACAATTCCTTTTGACGTCTCAAAGATTTAAGGTGGCGAGGAGATATTCGGTCAGGTCTAACCATGACAGTCTCAAGAGGACAGCAGACGTTAAAATGTTGTTTAAAAAAGTAGTGAGATGGCTACAGCATGATTCAACATCTGAGTACTCTAGAAGGGTAGAAATATTGCCAGATATGACGATCTGGAGCAAAGAAATATTATGCGGGTAGGTGTCTCGAACCCTTAGTTTCCTCTCGGGAATTAATAACACCCTTTTGTTAGAGCTACAATAGATGGTTGGCAAGCCCAATAACACAGAATGATCTGAGCCTGCCAACGGTGCTCTATTTTTGACGACAAAATGTTTAGGATCGTTGGTCAATATGTGATCCAAAGGGGCGTCGGCACGAGTGTTGAAGAAAACTATATCGTCTAAACCTAACAGTGTAAGGGGACAAAGATTTACACGGTTGAAATCACCGCTTAAAATTATGACATGCTCGCAAGACGTTGCAGCAAGTTTTTGGGACAGAAAATCAAAAAAGGTGCCTAAAGCACGTTGGCATGTAGAGGGAGGAATGTAAATACTGACAAAAATGATGCCTTTAGAATTGCCTAAAAATCTGGGCTTGCATACAACAGTAATGACATCTATTAAGTCGTCTGAATAAGAGAATAGGGACTTACAAGTTGTGCACCATTGCTGGTTTACAAAGACAGCTACTCAACCACCTCTGCCGCTGGTTAAGGATTTTCTGTCCGAACGGTAGGTGTGTGATAATTTTGCACTTATGTAGCCACCGCTTGGGTCTTAATTGATGCGGTACTCTCTTGACACGTCGCGTTCCACTCACAAATTGCCAAAATTGCCATGTCAGCGTCAGCGTCAGATGTGGGCCTGATAATTGCGTGACAATTTTGCTGGCTGTCGTCAGAGATGTTGTTGCGTCCAGCCCTTCCCAAGTGACTGATTCTCTTGCAAGAGGAGACAAGCACGTGAGCCGCGAGCTGCTGGAGTCATGGTTCTCAGGTACCCAGTCCATCAACAAGCGCAACGATGAAAGTGCAAACTGTAAATTTTCCTTATCACTGTTGGTATATTCTTGTCTTAATAATCATACAAGTAGCCTACATTTGGCGCAAACATTTGCATATCCGTCCACAGGGAAAATACAATCTGTAAAATTCCTAGATCACTGGTCTCATATTTTTGTCATAATCAGCGTATAACTAGCCTACATGTGACGTCAAACTTCACGCTCACTCCCGATTGTCTTCAGGTGAAAGCATTCAGCAGGTCTCTCACATTAAGCCTGTTCTACCTATTTTAGGGATAGACGCATGATTTCCTGTCGCGTGAAACAAAATTACTGTTCGTCTTTTCCTATTCTCGGGAACACAGTTCATTAGTTTATTCAAGAATACGTTCAATGTTATTTTCAGGGGACGTTATGATGTGTCATAAGTCGCATTTTATGGCTACCTCTGTTTTTTGAAGACGCTAATCAAATAGAGCCTTGTGGAAATCAGAAGTTTCCCTTGCCGTTCGCAGACTCACAGCCTAGGATGTGGAGGCTAGAATGAGGATACACCGCTTTTGAATCTTCAACTTCGAGAACATTGTTGGTGTATGTACTGTGTGTGTATGAGCTGACAGGTCCATAAGTCAGCCTTTGGGAATATGTTTAGTCCGTGGGTCAACAATGCGGTCAGTTGAATGTTCTCTCATGAGAGCAGTCTCTGCCCTGTCGACTCCTGACCGTTTTTTATAACTATTGCTATATGCATTGAAGTTAAACGTTTGGATATCGCCTGTGGTAATCAGGAATCCTGGCATGTTTCAGCAGTGGCCATGCGCTATCCTTCAGGGGATGTTTGGCATTCTCTACATGGTTAGGAATATGTGGATTCGAACTCAAGTTAGGGTTTTGTACTAAGTTTCACTTGATTGATTTCCCTAACACTTAAGTGTATCTCTACTGTTATAAATGAAAGGATAGAATATTTTATCTAAAACGGAACAGTTTTCAGCATGTTTGGTTACTTCTTGACTCAAATCTACAATAACAAATGCAAAGCAGAATGGCAATAATATCATCGGCGATATTTGAAAAAAAACTGTTTCGCAATATCCCGTGACAACTCAGTCAAATTTGTGCTATGTCAACTGTCTCCAACTTCATATCGATTGTACAAATAATTTGGTTGCCATGTGCTAATAAAATCTTCCTAAACGCATTCCTTGCCTGTAACCACTCACATATAAAATATAAATTTAATTTGGAGTATAGCAAAGAACAACCTTAAAAGTTTATAACTCAATTTTATGACACAAAACTTGGCAGATTTGCAAAATAAAATTTTTTAAACTTATTTCGCTCTTCTTTTCCAAAAATTAATGTAGTATCTCTTAATTACACTAACTTCAATTTCATGGACGCAAAAGAAAATTTTCCGCTTTGTGAACAGATGTAACTAAAAAGTTCCTGCTCTTCATGAATGTTATTTCATAGTACAATATACATAGACAAGAAGTTCTTTTCCGCAAAGTTTAGTAGAGTAGGCAAATCCTCGGATATCAACAAAGGCTGGATTTCGCCCATTTTTGCCTCGTTTTTTCCACAGTATACTGATCTGAACGGGACTGAATTGTAGTACGCATCCTTTTGCACCTCAAGTCAACCCACCGAACTAAATAAGCGAACTAAAATGTGTCTCAAATCCCCCAATCTCCAACCTTTCATCAGGTATGCAATCTACTGTACGTTTGTGAGACAGAGGGTTATTGCTTTTGAAGTGGAATATTTGTTTTGTGCTGGTGGCTTTTCTGGATACTGTGGTTTGCAGTAGTCCAGTGGAACAATGGCGCACCAGAACATCAAGGAAGGGTCATTGGTTATTTTTTTCCGCTTCCATCCATCATGAATTGGATATTCGGATCAACCGAATTTAGTTACTCTTTGAAGTGCTCAATGTCTGATGTTTTGACAATGATGGAAGTGTCATCGACATAACGAGCCCAAGACTGATATTTGGTGAAGACCAGATGTTCAATCCATCAAAGGACCACTACAGCAATGAGACCAACAAAGTTCTGCGCATTTACGCAAGTAAAGGACAGGGCACCGTCAAACTAAAGTCAAGATAAGCAGATGAAGGCGGTCCTGCCACGAAACCACCGGAAGAGGGAGTTGGATTACCAGCATCCTCTACCGTGAGGATAGAGCAGACCACCAATTGCCGTTACGCCAAGCCAAAATCCATACGTAAGGCCAGATAGCGAACGGAGGAGAATCGATCGGCCTAAGACCAACACTTACAGCCGCAACTTTAAATTGCTATTCGATAAAAGCCAGTATGAGCTCTGAAAAAGAACAACAGGCCCAGCTGTGCGAAATGTCAGCAAAAAATCAACAGAAGATTTTAACGACTGCATACCACAATGAATACCTTCCTTAAATGTAGTGAGTGAATGAACGCCTTTCATGAAATATTCTACATGTTCCATGTAGATTAAATTGTATCTGGCAGCAGGAACGACATGACAATGAATTGTTTGTTTAAGTTAACGAGGAGCTATAATAATGAAAATGCAGGAAATCACCTCCAAGACAAGATCAGCCATGCAACTTAAACAGGCTACGTTGTTAAATGGCCAAGACGGAATAAATGTAGGCAAAAGAACGGTCGTAATGTTTATGCCTAGTTATCTGTACTTTCGACAGCAGAGTTTTTTGCGTTTGCAGCCCATTTTTGAAGTCAAACATTTTCTTCGTCGTTTTGTGATCTTTTATTGAGGATAACAGTATGTCCTGTTCAATTTAAGTGTCTTTTGTATTTCTTAGTCCTAAATAGCCCGCAAAGTCCGTGCACTTGCTGTTAGATTATCATACATTTTTTTGGCAGCTAAAAACGGACAGTGGGCGAAACGTTTTCCAAAACAATCGCATCTACATTAAACTGCTACTGAACGACCATAATAAACAGAATTGCTCCGCAATTTTACTTCTAATATTTGACTTCGAGGTGAATGGAACCAGTTCTCTTTCGACTTCCCTCGATTTATCTTTATAGTTGATATTTCTGTCATCAATATGAATCCAACCGAGGTCAGAGTTCTTCCGATTTGGGCCTAATGAAACATTGTTCGATCTAAAGTCAGGCCACATATTACTGTTTCTGTTCTTTTCCCCATATATAGTTAATGCATTTTTTGTTTCCTCGCATTGATTTCGCCACCTTTTTAGTGTCAATTTCAGCAGAATAAAATGAGTGGAAAACACTAGGAAGTCTCCCTTCACCTGCGGCCGTTCACCCTGCCAGCCAACCTTAATCCGAATTGTAAGCAAAGCATGAGTCAAGATGTTGGCAAGAAAAAACAATTCAATTTGATTTGTAAGATGACATTGTGTGTATACCTCCTAGTCTTAATCGGAGCGTTCTTGAAGCAATTTTAAGTGTGACGATCAAATGAAGCTCGAGAAAGATGTTATGGGTGGGCTTGCATCAGTGCAACTGTACGGATATGTCGCAAATGAGAACATGACTACTGTCCACCAACACACACCTTAGCTACTCCAAATCCTGCGTAGCTTTTAGTCATCGGGTAAACGCAGGATATTTTTCAAGCTTGACGATTGTGCTGGCGAGATTCTCCTGTAAAAGTGACCCAAAGCCGCGCATTCAACCAATGAGCGCAATCAGGAGCTTTTCAGGAGGTATCTAGTAGACTCGTATGGGCAACACGCTGCGCAATTTACCAACAAACTCGCGCTCCGACTCGAAACTTTTTTGAGCGGTAATACAGAGCACAAAACACGGTGCATTTGCATGAAGAATGTCATGTTCGCTGCACATCCGCTGCAAGGGCGTTTGTGACTTCGACGGGCAGGATTATGGCAAGCTTGGGGAAGATTATGAGGTCTCCTGTCTTAAGGCAGGGATCGCTTACTAAAAAGAAGCCCCGACGGAGAATCAAACGCTGGCCTTCCAAGGTCTGGTTCTTAGAGTCTCAAATTGCTTGAATTAGTACGGTATCAACATCATTTATCGGTATCCCGTTAGGCTTTTCCATTAATTTTCAAGTAAACATTATTCTGCTTTCTGGGTTTGTGTTTAATCTTCGTGCTAATGACAACGATATTGTGAGCATTCTCAGGGAACATCTCCGGGCTTTACATCGTTTGTCTGCACAAGCTTACAAGTTCGTATTTGGTGATGCATTGCTGAAGGAGAATCAAACGTTAGCATCATGCGGACTGAAGAATGGATTCAGCCTCCGGATCATGTGCTATCTGCCGGCAGAACTTGAGAGTACATCGGTCAATCACCAAATATGCGTGAGGAACGTTATTATCTCCCTATTTGAAGCGCGTCATCGAGTCACGCGAGGGGATTCCATCAGATCAACAGGAGTTAATATTTGCCGGAGAGTGGTGGAAAGATGGATAAATATTGTTGGAATACAATATACAAGAAAGGTCCAAAATCCACATTGTTTTAAGACCAAAAGTTGGTTAGGCTGGTGCAAGTTCTGTCGACAAGCAGAGCGTTGCTCCAAATCAAGAGTCAGGGAAAACATTGTTGGTAAACAGAGACTAACTGCCGGAAAACAGACGGTACAAATGCCGCATTAAAAGCCCGCTAGGTCTGAACGCCTAGTGTGCATGAGAAGTTTTGTGTGTGTGAGGGAAGCTTTGGCTGTGAGACGAGTGCTCACTCGGCTGCCACCAATCAGATGAGGTGGAAGTATTGATTGGCATCAAGCGTACGTGCTTTTGAAGCAGCGAGCCAATCGACGTCATTTAAAATATCGACGCGAGTTGATTCATCACGCGAGATGCATGATATGGCAGTCGAGGACAGGATGACTCAGGCGCATTTGGACTAGGTGGCAGATTCCTACAAGACCATCACTGTTCCGATCAAAACCCCTATACTATTTCCCAGTGAATATCGCGAAAATATGTGCAGTATTGTCTAACAATACTTCCTCTTGGTGTTCTATCCTGCTCTGTTTGCTCTTCATTTGTGGATGATATCATCCAGTGGCGCAAGGGGATTCCATGGGATGACCAGTGTTTAGTATTTCTGGGAAAACTGTTGGAAGATAAACGGGCATTGTTGGACTACAATACTCAGAAAGGGTCCAAAATCCATAATTGTTTAACACTTCAAAGTGGTTAGGTCAATAATGCCCCAATAAAAACGCCGTGCTCTTTCCCATCTAATGTGGTAATAGTATATGCCGTTCTTTCTACCGCGACTTTATCTTTTATCTCTCCTTTTATTCCGTTTGTGGAAGACATCACTAAATCTTCCGTTTGCAAGTAAACGGAATCAAAATTACTTCGACTTGAGCAGCAGGCTTACTGTATCAGACGTGGTAAACCGGGTGGGTGACTTTTACTTCAACTGCGATTCAATGAAAGACTTGGTGCAAGAGAGAAACCATTGTAGTAGAGTAAAAGTAGCAGAAACATTGGGAAGATGGCAATGTCTCTGATTACGGCTTCCAGTAAGAATCCCAAGCGTTAGACCAATAAACTTCCTACAGAAATGGTCGCACAGTTTTCGTTTGAATTGCCGCCTGGAACTCGCTTGTTCATTTTGCTAAAACATAAAAAGGTCCGGAGTTTATCGAGGTGTTGTTCACTTATGCTTGATCTTCAGAAATTGGCATATTCGAAGACTCGTCGTTCATTCTTCTCAAGGAGAGCCATAAGGGCCTTGAGCAGAGTGTTACGATACAATCATCAAGGACTGGATAGAATTAGTCACTTCGAGTCCTGCCACACGCAGTGATATGGATTTTGGTAGACCGCAACTGGACGCAGATACGGAGTATTCGGTGCCTCCCTCCCGCATGAGGGCCAGCCGAATTTCTTAAATAGTCTTACGAGTTTTGTTAAGGGTTTGACTGTCGATTCAGATGAATCAAAATCGATCCCACAGAAGGGTGAGTGAGTTCAGGAACGGTGAACAGTTTGTGAATTAGTTTTCACTCATCTACACTTGCGCAATTTCTTCTCCCCCCCCCCGTCTAGGTGCGGTGTCAAGACAGTATGAAGAAGACCGAATGCGCGATGGAGCATAAGTGAATGGATGCACCACCACACAAGAACTACGATTTCGAACAAAGAGAAGAGGCAGCTTGGATCTCAACTGAGTGCTAGTGATGTCGCTCATTGTGAAGCTGACAACATGAAGGTTTACCGAAGCAGAAGTCAGGGAAGACTGGTAAGACCGGATAAGCTTTTACTCTGCGAAAGAGTTTTGCCAGGCAGTCTTTGATCGCAGGCCCCTCAGGCCAACCGTGTTATGACTCGGTATCTGTCACCTACAGGCAAGCAATTAAATGGCTCATTGTGATTGGCTACGAGTTGTTTCGAAGCTAGTGCCAAGACGCACGCGGATGCAGTATTTGATAGAGCAGAAGCGCGAGGGGTTTTCACGCGCGCGGGGGTACGCGAGGCTTGGCAAGCGAAGGCAATATGAATCAGTGCCAGTTTCACTTTTCGCGGACTGTTACATTGCAGCAAATGCCACATTCAGAAGGTAAAAGTGCAGTCCGCGTTTTCGTCCAGAAAGAACGATCGGGTTACCCTGTCAGTTTAGTAGACTTTTAACCCGGGGGGTGTAGCGCAGCGTGGTACGTTTGAGCTAGTCAGGTTGCCTACAGTGACAAAGATAGGCCGATGCAGCGCACTAACAGTTTTTTTATATGGGAATGGAATGATTGGCTGTCAGAACTAAAGAGCTCGTTTGTGAAGGAACCCCGGGACCCACTCTGTTTGTTAAAGCGACTTCTTAAAACAGCCCAGAGTACCAGTAATTGCTAAAAAATATGAGGAAGACTAGGGTGCTTATGGTGAGAAGGAATGCCTTCAACCTTTTTAGGCCCAGATTATATCCTAGCTCCATCCTCTAAATAAACTAAGAGCACAGTCGTAGTATTCCGAGGTCAAATTCAACAGCATTGCCGTAAAAGTTGATCTCTTGGAAAAGTGATCGGGGATTAAACTAGCATTTTGGAGTAGTCTAGAGCAACTAACAGATCAATTGTTTATTGCCTTCTTCTGGTCAGCAAATTAAAATATGAGATGAAAATCATTTGGAAACACCTGGAAAAATTCAGTTTTTAGACTGCTTCCGCATTATCAACCGAAACAAAATTTATTGATATTGAAGCATAATTTCAGAAAATATGTACGATTGAAGGAAACTTTACGGATTTAGACGCACAGGGAGCGTTGGTCACTGCAAGACATGAATCAAGTCATTCAGTAATTATCACAATAAGCCCTCAAACCAAGCTTCCAATTACCTCATCAGTTCTCTCTTGAGCTGACAGCTTCAAAATTCCTAGAAGAAAGACAAACCACCGAAGCAGTTTCTTTGGACAGTAATTGAGATCACTGATTAATTTATGCCCAAAAAGTGGCAAGCGCCATACAGTGCGAGGGAACTAGATGTTAGCATTCGATTTCCGCCATTTTCCCAGCAAAAGCCCAAGTTTATGCACGTTGTCTTGTAGAGTGGAAATTCTATGAAATTGGATGGAGTGATTTCGATAAAAACAAAATCGGCAAAGCAATAGCACTTTTGAGAACTCAGTGACCTCACTGTGCGCTCTTCAATTACTATCTTCGCATTTTTGCTTAGTTTTGACAGAAATGTGGGAAAGAAGGCGATGCCGTGGTAGATTTTGGACGTTCAAACGAATAATAAAGTATCAATGGAGATGTAAATAGATGGAAAGATTACGCACTTTGTCGAAGCTTTCAGCATGCACTGAACTAGGGGTTAGCGTAGCTGTTAAAGTACACTGCCGGCACATGCCTAAAACTTGGCGGGGGTGACGACGGGGGTATGGTTAAGGCATATTTATTATTCCACAACCCGAAAGTTCCAGAATGCTGTAGACGGTCCTAAAAGGCAATCTAGCTCATTTTGACTATTTCTGAACTTATAGTGCGTTTTAGGTGACATTTGATAGTATTTTTACGGATTATTTGATAATATACATACCCTGCCGGAATTTCGAAGGGCAGATCTGGGACTGACGACGGGGCTGAAGACGGGGATACACAGGTTGAAAACCCCCGTCAACTCCCTGTCATTACCCCGGATCACCCCCTATCTCCCCGGAATTTCGACGGGGGATCTGGGGATTTGGCTGGCAGGGTCGAGTAAACAACTCCGTATGTACGTGATTGGTCAAAATACATAAAAAGGATCATGAAGTTTTTTTAGCATTCTCTGCTCATAGAAGGCATACCATTTCATAAGTCATCATAATTTCAGAAACAAATGTTTAGGTCCCTGAAATGTAATCCATTAATCGAGAGAACCGAGACCATTGGGACTTATCTAAAGGGTCTCATATAGAAACCTTAGAAAATTCGACGTTAACAAATGTGATATTCAAAGCTGAGCTCACAATGACGTAAAGCTCTCAATATTTACGTTTTAGCACGATATCAATCCTTTGGGAATCGAATTGAAGGTGGCTTTTCTCTGTAGTTCTTTCCTCTTTGATAGAAATGGAGACAAAATTACCCGCGGAGGTGTGTAGCTCTGAGAATAATGTGTTAAATGTGTTAGGCTGCTCTCAGAAACTTTTGGTTATCGCGTCGGGAAGGGCAAATTACTGAATAATTGTTTCCTCAGATTTGATTACAAAAGTAATCAGTGAACCGAAGATACGAGCTTTAACAACTAACACCTCTATAATTTGCATTTTTCTGCGGCCCATCTTACTTTATTATT
>JAYGXS010000005.1:59076894-59114998 GCA_036362985.1 Ligula intestinalis
GCAAGAAGCATGACATTCGCATGCGGACTCTATTAATAGGCATATCGATCTCCCAGATGCCTATATCGCGTTGCGCGAGCACTGGCAAGGCTTAAGGTCACCCGCGACGGAGCGAGCAATAGGAACTCAAGGTCACTCCCAGCAGAGCTAATTTAAGCACGCAGTGAGTTGTTCGTTTTCATTCCTTGACAATGGTCTCAAGTGAGAGTCCGAAACATCGGGCAAATAAAATATTGGTCCCAGAGAACGCTCTTCGGCCTTCTATTAAATTGCCCACAATCCTCCAGTTTTCCATACGCCATCCATCGATCCAGCATGAATTTGATGATGGTATTGAACTTCAGAGCGGTCCTCCAAAGGTTACCATATACGATAACTGCTTAAGTCAGTATACCAAACGAAATTACCTTTTTAAATTAACCACATGAATAATCGCTTACTTACAAATTTTAAGTAGGGTGCTCTCTAGAATTTTCCCACTTTTGTACTTTGGTAACGTTTTTCTAGTTGCTATTGGTGGTTCCACTGGAAAATATACCTTATTAACCTCGCCCGAGGTTAAGGCACACTCTTCCTAGATGCACGCGTTCGCCATTGGTCGCACGGGAACAAGGAATCCCTACCCGAACTTCTTAGTACTTTTGATTATACTGTGGATGAACTCCAAAATAAGTAATAAAATGGGTTACGCATGTCCATTCCAGAAGTGGAAACTTTAGTCCAAAATTGTTCAAATTCAAGAGAAGCCAAACTCAAGGAAGTGCATTAATTTTCAGAAAAATGGAACGATTGGGTTTTAAAAAATTATTTTTAGCTAACCTGCGAAGTTTTTTCGCGCAAAATACAGTAGCAAAAGTTGAATCACGCTTTATTTAAACCGCACCACTCACCTTGGCAAGTTATCAAGGTGTCCACATTTGTTACCGCGAAGGTAATATTAACAGGCATTATTAAATGTAATTCATGCAGAAATATACTTTCTGTAAACTATACGTTCCACTTATGCGTCATTTACAAACAGAACGGGCAGAAGCATAATCAGTATTTCTAAAAATGGCCATATATGTGGCCTGTTTTTTTGCATTCGCAAGCTTATATATAAAGGATCGTGGAACTAATCCATTTCTACAGAAAATAATCCGTTAGAATGAGAAAAGTAAGTTCCCTCATCTCCAGCCAAATCGAAACGTAGATCTTCAAGTAAATTCGAGAAATTGTCAAAATCTTCAATTTCATTGTAAAATTACATAGTAAAAAATAAATGTTCACAGAAATTTGCCAGCCGAATGTCTAATTAAAGCGCTTTTACAAAGGTAACCTATTAAAGAAAGTTTTTCTTATTTATCTTAGAAATAACATGATCCTCATGACAATCATCATTATAACTATTATCCAAAAACAATTTTTCTTTCCTGGACGTGTTGGTTCATCGCAAGACTGACAGGAAACTAAAGACGACGCTTTACAGGAAAGCCACCAACACGCGTCAGATACTGAACAACCAAAGCAACCACCCATTGTCTCACAAACGCAGCTGTGTACGAAGTCTGTACAAAAGAGCTGAAACTCACTGCAGCGAAAGAGCCGACAAAGTGGCTGAACTCCGGTATCTACAACAGATGTTAACTACCAACGGATACCCCCGGAGCTTCATAGAGCGCAGTAGATGGGTCAACCCAATAAGAAAGCCAATGGACAACCAACCAAAAGTCTGGCGGGCGCTACCGTATATTACAAGCGTGTCCGAAGCAGCCGCTTGACTCCTGCAGCCATTAGGTATCGGCATCGCCCATAGACCTGAAGCAACGATCCGTCGATTGATAATGGAACCAAAGTATCCCCTGTCCCGAGGTGAAACGGCCAACGTCGTGTATCGGATCAAATGTAGTTACTGCGAAGTGAACTATGTCGGGGAAATGGGCAAGCGATTGCAGACCTGCATGTACGAACACGAAGGAGCGGTGCGCAGACAGGAAGAACGCTCTCTAGTGGCAGAACATTGTGCAGCTACAGATCATATGTTCGCTTTTCAAGACGCTGAAGTCCTGGGACGAGGATATGACCAAACAGCTAGGGAGACACTCGAAGCCTGGTATACCACATCCAATTCTATCAACCGCTGTGTGTCGCTGCCGGCAGCCTACCAAGCTTTACGGCTTAAGTATAAGCAACATGACCACGGAAGGGAACGCCGGCCAGACGCGCCAACCACACACGAGCGTAAACGACCGCCAGATGCAGTCGCAAACGGAAGGCAAGCCATGTCGTCTACAGGCCCGCGGGATCAGCAACATGATGTGAAAGCAGACAAACGCGAGCACGCGCTGAGACTAGACAACAGCGAGGATGATCGCCAGCCCTGCAGCAACCGAGACGGGAGCATGGACCTGGCAACAAGCATTCGCACTTTTGTGGGAGGCAGTCAACACAGCAGGACGACGGGTGAACTCAACCAACGGGCCATGGTAACCCGATTAATGAACGCAATCACCCCGACGCCACCACCGCCTCCCACGGAGACGAGCCCACGTCCGCATGACAAGAAGAACAATGCAGACAAACACAAACACACGCTGGGACCAGACAGCGATGATCGCCAGCCCGGCAGCAGCCGACACGTGAACACGGACATGGCAACCACCGTTCACACGCTGGCGGGAAGTTGTCAACATAGCAGGAGGACGGGTGAACCCTACCAACGGACCATGACAACCCGATTAATGACTGTTATCACCCCGATGCCCCCACTCCCCCCCCCTACCGGGACGAGCCCACGGACGCATGACAATAACAGTCATTGGCCTGCCTAGCTGATGTTACCCTTAAATACTGTGACAATTCGTGTGACTATCACCTTTGACAATGGAAGCTTGTACGATTCCGAAACGTCAGGACGATGAACCTTCTTAATTATGTCCAGGAACACGCATTTTTGCTTCTATTTGCAATATATATATATGGTGGACCAACTGCGCCGTCTGAGTGCGTTTGTTTGTGTTGTCCGACCAGCTGATGTTTAATGAAGACACTGAAACCAAAGAAAATGATGTCAGATTTGTAGGCCCTTCGCTTAACCTTGTATCCGACCCCCCGCCCTCGACACCTCGATGCGTTTTCATGCACGACGACACGAACACAACCCCATTCGTGTTTTTCCGTCACGACGCAGTCCGCAGGCCCCTTTGCTCACCGTACGACGGTCCTTTCAAAGTGCTGGAATGGAAGGAAAAAAATTCGTTATTCAAAAGACTGACGCTACTGATATGGTCTCAACCGATAGACTAAAGCCGGCCTACGTCGCCACCTCCTGGCCCGTCCACCTCAACGGCACCTTTACCCTTCACTCCACCTGCCACTTCCAGTCAGCCGTCACCGCCACCCTCATCACCTGACACTACCCCATCCCACTTACTCCCCTCTCCCGTCCCATCTCTCCCGTTCACTCGTTTTGGTAGACATTTTCGTTTTCCTACCAACTTGCGATACTGTGCTGATTAACCTTTTGTACACTCTCTTTTGTCGAGCGTTTGTAACCCACCAACGCTCTGGAGGGTGATTTATGTAGGGCCTTTGCTTCACCTTCTATCTTGTATGTTTTGTTTAAACGAACACAAATTGTGTTTTCGCTGCAAGACTCGAAATACACACTTCCGGTTTCCACTGCACGTGGCGTGTTCTGAGCATTTCCTGCTTTCTCAATTGCACACCTCGCAGTATTTTCACCTCACGGGCTACTGTTATCTTCGCCCGTCAACGACACTATTCTCTGGTGATCATCCGTGGGCTCAGGACCAACTAACGGTGATTCGAACGCGTGTTTTTCTTCGCAAATATTCCAACTTTGAACGGACGAGCGGAGATCCCAACGTTATAAATTCATCCTTCATTAAGTCAATTTCCTGACTACTGCACCCAAGGATCGTGCGGATCTAGTGAATCGTATTTTTTATTTATGTTATCACTTTTATAATTTTTCCACCCTTTTCTTCTAGCGAAGTGCGGTAATTTAGTTACTGAAAGTTAGCTCTACACTGGGAAGTTTCCATTGCGTCTCTTCTAATGCGTGTTTTATACATTTTGTAGGCTTAGCCGCTACGGACTCTATTCGATGATATTCGTTAAATAGCTATCCACTAATGGTAATCTGTACAAAAAATTGTCTTAAGAAAATTCCTTTTATATAAAGAAAGTGGTTACGTAAATTTTGTGCAACTTTGTACAACTTTGAAGATAAATTAAATATTTTAATTTATCATTCTTAATTACACTATTTTTCACGTTTCCGGAACTTGGGGATTATTTCGAAAGCTCTATTTTTTGTTAACAAACACTCAGTGCTTCTTACACATCGTTTAGGTTTTCAATATGCTCAATGTTGCTCATTATTATTTCGAAGTTTTCCTAAATGCATTCACACTTATATTCCAGTAATGATCAAACTTTTACAAAGTTATAAATGTTGTGAATATCGTAAAATAAGGATCTTGAGCAGTTTAGTATATGACAAACGCTGAACCGTGGATGTTAAACTCCAAACAGCAATTTACTCTTTCGTGGTCAAAGCAAAGAAGTTGTTTGTCGACTACATAGACCAGTGTCAGCGGGAATTTTAAAATTGGTTTCGAATTTAAGCTATTTGCGCTTTCGAGGTTTTTAGTCTCTACCTTAGTGTAGAAGACACATCTGGCTGCAAAAAAACTGACAAAGCAACTGCGTATCATATGCCCTTTGGAAATCATATGCCCTTTTTGAGTGAAACGAACCCTTCGCTTTCGCAATCTAACTAGACCGCGGATTATAACACGCTCTGGAAGCTATCCCTACGATCAGCAGAAGTCTGGAAATTCACTCGCTCCTAAAAACAACATCGCTGCTTCTGACTCTGATTGCTACAGTGCAAAGAACCCCTAATAACAAAGGCTGAGTCATTCCCATTAAAAATTCTGACTGTTGAAATTAATCGCACAAGCAAATCTTTTCGCTATCTATTTTAACATGGCCGGTTGATTGCAGACTTTGAATTAATGCAATCTAATATAGTTTCCAATAGCATGGGTAGTGCTTACATGCACGATCCATCTCTGCTAGATAAAAAAAACGTTCGTCGACGGCTGGATTTGAACCCCGGACCTCGAACGCTCAACCGAATTCACCACCAGCTCACACCCTGAAGGCCAAGTCACTAAGATATACTCTACCGAGTGTAATCAGGTTAACTTATGTAAGCCGCCTTTTACAAACTTTGACAAGGTACTCCCGGAAATAGCCGAAGCGCTTTCAATAACGCGTACCAAATTCCAGACCACCCACTATGCAAAAACGCATCTTCTTTCACTAACCATCTTAGAACCGAACACCACCCAGCCAAATAAGCCTGTGCGTGCAGATTGCGATGGTTGTCTTAACCTAACTACGCGCGTAATGCGATTAGAGGGAAGCCTTGAATTTTACGCGGATGAACTAGCAGCGCTCATAATAATAATAAGCTTTGTTGGTAAGACGCCTCTTGGGCACCGCTAAAACCCTTGAAAAACAGGAAAAGACCTTAAACAAACCCCTTCTTTTGCATACAGATATTGGCTCTGTTTTTTTAATGCTTTGTCAATAGTGTGCAAGATAGGAAGTTTGTTCTAAGTGAAAAAACCTGTCTGCAAAGGTACAATAAGGTCACAATTGGAAAATAATATCCATGCAGTGCATGTCTTAGAGGTTTCAGCGTAATAATATTTGAGGTCTGGAAACAGTATATCATTTGTGGATTGGTGATTGATCCTTCTGCAGAGGTATATTCAGACGTGGTCAGTTCGAAAAATTATCCTCTCCAGTTAGGCATCAATCCAGGGTGAAATTTGGTGTTCTCTCTGCTTTGCAGTATTGCGCATTGTAAAATTTCGACAACTATCTTTGAAGGCAGTCTTGACATGTAAGATATATTTGCGGAGAATCATCGTCATTCAGCATCGAATACCGAAAACGCCAACCTAAAACTGGGTAATGGAAACAAACAATTCATCCAATGCTATATTTATATGTACTATACTACTGATAAATGAGACACAAAAACACTTTTTTTCATTTATGTTTTGATTATATTCCTTAAAAATCATAGAGTTATACATGCAATTTTTTTGATACCAGAAATTTTATTTTATTTTATTTCTTTATTTTTTAAGTTGATAATAACTTACTTTTACAAAAAAGTTATAGTGCTTTTTGCAAACCATAGGTCTGTAGGCATATAAATTGCTTTGGTCTTGTCTGTCATCTAGCTAGCGCCATTTCTTATATGTTTCTAGTTCTAGGACTCGAAAAATATATTCGTTAAATGGAAACTTCCCGTCGGAAAATTGTAGTGGAATATGTAGGACAGGACGATTCGATTTGAGATTCCATTACCCATAGCGTAGGTGTGAAATCACAACTTGCTTGTTATCTACAAATAGTAGGTACTGATCCAAGTGGATGATCTATATCAGGAACTCGGCATCACGAGAAATCAGCCTGTGCAAAGCTCGTGAGTTAGTGACAGAATTTGAGGCTTTTGGACAGGATGTTATTTGAGGCCCTTGGGCCCCATTTCTCTATCAAAGAACTGACTTGAAAAGTTTCCTATCTTATTCAAGAAAAGATGTGTAGTTATACTTAACAGAAACATTTTAATTTTTTTTATTTTGAATTCTACGAGATTTCGACTTTTCCGAATAGCAACTGGAAGGGTATTCCATATTGTTGCGTACCGAACAGAGTAGAAATTAGACCGTTGGGCCTTTTTGAATTTGGGGATTTCGATCGTATTTACATTATTTCTAGTGTCTCGGGAGCATTTTGATATGGTAGCATGTGAGTGCTGAGAATTCCTTCGTCGTGCATGACTTTGTAAAGGAAAGTTAGACCATTTTAGATTCTGCGAATCCAGAGGAGTTGTAGACCATGCCTATTATATTGTTCAATGTAGGAATCGTGTGTGCCATCATATTTATATAAAGATCTAGTAAAGCACCGCTGAATGCCTTCTAGTTTCTTTCGACCAGCTAACGACATGATGCCAAAAAAATTCAACAGTAGTCCACAATAGGTAAAACGAACCTTTTATAAAGTTTCTTCTTTAGTGCGATCGATCTATAAGCTTTTGGTGCTATTTGTTTAACGTGAGGGGATAAGTCCAGAGTGTTTGTAAAGCTAAGACCGAAATCTTTTATGGATGTAGTCTCTTTAATTTCTTGGTCATTAAAAATTATGGGAGGCAGTTTCGATGGTCCAAAAATAAACAGATGACATTTTGTTGGTAAAAATGGCATTTGCCATTTAGAACTCTAGACATTTAGTTTTGAAAGATCTGACTCTATCTTTCTATGCACATTAATTATTGAATGCTAATTATATGCATATGCGCGATTTAAGTCGTCTGCATTTAAAAATGTTTTAGCAGAAGTTGATATAGTAGGTAACTCATGAATGTAAATGAGAAATAAGAGAAGGCTTAGGATAGTGCCTTGAAAAACACCACTGCTTATATGAGCTGGGTCTGATACTATATTTCTTAGATGTACTACTTGAAATCGGTTTTGAAGATAAGATTTGAGAAAATCAAGGAGAGGTGGCAGAATCCCGAGACTCATTAGCTTTACGATCATTATTTTATGGGGAACTTCGTCAAGGGCTTTTTTTAGATCAAAGTAAATTGTAGCTACCATGTTCCCGTCATCTCTATTTCTGGAGACGAATTCCAAGAAAGTGAGATGGCAGGACTCACATGACTTTTTGGGTAAAAAGGCATGTTGAGAGGAAGGTCTGAGATTTACATTCGTCAGATGGTCTAACATTTGGTTATCAATTATTTTTTCTCCGATTTTTGCTAAAAACCGATGTTCGGTGAACACCACGATAATTTTGGGCATTGGACCGATTTCTGTTTTTGGGGGGTGATACATGACTTTTTTCGTATTTCTGGATAAGTACCATTTAACTGCAGCAACGAGAAAAGGTTAGACAGAAGTATTGGGGCATATGTCATGTGTCTCATTATGCAAGGTGGGATTCTGTCCGTTCCATCTGATGTGGAATTGAACAGTTGGCGGATATCTTACTCTACAGTTTCTTCGTTAAACAATATCACTTTTAATACGAGCGCCATCAGTTCTGTTGGTCGGGGGATCAGTTGTTCCTCGAATAAGTAGTTGGTTGAGAAATACTCATTGAAAAGATTTGCTATTTGATCGTCATTTTTTATTTCTATTTCTTGGTCATCAAGCATGATTTGGGGGCCTTGCTTTTGATGATTATTTATTTGTTTCCGGAAGATTTGGGCTGTCCCTTCTGGGGACTCGATTGCCTGATGTTTTGCTGCTATGGTCTTATTTTTTTCAATTTTCTGGGCTAACTCGTGAATCTCTGTAATGCGTCTGAGCGCAAATAGATAATGAATGCATGGGTCGTGGAGTTTTTTTAAAGTTTTTTAGCCGTTTTGAAAGGAAGTTTTGGATTAGTTATTTCTTACATGGGGATCTCTCGTCAATTAGGGTATCGCGGATTAAATTAAAGGTAGCATATAATATGTTAACAGTTTCTAGAGGGGGTGTTGTTAGGAGGAAAGAACTCCTATCTAATGACCTTATGTAGTTATTCATAGATTCACTATCAAGATTTTTCGGGTTTATGGAAGTGTAACTAGGATCAGGTCTTATAGTAATGTTAAGAGGGAGCACTGCTATTATTGTCTTATGATCACTATCAAAGGTTAAGCTGTCGTAGTGCGTATATAAGGACCAGATATCGTTGGTGAGAATAGCATCGAGTATATTGTTTCCTCTTGTTGGTTAATTTATTATTTGTGTCAAGTTATAAAAGACAATCGATGATAATAATTCATCATGTCTGAAAGGGGCTGATTGTTCTGCCCAGTTTATATCTGGACGGTTCAAGTCTCTTGCAATTATCTCATATTCTGTTTGGATATTTTATATAGTTTCTACTAGATTTGTAAGACCCGTGTCATCAAAACTATATTCTGGAGGGGTGTACAAACATCCAAGTAAAATGCTTTTAAGGGTCTTTGATGTTATTATAGCGAAGCACGCTTCGCCATTGAACGTCTCCTGTAGAACCTTAAAGCCACTTTGTGGTATGGTAGATCTAGTGTAGATCATACAACCTCCCCCTCGTTTATTAGCATGGTCCTGTCTATAGAAGGTGTAGTTTGATATGAAAAGTGAAGCATTAGAGATTAATTTGTTAACCCATGTTTCTGTTAAAAAAGACTACATCGGGATTATAGGAGTCGATAAAGGTTTTAAGCTGTGGAACTTTGTGTTTTATTGATCTAGAATTTATAAGGCGACACTTAAGGTATCGGATTTGGAAGCGAAAATCTGTTGTGAAAAACTGATTTCTTGTACTAATTTGATTGTGTGAGGGGCTCATGTAAGGAAATTGTGTGACTGTTGGATAATATGGTAGTGAGCATTGTGGAATTTGAGTGAATTTGGGAATTATTGGCGGGAATGATGATGTTTACGATGGGGATTGAGGGAATGGTCTGGTGTGCGAGCTTGATTGTGTTGGTTGACTGTATAGGATCGGCCTCATTTTGGTGGGAGAATTGTCTAGGGCGTAGTCATATCGATAACTGTATTCTCTCTGGAAAGCTTTTCGGCCTAAGTAGCAGTTTTGGTTGCTATTTGGCGCGACGCTGGTTGACAGATTAGAATGCCTTAGTTCATTCCCTTGCCATGCAGGTGGGGATGGAGAAGTTGACGTATTATTTGAAATGTTATTTTGTGGTTGATTTGATTTTGGTGTACTTCTGTTGCTATGGTTTACATGCTTAGAGCATTTGAGTTTGTGTGGTGTACTAAACAAAGCTTTTCGGGTGGGTACGCTAGGTACGCTAACTGGGGTTATACTTTTGTTGGACACTGTCGTACAGTTTATGCAACTATCTAGAATTGTAACATTATTTGGTCCTGAGTACGAGTCGTCAGTTATTTCTGTTGGTGCTATTGATGTTAAAGGTGCTTGTTTTGTGAATTGACCTCCTCTCCTGACTGCAGTTAGTCGTTTTCTGTTAGCGGTGTGCGAATTAGCATTAACAAGTGTACAGGTTTAACTTGTGTAACATTGTTTTGGGTTGTTTGTGTATAGTGTGATAAACTGTTTTTGTTATAGTCTTCCCTAGTGGAATTGCTTGCTCAGGGCTCTACCGGAGGGGCACATTGCTGAACTTCACGCCATTGCATAGGTGTGAGGTCTGGACCTATGAACGACTTTAGGTATCGCAGAAGTTTGTTTATTTCAGGGTTTTCAAGTATTAGATCGGCTTCAGTCTGTAAAAAGAAGGTCCCCAAAACTGGCTTATCTTTGCTTTTTGAGTTTAGTCTCTTCATGGATTCTACGCGGATGTTTAGGCCGCAAGAGTTTATGCGTTGTTGAATCGACGGTGTGGTGTTTACTGTGCAGGGAATATTTCGGATAATGACGTTAAACCTCCGTTTTAATCTATCTGCTACCTCCGATGGGCCTAAGTGTTTAATCTGTTCAATTTGAGGTGCACATGTAAGACTTTAAAAAACTGCTTGGGTCAAAGAGTGAGTCACGCATCGTGAATAGATGGTTGTACTTGTCAATAAAGTTTTGCCAGCATAATATGGCTGCGACATCTAATTTTTAAAATGTGAGTTTTGCGTAAATCATATTTCTGGTATATGTTAAGTTGAAATTTAGATTTAGGCTGCTGGTTAACAAGATTTAAGGCTCGGTATAGAAGTGTAAGATGTATAAATTAAAGTGGTGATTTGGATTGACTTTTGAACAAGCAAGACCACGAATTATGCAGAACAATCGGATCTTGTTTGAAATTCAGGGATAAACTTGACAGTTTAAACTCCTATAGACTACTAGAAGCACAACACAAATGATTTGTACAATTTTCTATGAAATAGAGGACAATATCTAACCAAATCAACGAAGGAGTTTGGCAGCAATTTTTTGACTAGGATAGTGAACTGCTACTTACTGATAATTTATTTAAGAAAACCAAAGACTTTAAGTCGTTTCTTCTCTTAGATAAATCAATTTATATCAATCTTTCACTAATCTTCGAATTTGAACAAACCGCGTTCAAGGTCAGTTCAACAATAAGATAACACAACCGGATGCGGCGCATGCAGAGAACAGGTCAGTGGTTGATAAACCAGGAAATCATGAGTCCAGCAGGGCCAAACTAGGTGCATACGCCAGCAGAAGGCGGATGAAGAGAGGCCTGCTAAAGACCAACCAAAGCCCTCAGTTTTATCACAAGACAGAACTTGGAACACGCCATGTGAACAACCACTCCACGAGGAGACTCATGAAGAAAAGGAAGTTGAATTGGACCAAAGGGCAAACGGTAACTTAGAAGAAAATGCTACCAACAAAAGGTCCATAGAATCTTTCACAGATCTAGTCTTCGAAACCCCTGCTGCTACTCCGCTTCAGTGCGATGTGACCACGGCCCAAGCTCGAGCAAACCGTAAGCAACATATAGTGATACAGGGTGCACGAGAATCAACGGCTACCGTTGCTGGGGATAAGGTCTCGTTCGGCAGTACGCTAAACCACTGCTAAGGGGCACTGAGTCTGTAAAAATTCTCAAAACATTTAGAATAGGCAAGGATCAGCCGCCGAATGGTTCAAGCTCTCGGCCACGACCATTAAAGGTCATTTGGGACACCAAAGTGCAGGCACAGCTTATGCTGAAAAGAAAGTCGTCTCTGCGGACCATGCATGCTGGAGTTTTCTTTCAGCCGGATTGTGAACCAAAGGAACGCAGGAAAATGTGACTTTTGAAAAACGATCCAAACGACCGAAAGAACAAAGGCGAAACCGGCCTAAAAATAAGAGGACGAGAAATAGTCATCATCGAACGAAATTTCCTTTGGCCGGAAGTAGTAAGGTGGAAAACTTAACCAAGGTCAACCAGCCGGTTCTAGAAGATACCACAAGCAATAGTGGCCGCTGCCTCGAGGTCTATTATACCAATTGTCAGCGTCTCTTCAATAAACTTGACGAACTCAAAATAATAGTATCAGAGCAGAAACCGCATATAATTGCATTGACAGAGACTTGGCTGACCGAAACAATAGGGATCAGCGAAGTTAGCATTGAAGGCTATCAACTGTTCCACTGCGACAGATCTCAACATAGTGGCGGAGGAGTGGCACTTTATGTAGCCAATGAAATTTCCTGTTGTCAGAGGGAAACTGCAGACATAGCCTTACGACGATATGAAATAATTTCGTGCAAAATTAAGATAAGCAAACATCTGGCACTCAATATATGCGTTGTTTATCGGCCTCCCGGTTTTAGCCAAAGTGACCACGTAGAACTGCTAATTTCACTGATAGTTATCTGTAAACGGGTAAACCTATTACTCCTGGGTGATTTCAACGCTCCTTGCATCAATCAGATGAGGCCTGGAGTAAAGGCCGCAGCAGCACTTTTCAATTATTGACTACTTCAGTTTTCGTCGGACGAATATCTCAATGGACGTCACAACCCGACTGCGAGAAGGCCAGCGATCAAACTGTCTTGATTTCTTTTTTAGTAAAGAAGAGGGTTCATAAGGGAAGTGAACTCACAACCGCCACTTGGGTTAAGCGACCACGTTGCTTTTACCTGCGTGTGTTATCTACTGTCTCCGAAATCGCAAACAAAAAGTCGCAGAAATATTTGGAAAGATGATTTTTAAGGAATGAGATGTACCGCTTTCGCAGAAGATTGGTTACCCAATACAAACGATACAAATGAATTATGGCAGCATATCCAAGGCACTGTAGAGCGCTTAATTGAAGTCCATTGCGCAATGAAAGTTATAAGACCATGTGCTAGATCTCCATATGTCAACCAGCCGATGAAAAAGGCCATAAAGAAGAAACAAAGGTTGTGGAAAAAGCACGAGCATCTTCAAGATTCAAAATCACTTGCTGAGTATAAAGCGCAACGAAATATATGCCGTAAGGAAATACGAAATTCTAGAACTGTCTTTTAGCGTCAACTTACAACACAAGCCGCCATATGTCCAAATAAGTTTTATGGGTGCATATGCAGTCAAAGGAAGGACCGGGACAACATTGCAGCTCTAAGGGATAATCGCGGGCACGTAGGAAATGAAGGACCGCGGAAAGTAGAGTCACTGTCAGAGTTTTCAGATCGGCGTTTACGATGAAATCTCCCAACGACAATCCGGGAGTAGAAGTGGGCGAAGGTACAGCCGTTATTGAAACTGTTTCCTTTTCTGTCGCAGGTGTGAGACATGTCCTCAGTCACATCAAATCAGACAAGTCTCCTGGAGCGGATGGGATCCCTAGACTGATACTTAAAGAATTGTCGACAAAGCTATCGATGCCTCTGTCATCTCTGTTTGAACTTTCCACGAGAACAGGGGACTAGCCTTTGCAGTGGAAAACGGTCAACATCGTACCGTTATATCAGGGAGGTAGCAAGATGTCTGCAAACAGCTTTTGCCCTATAAGCTTGACTTGCCTTTCCTGCAAAATGATGGAGGTCCTTGTCAAGCAGGCCATACTAAGATTTTGCGATGAAAGTGACATCATACAAAATTTGCAACATGGCTTTCAGCCAGGGCGCTCCTGCGTTTCAAATTTGGAATTCGAAAAATTTATATTTTTCAGCGCCATACAAAGTTAATTTCGAAAAAATAAAAATTCAAAAAATAATTAGGCAATGTGTGCAAGTAGACGTAGAAAGTCGTAATAATGTCAGCAGAAATTGTCCTTTTGGGGTAACATTTAGCAATGTTTTGCAGGTAATTTTGAACTAAAAACGAAAACTTATGGCAGTTAAAAAAACTCTTACAGTGAAAATGGAGACAGTGTTCAACGGGCCTCCAGGTTCAAAAAGTGTGCAAGAGAAAAAAAATGCTTAGGAAGATAGTAGTAGGAACATAGTAGAAGAGCAGAAATAGGTGTTGGTGGTCTGATGAAGGTGAGTATTCAACGAAACTGCAGCATTTTAGACTGAGTACTTCCGCGTGGCTTCGTGTGATTCAGCGGTGGTTAATGGAAACATCTAGTTTCTCGATGGACACGAGGCAGAGAGAATAGTTTAAAGCAGATCTCCTAAATTCCCAATGGTCCTTTCTCGGAGTCATGGAGAAAGCTGCTCGGAAAAGATGAGGAGGCCTGGACAAGTGTTTTAGAAGAGGGCTTCGAAGTTGACGTCGTCTTCATCGATTTCCGCAAAGTCTTTGACTGCGTGCCCTATCAACGCCTTTTACATAAATTGAGCGTTCTTGGCATCAAGGGAAAAATTTTGGACTTGATCAGGTCATTTTTAGTCGGTCGAAAACAACGCGTTTGCATCCGGGAGGATAAATCGGACTGGGTTGACGTAGTTAGTAAGGTTCCTCAAGGCTCCATTCTCGGTCCTCATCTTCTCATTCTCTCTGTAAATGACAGCCTTCAAGAACTGGACTGCGGTAAAATCATGTTCGCCGATGACGTTAAGTTCTGGCAGGCATTAAGCGCCCAAACGACCGAGATGTTCTGCAAAATAATCTTTGCAAACTGCTGACGTGATCCGAGAGATGGCTGCTGGATTTCAATGTGCAAAAGTGTGCCGTCCTCCACCTGCGTCCAACAAACTACCCTATCCCCCAGAGCAGCAGGACATATGACCTAAAAATATCCAAATTCCCGTAGCATCTACGCAAAAAGACCTCGGCATTTGAATCAGAGTAATCTAAAGCCCTCATTTTAATGTGTAACAGCTGAAAATAAAGCCACGGGAGTGCTGCACCCTATCAAAAGAGCGGTTCTAGCCTTCAACGAAGATCTCTTTGGCAAAGTGTAAGGTACATTTGTTCGACCACACCTAGAGTATGGCATACAGGCGTGGCGGCCATGGCTAGCAAAAGACACAACATGTCTAGAGAAAGTGCAGCGTCGGGCAACAAAGCTAGTAAGACGTCTAAAGAACCACACTTACCTAGACAGACTGGCATGCCTAAATTTATTCCCTCTGCATTGCAGGCAACAAAGAGGGGATCTTATCTTAGTTTATAATATAATAAACGATCTTGAGAAAGGCATACGCTTTGAGGACAGGTTTTAATGGTAACCCTCGCCTCATTTCCGTGGGCACACAATGAAGCTGCGCACGAAGATGTCCTAGCTAAACCTGCGCTCTGAATTCTTCGCGTAAAGTGTCATACAACAGTGGAGCAACCTTCCACAATCACTCGTGGAGGCCACTTCCCTTCAGACGTACAAACAACGCCTGGATAATTACATGCGTCCCCTCTCCTCTTTCCAAGTCTGAACTCTAAAAACCAGACATATATTGTAAAAAAACAATGCAACTCACTGTTTGCCAATACTATGTTAGTGGTGGTAAAATTTTATAGGTGCTTGTACGCGTGATCAATAGGGTTTCCAAAGGCATTGCCCATTATCCTCACCAAATAAACTTACATTGAAAACCTCCATCGATAAATAGCGTTATAAGTCTTTTAAATTAACATTGTTTCTTCCTTAGTGTAGGCCATGTGTACAAACATGCGAACAAGTCAGTAACTCGTAAGTGGTCTGGATCGTTTGTTAGAAACCACTATAATGCCTGCGTTGTTTGGATGGAAGTGGATGGGATCAAACAACGGAGCCAACGGGTTTTTTTTTCATTAAAGGACCTTGTTTTACGGCTATTCCCATAAATAATTACGAAAAGAAGGTAACTTGTAGGATTATTTCTACAAGATGAGCTTTGCAAGCAGCTTTCACATGATGCATGTGTTCAAAAGGTCCACCGTAATAATAATCCATTTCATTAACTATGAAAGTGAACAATTCTTGGATTGAGCTATGACCTCGTACATCGAACAACACTAATAGGAAAACTCCTTTTTGGAATTATGTCTATCTTGAGTAATAATAGTTATATCTTGTACAACAAATGGTCAGGAATTTGAATGGGCTTCAGGATTAGTTCCGTTAGTTTTACATCAAACAACAACAGCTCGACCATCCATTCCGATGAGGGAATCGCATTGCTATGATAGTAGGCCTGTGCAGCTTTTGCCATGTTCTCTCTCCTTGTGCTTCTATGCCCAGTACCATGAAAGAAAACTAAGACCGAAGTTGATATCGAAACACTGCTTGACAGAGTTAAAAAGCGCAACCGTGCGTGCAAAGATGTCTAGTTTATTCAAAATTGACTAGGGTTTCACCAAGACAACAAAAGAGCGCTTCGGATCCTAAGTGCGTCGTAGACGTCACATTAAGACTGAGGAATTTCTGTCATAAATAAATATATTTTGTATTTTAGACCCGAAGGGCCTCATCATTGCAACATAAGTGCTGTGGGAAAATAAATACAAAGTTGATAAATACTGCTCTCCGTGAACAACCACATAGGCAGCGGGAGCGTTTAGTACTGTTCGCAGATAAAATTAATACTTACCAAAATATCTTCATTTTAAAAAAGTAGTCAACATTTTCTGAAAACGCATGGTGAACTAAGGAGGAAACAGTGAAAAAACTCCTACCATTAAAGTGGGGGCAGAGTTCAGCGGATCCCCGCTTAAAAAAAGCAAAACGTTGGAGAAAAAAACTGCTGCAAAATTAAGGAGGTTGGTTGATAGGATTGATTATAGTGCAATGAGACAGGACTGTTGATGAGAACGTATGAGGATTGAAAACGCTTCTGGTCAATTGGAGAAATCATATAGCAGCAGAGGCTGTCGTTCACCACTGTAGTAACGCCAGACTGGTTTCATGATCAACCATCAAGGAGGTGAGACTGGAGGAGGCCATCGCGAACAACAGGGTCGACAAGATGAGGGAACAGCAGAGGTCACGTGAGCATCACCAAAACGCCGGAGATGCGACCTTGTGGACTGCGGAGTCCAGCGACGAGCTGGCAAAAAAGCAGAACCGCCGTGAGCACGATAAGAGACCATAAAGCCCATCGTCAGGATTGTAAAACGCGGAACGGAGTACGGCAATGATGACTGGACAGAGACGGGGACGAAAAATCGTTGCAAATATCACTCTATCGAGGAAGAAATAGACAAATATGGAGAACAATGTGATATAAATATAACCACCTCAAATACCAGGAGGACCTTTTTCAAAGTCCAAATGTTGTGTGTTTGGGAAGGAGATGGATAACAAGGACGTTATATCTTCCGAATGTAAGTGTTTACGTAATTTGACTTTCAAAACTTCTAAGTTAGACGACAGCCTAATTTTGAGGGGAATATTATTCCAGAGGAATGCATATTTGGAGGCAAAGAAGCGAGAATGGTTCGATGTGGAGCTAATGGGGGTGCAATAAGCCGCGAGGAATTACGGGTGGCATAAGGTCTATATGCGGGAATAAGAGCATCGATTCGTGGCAGTTTAGGGGTAGAGTTAACGCGAAAAAGGAAGCAGAGGCCCGTTTCGAGTCCTTTGACCCAAAGAAATGTCACGTTTGCTAACTGACATCTCTCCGTATAAGAAATAGTGGATTGAGGAAGATCGAATATTTTGCGAGTAAACATCCTCTGCACATTTTCAACCTAACCACGGTCAGAAGCATTCATTAGACCAAAGAGGGGACAGCAGTATTCTAGGATGGGTAGAACATACATGCGATAAAGTTTTAACTTTATTTCCAGCAGGAAGAAATTGTGTGATATAAAACCACATATCTGTGCAGCCTTCGCAGATATTCGATCCGCATGAGGCGACAATGCTAGTTTATTTGTGTAGCTTAGACCTAAGTCTTTGATGGTGGATCGTTCTAAAAGTGGGGTATTTTGAAAGACTAGTAAACGAGGAAGCTTGGCGGGACCGAAACACATGAAACTACACTTGGATCGAGAGAACTCCATCCGCCTATAGTAGACCGGTCTACGCCTATAGGCCTTAAATATACTGATATATACCGCGATCAGAAATTAATTTCTCTGGATATTAAAAAGCTGAAATTTGAATACCTCACACAGGTTTGCATCTTCTTCAGATGAAGAGTTGGGATGATTATATACACATCCGATACTCGCCTTTTGCAGGGGCGACAGGATAATGGAAGCGAAATAGTAATTAGCAGAGAAGGACGTGCTATTTAAATAAAACGAAAAGTGCTTAAATGACGTTCTTATATAGAGAAGACAACCACCACCGCGCTTATTTATGTGATCATGATGAAAGAGATCATACTCGTCTATGATGAGGGAGGAGTCAGAAATGATTGGATGGGTCCAAGCTTCTGTTATACGTATAACATCAGGCATCATCTCGAAAGCGATAGATCGAAGTTGAGCCATTTTATTTATAACGGACCTGGCATTAAGCACTATGACTTGCTGTCTTAAGAGAGGTTTCAGTTAGTCCGTTAATTGGAATTATTCCAAGCCAGGCGTTAAATTACTGACTGGAAGATTCAAACGAGTCTGAATGTTTATAAAATTGTGTATATGGTGCGAGTAGATCTCAGATTTTATTCCCTTTCCCAGGCACTAGTCGATTGTCCGAACCATTCTACCCACCTGATGCTGAAGGTGGACTCAGTGGCTGACAGAAGTAAGCAGTCCATCGAGTCGTGCCACGCATGACCTGGCTTCCCACATAACATCCAGGGTTTCCCACAGAGCTTTTGGGAGGATTGGATTTTACATGGGTTAGTAGGATACAGTCGACCTGAAAAAAGATTCGACGGAAAACTTTATATATACGCGAGAAGCGCCGATTCTCTTATTATGGAGGGTTATTTAGGACATTTCCACGCAAGTTATGACTGTTGATTAAGATATGCATGATGAGATAGTCTGATCGGCGTTGTTTTACTGTTGGATTTCCTATATGTGCATATGGCCAAGTAAGACTATGCAGTGATTGTCTGCGTAGATAGGACGTCCAAGATGAGTGAGATGGATCATTTTCGGTGCTTCTAGCATTGATTTACCTGTCATTTGTGTCATGAATTCGCAAGCGACCTTTCAAACCAAAACGATATATGCATGCGTGGTCGTTGTACGCAGCGTCAAGGAAGGCCGGTGCATGATCTCAATCTTATTCCTATCAATGACAAACCTGGCGTGCAAACCGCTGCTTTTGAAGTGTTCGTGCATGTCCAAACTTGTAGCGATGTTGAATGCATAGTCGTCTGTTAAAAGCTACGCGTAAATATTAGTCGCTGCGATTTGTCCTAAGGTCGCGGAAAGCTGACCGTTGATACTGCAGTCGGTTTTGTTTCCAGGGCGCTCACCAGGATAGGCCTTGCTCTACATGGCAGAGATGATAAGACTTAAGAAATTGTGTGGAAGTAAGCCAGCATGGTACATTCCGAGGTTATTTCAAATCCTATCGAGAATGTCTCGTCGTCATCGCCAAGTTACCTCAACCCTTCGTAGATGTAACACAGAGTGTGTTTACGTCGTTCAACGCAAGTGCAATTTTCGATCCGATTTTTTAGTCCATAGCAATTCACCAAGTGCAAGGCTTGCGCAAGGACCACAGGGGTCATGCCGAGCTGCTTTGGTTTACTTTGAGAGTTACGTTGTATTTAGCGCGTTGAGAACACCACGTGATTCCTTTCGTGATGTCCAAGAAAATCATATCTCCTTTTGGGGAGAACTCCATGTTCCAGTTTGTCATTAAAACTATTGAGAAAAATGTGCGGGTCGACCATCGCAAATGGGTCCAAGAGTGGTATTTAACTGCAAAGCCCAGATACCTGCTGGTTTGCGTTCTGATCACAGGGATATACAATTTTGGTAACCTTGAAATCCGAAGAAATTCGTCCTTGGCCAAACGCCTCTTCGACGTCATTCCCATTTTCTGTCAGCCAGGGCCGTCAAAATAGTACACTTCAACCGGGATTGCATCGGATGATGTTGCTTATCAGTTGCGTGTATGGTGAACTGTTCGGGTTATTTCTGTGAGCGAAGCAAGATAATGCTTTTCATTATTCCTTTCGATCTGGCGATTTGGTTAAAGGCGATGTCGGAGAAAGACAAGTGCAAATCACCCGAAGTGGATAAATTCAAACTTGCAGGGCGCTTTCAAAAAAATTAACCGCTTCTGGAGGCCTTACTGACTAACCGGCTCCGATGAACACTAACGAGAGTATAAGCAGCAATGTAACTTTTATAAATGCGAATCTACTAAACTGCACAATAAATACGAGTTAAACATACTACACAAGTCTGCGCATGCAATTAGGCCTATGTTATGAATATAAATAATATAATAATATAATAATAATATGTTTATTATGTCAGTTTACAGGCAATTGTAAAGAGTTGGTAATGCACCTCTTGGGCGCCTTCCAACACCTCGAAGACCGGAAAAAACCTAAAACAAACTCCATATGTTGCGGCTAGTATTGGTTTTGTTTCAGGTTTTTTGTTTTGTCAATACTGGGCGAGATAGAGAGTTTGTTTCAAGTGAAAAAAACCTGCCTTCAAAGGTATGATACAAACGGAATAAATGTACAGTTGTAAGTTGAGTTGACTCATCAGCAGAAGAACTGTTTCATATCGTTTAAAAACATAAGTTCCAGACGGAGAGGGTTGGCACAAGAACACAGTGTTCTCAGTCTTCCTTCAATGTTTGTCGGCAAAAGTTGCGCGCTATCGGCTGAAGGGTTAGCAGACTGCAGGCTGCTGCTTCAGCAGCATTATCTTCAGCATGAAGCCTGGCGGGGTTCAAAGTCCACGAACGCCATCAGAGTGAAAGAGATATTCCACCGAGTCAGCACCCAAAATTCGTGAAAGTTGCCCTGAATGTAGAAAACTAGTTATAGCTCTCTTAAATATAGGGTAGTTTTGCTGGGTTTTAATAATTTTGGGCAGCTTATTCCAGATTGATATGGCATTTAGTGAAAATAATTGCCGGTACTTAACTGTACGTGCCATAGGAAGAAATAAAAATACGTCTCGATTACTGGCGCGTCGAGAGTGCTCAAGCTGCCTTATTGTACTAAGGGGATTAAAGGTTTGATCATTCAAAAGTTTAAACAGTAAAAATAGACCCTTCTGCAATCGACGAAGCCATAGGGGATCCAGCTTTATAAGTTCGCACCTTTGTTGGTAGCTTAAGTTACGGTGTTCTGTAGTGAAAACTCTTCTAGTGAAGAAGTGCTGCACCGGTTCTATTTTCTTCCGTTCACTAGTGCGCAGAAGACTGAATAGAGGCGAGCAGTATTCAAGACTAGGTCTCACGTACATATTATGAAGGCTAGTTCTAACCTTGATAGTCTTAAAATTTCTAAGGATAAATCCGGTGGTTCGGCGTGCTTTCGAGACTATCAGGGCACAGTGCTCTGACAAATTGAGACTATTAGAGTAGGATATGCCCAAATCCTTGATAACTCCTGGAACATTTAATTCATGGCCGTCAATGCTTAATTCCGGTTGATGATCGTCGCCAACAACCATAACGGAACATTTGTGCCATGAAAGGGTGAGCCGCCATGTGCAACACCACTGGGCGAAGGCCTGAAGATCCTTTTTTATCAGCTCGAGCACGATGTTGCGATCTGCTGGTTTATATCGTAAGCGACTTTTAAATCATCAGCGTACATGAAGGGTCTGCCATACTGAAAACAATCTGAAACGTCGTTGACAAACAGGCAAAATAGGAGCGGACCCAGTACACAACCCTGTATAACTCCACTATTCACATGCGTGGGGTTGGAGATAACATTGGAAATTTTTACTCGTTGTGTGCGAGTATCCAAATAGGAAGATATGAGGTTCAAAGGCTTGCTACCTTTGCCGAAAGAGGCCAGTTTCAGAAGGAGGAGGTTATGATCGACCCGATCAAAGGCCTTAGTAAAATCAAAATAGACGTTATTAGGGGCAAAACGGCTGTCTCTAGATTGCAGCACATAATCAAAGAAAGAGAGCTGACAGTTCTCACAAGATCGTTTCTCGAGAAAGCCATGTTGAGCTGTATCGAGCAGGTTGTTCTCTGTCAAGTGACGCATTATTTTTTTCTATGATCAAGGTCTTTAAGATCTTCGAGCCTGCGGGAAGTGTATTTATTGGCCTAAAGTTGTCGAAGGACGTCGATCGGCCAGGCTTGCGAATAGGCATTATGTGTGATTCCTTCCACAACGAAGGAAAGGTTTCGCTCTCAAGAGCAAGATTAAATACATTACAAAAAATAGAAGGCAAGATATCATTCGCTTCAGCTTTTAGAAGGCTAACTGGGACGCCACCTGGTCCTGGACTATAAGATTGACGATAACGACGAATGGCTACAGTCACGTCCGACAGGGTAAAACTTATGGTTTCCAGGACGGCACCCGTCCAAGCCCGGATAAACGGAGGTGCAGCGAACGAGCTTTCACTAAACGTCTTAGATAGGAACGCATTGTAGCTATCGGTGGTCAACTTAGCGTCAGCTCTGGGGTTTCCTAAGACGTCTTGAAGTATGGGGTGTTGCGTTTTCCTCTGCGCTTTTACTGTACGCGAAAAGAGTTTCGCAACATCAAGGGAAGGATTTTCAGCGAAGTGGGCCTCATCGGCTATCTGCTTTGCTTCGGAGAGCTTCTTAGCCTGCTGAAAGATCAGTGTGATCAAGGGCAGATCGTAAGTGTCGTTTTGCCGATGCAAACGACGGAGAGTTTACGCAGCCTACGACGGAAAGACAGAGGAAGGTACACTTCATCCTTGACATGTATTACTTTCATAGGAGGGACAAAGTGGCGGATGAGTGGATCCAGCACTTTGTACAGTGCATCGGTACAAAAATATACATCTTAACATTGAAAAAATTCAGACCAGTCGAGAGTGGTTAGATGTGCCAGTAGGTCCGCCGTGTTTGCTGATCGAAAGTAATGATAAAGACTATACTTTTGGGAAACTGCTTTATCCGCCTCCAGTTCTAGTTTACTAGCAACTGTAAGATGGTGTAAACTACCAAGTGCGTCTAAGGATGACACTGAAAGTGGTTCGCATCCCCTACAAAATATTATGTCAAGTATGTTTGCTCCTCGAGTGGGAAAATCGACTACCTGATCCCACATGCCGATACCTACTGCCTCAAGTAAGTTCTTGAACTTGGAAGGACCGAATTGTGGAAAACATTGCACGTCAGGAAGGTTAAGATCGCCTGCAATCAAGCAATACTTAAGATTCAAGTCAGCTCCGGCTCAGATTTGGGTCCACTACTGTTCCTGATTTGTGTAAACGACTGCCTCAATGAGCTTGATTGCCTAGCTGTCATGTTTGCAGATGACATAAAAATATGGGCTGAAATTAGCTGCGCCGGTGGCACAAAGAGATTACAGTCGAACGTCGTAATCTGGTTATCTGGTCATCCAGGTGGCTTCTTTACTGTAGTGTATCTAAGTGTCTTGGTCTACTCATAAAGCTGCGGCGAAAAGTGTCGCCGAAACACAGTTACTTTATCAATGGCACCGCATTAAAAGTGGTTGATACGCACAAAGACCTGGGTATATGGACAACTGCTAAATTATGCCAACAGAGCATTGTAAAAAGGCCATCCAGAAGGCAACTAGTATCCTGCACTGGATCAGACGAACATTCAAAGTCTTCCAACCTGAACTCTTTGGCGCCTTTGAACGACAACATTTAGAATACGGAATGCCAGTGTAGACACCGTGGTTGAAGAAGGATATGGACCTTCTTGAACAAGTGCAACTCAGGGCGACAAAGATGGTCGATGGTCTCATGGACTTACCATATCAGGCGAGATTGATCAAACTTGACCTTTTTCCTTTGTCTTACAGGAACGTTCAGTGCAGCCTGCTCTGCACATTTCGGGTAATCCAGGACCACAGTTCCTCCCTGAGATTAAAGGATCTCTTTGAAATCCACCCTTACAAGTTCACAAACGAACGCACTCGATTAGACCTTCAAAATATTTCTTTGGTCAACGAGTGGTCTGACCTTGGAACTTGCTACCAAGTGAGACGGTTTCCACTGACACAATAGCGGAGTTTCGAAGACGACTCGATTGCATTCTATTTGACAAAAGGCGACTTTTACAACACGATGTCCTACTACCAGCATTGTAAACAATGTTTCTGTCTCATGACTGTTTTCATTCAGTTCCGCGAAAATTCACTCGAAATTATGTCATGGTATCATATTTCCTCCACCAAATGCACGTTAACTGTAGGAATAACATTGTTTGTTATACATTAATAGGGTTCTCAAGGGCATTTCTTGCCTGTAGCCCTTAAATATACATACATATATATATTAAATTGACACCTTTGATGCTAAAGTTATCGCAGGGGATTTCAACTTTCCCGAAATTGATTGGTCATTGAACTGTTGTCCATCCAGATTTCAGCACTTCCTAGATACCAGCAATTTTTCAAACTGGTCTCAGTTGGTCTGTTCCCCAACAAGGGATCAGCATATTTTAGATTTAATTTTCACTAATGACATTTTCCCCCTTTTTGTTGACTACAATCAGAACCTCTTCCCAAGTGACCATACTTTGATCCATTGTTGCCTTCCGCTTGCTTCTACGAAAAAGGCTAGCACCACTCGTACCTACCGTGCGTTTGACCTAGCTGATATTAATTTAATTAACAACTTTATGGACTCACTAGACTGGCAGGAGCTTTCCTCCACGAACAGTGTAACAATTCTCGGTGACTTTATGACGGCAATTTCAAATAGCATTTTGGAATTTGTGCCGATCAAAATTGTTAAGCCTTATACTTCGGACCCCACCGTTCCTCATTTTCTTATGTCTAGACTGAAGAAATTGCAAAGACAGTTGAAAGACCAGTCTACTAGTTCATTATCGGTGCACCTTAGAATCGCAGAGATTTTCGAATTAGCGCTAAGATTCGTCTTACACGTGACAAACATAGGGAATCTTGCGCACTCAGCGAGTTAAACTCTGCAAAATCGATTGCCCAACTGTTCCGCCGTCGGTCCTCCGCTAAACGAGGTCACGAAATCCCCCCCTTACTGAATGAAAATAAAAACTTTGTGCAAGATGAGTCTGAGAAGGCTGAACTGTTCAATGCGTTCTTTGCAAAACACCTTACGACGGAATCTGAACCGGTCCCGTCTTTTCAGCCATGCTCAGTCAATACTATCAGTACCATAGATTTCTCCATAGAAGTAATTCGTAAGCACATTATCCGTCTAAAAAACTCGCACTCCTCGGGAACTGACGGCCTCCCAAATTCACTTATCAAGAGAGTATTCAGCTTCCCCCGATTGCTAAGTTATCTATTCTCAGCTTATCTTCTAAACGGTTTCTTTCCTGACTCATGGAAGACATCTATTATTCTTCCAGTCTTCAAGTCAGGATCTCGTTCGGACGTAAATAACTACCGAGGTGTTCATAAAACCCCGGCCCTAGCCAAACTTATGGAAAAGATCATTTTTAATCAAATTCTCGATTTTTGTGTAGAAAATAAACTATTAAGTGCCTCACAGCATGGATTTCTACCTGGAAGATCATGCGAAACCTGCCACTTAGCATTCCTTAACCTGGTTACTTCACTTCGTAATGAACAGCAATCAGTCATCGTGATTTACTTTGACCTTAGTAAAGCTTTTGACAAGGTGCCTCATAGGCGCCTTTTAGTGAAACTGGAAGCCCTAGGCATCAGGCCTCCCCTCCTCGATTTCATTGCCTCCTACCTGTCTAACCGCAGCCAGAAGGTCTTAGTAGGCAATAGCTACTCGATGCCTCAGCCGATAACGAGTGGTGTATTACAAGGCACGGTTTTAGGTCCCCTCCTTTTCATTCTTTACATAAATGAAATTTCAACAGTGCTAAATAATTCGGAAAATTTCATTTATGCTGATGACCTTAAGTGTATTTACTCATTTTCTAAGGACACGGCCAGTACTTGTGTTGATAAAGTTAACGCAGACTTGCGTACTCTCTCAAGTTGGAGTGCAACATGGCAGATGGAGTTTTCTCCATCAAAATGTAGTTTCTTAAGTTTTGGTACTGCAAGGCTTCCTGGACCCATTATCTTTCAAAATAGTCCACTGTTAGAAAGATCTACGATAAAGGATTTGGGTCTTACTTACACGAATAAGCTTGCATTATCACCTCATGCAGATCGAATTTCTGCCAAGGCCGCACAGATATGTGGGTTTATATCGCATAACTTTTTCCTTCCAGAAATGAAGTTTAAACTATACCGCATGTTTGTTCTTCCTATACTAGAATACTGCTGCCCGCTTTTTGGCCTCATGACCCAGCATGACCGTAGTAAGATTGAAAAGGTTCAGCGAGTTTTCACTCGTAAAATATTTTCTGTTTCTGGGTCTGGTATGTGTTATACAGATAGATGTCAATTAGCAAACATGAAATTTCTTTAGATAAGAAGACTCGAAGCTGGTCTATGCTTTCTGTTTCGCGTTAACAATAGTCCTAATCTCCCACAAATTAACGCTCTCCTTCCAGTTGACCGACCTTACGCCACTCGTAACTCTTCCATGATAATTTTACCACCCCGTAGCTCCACATCTAACCGTTCTCGCTTTTTTACCTCCAAATATGCTTTTATTTGGAACAACCTTCCTCTCGATATTAGACTGTCTTCTACACTGTCGATTTTTAAAGGCAAATTATATAAGCATTTAAATTTAGAGGAACTAAAGTCGTTACTGTCTGTTTCCTTTCCAAACACGCAAGTTGTAGATTTTGAAAAGGGTCCTCCTGGCATTTGAAGCTCTTCCCAGGATACAAAAATGGTTTCTAAATATGTTAGCATTTCCCTCTGCAAAGTCAAGCATCACTTCCAAGGGCTGCGAATTCTTCTCCGTTTTTGCAACCTTCGTTGTGGTCTTCGCGATTGGCTCTGGAATCTGGTGGGTCGCAACTCGATGACGTTGCCTTGACTTCTACTGCCTTCTCCTGCCTTCCGGATGACCCCTTCCTAACTCAACGATATATTATTTTTTCCCATGACCATAAACGTCCCGAACCCTCAACATCAGGTCCCAAACTAACCACATCAAACCCTTTTACCTATTAAGGCAGTTTTTTCTCCTAAACTTTTTTTGAACTCGGTGGCCCCCTGAACTCATCCACCGATCTAGGAGTTTTTTTACTGCCGATGACAATTATTTATAAGAGTTCACTGCTTATCATTATTATTTTTATTTTCACGATAGCACTAAGTTTGTAACGACAGGGCCCCTTGGGCCTTAAATATACAAATTATTATTATTATAAATTTGTTTCATGTTTCATCAGTAGAGGGTAGGGAACGGATCAGTGGGCCCCCTTTCTTTGCAGTCAATGGACATGTGGGAGTTTTCAGGTTAGACCAATCCCCCCGTCAAAGCAAGGGAACTCCCGTGAACGGTACTGATCATGTTTCAAAAAGGGCATCGTTTTGCTTCTTGAATGCGGCAATTGTGTCGGCAGCAACAACGTTGGGGGGGGATTGTTTAATGCATTCACAGCGCGCCTTGAGAGTCGGTAGACGTGCGGGAAGCCATCTGTCCGTTGTAACACCAGTTTGAAGCAGGGTCCTCGCGTGGGCATGTCAACGGCTAGTTTGAAGTACTCTGCGACCTCCGTTATGTCGCCGCAGACGATCACTTTGTACATCATGATTTGGTCGCCTCTAGAGCGTCGAAATTCGAGGGTAAATAGGTCCAGTGTTTTACAGCGCTCCGGATAAGTCAGCCTTCTCACTTCGGGCACCATTCTCGACCCCATTCGTTGAACACATTCGATGTCAGTCATTTCGCTCTTTGTACACGGAAACCAAGCGGACGATCCATACTCCATGATCGGTCGAATAAACTTTACCATGAGCTTACGGAATATCTGCATGGACCAGGACGTGAATGCTCTTTTGAACATCCAAAGTAGCGCTAGCCACTTGCGTCTCGCCAAATTTGATTGTTCCCGGTTCTTGAGGTCGTCCTGGATGATAACGCCCAAGTCTCTAGTACTCCTAACAGCGGCCAGTGTCATGTTTCCCATTGTATATGGCGGGTGGTTCCTGTCTCTCCCAATTATAAACAAGTTGGATTTGGTCACGTTTACCTGTATCTTGATCTCTAATGACCACTCGTGGATCACACCTAGATCATTTTGGAACGTCATTGTGTGTTCTGCGTTGCGTATGACACGCCATACATTGAGGTCGTCCGCGAACAGAAGGCATGGGGATGCAAGTCTTGATGGGATATCCGCGACATATATTGAAAACAGTCTGGGACCCAGCACCGACCCTTTTGGTACTCCACTAAGAGCCTCAAACGCCGAGGAACACCCTTCGTCAACTCTGACCCGGCATCGTCTACCGAATACATACACCTCGATCCATTTGATGACAGTTCTAGGTACCGGCGTGTCACTGAGTTTGTTAAGGAGAAGCCGTGATCGACTTTATCAAACGCCTTGCTATGATCGATTAAGGCTGCATGAACTAGCAGTAGTTTTTCTTGGGTTTCTAACCAGGCTTCACGTGCCACCATAAGGTTTTGGGTGCACGATAAGTCATTAACAAAGCCATGTTGTTCTGTTGGTAGGATTGTGGCTGGCCCAATGTGAGCATCGATTTCGTGACAGCTGAAGTTGACGAGTACTTTCACGAACACCAGGTCAGGCTGACTGGTCGATAATTCTGGGGAAGAAAACGGTCACCACCCTTGTACCTCGGAGTAATTATACTCTCTTTTCAGTCATCTGGTACCGTTGCAGTTTTAAGCGTACAGAGAAACAGTGCTTTGATGCTTGGTGCCATTATAGAAGCTAGCTCGCTAATTACCCTCGGATTGAGATTGTCGGGTCCAGTAGCCTTACTAGGCATCAACCTATTTAGTGCATTCTCCACATCTTCAATGGTGATTAGCATGCCGTTTACAGTTTGGACATGGATCTCGAAATCCTCCCCGTCGGGCGCTGGTGGCAAGTAAACAGTAGAGTATTGTTGAGCTAGAAGTTCAGCCATACATAACTCATCTGTCTCGAGCACACCATCTGTATTGTGGAGACCCTGGATGCCCGGGCTTTCACGACGCCTTCGCTTCAGAAACGAGTAGAATCGATACAGTTGAGTGTCAACGTTTTTCAGCAGATCTTCTTCGTATGCTACTTAACTTGCCCTCGAAAATGCTTGAAACTGCGCTTCAAAATTTATGATTTAACCGTCCCAGTGCATTTTGAAGCCTAAAGTTGGTTACGTATGTGATTCAAATTGAAGCACATATTAACCAATATTTAAAATCATTTTACAACCTCGTTAATGTTTTATATGCGTAGTAAAAGAGTGCGCAGTATTCAAGTTGGTGTTTGCCAATTTAACTGAACAGCTGATTCCTGTGACCATGGAGGGGTCAACTGTACCTGAGCCTCCACCTCTACCCCCGCCACCGGTATGCTATTTATTTCAATAAACTACCTGTAGTCTAAATCTCAGGAATCATTTTGCATGAAACATTGTCTAGATTGCATAAGGAGTGATTGTAATTCCCTCGAATGCCCGGTCGTTTACTGTCCCCTGCGGTGTGGCCATAGACTGCACAGTTGCAAAATTTATGACCATTTAGAAAATATCTGCAGGCTATCAATAGTCTCCTGCATAAACAAGAATCTCGGCTGTCCAAGGTCCTTACAGCGTTGTGAGTTGGGTCGCCATTTGTTTTATTGTCCTGCAAGTATTGTGCATTGTACCGTCGAGTGGAATCGTTGGCCTCGGTATGTCAATTTATTTAGGGCCTAATATTTTGCAGATTTATGGGTGAAAAATATCCGTTCCTTTTACCGCCGAATAAAAATAAAATTACCACTAATAAACCATTACCGCAAGAGGTTGTCCCTGAAGAGAGTCTTTCATTTCAAACTCGAAACTTCGATCTGGCATTAACGGCTAGAGACCAGGCTATATTAGAAGAAAGTACTCGTGTTTCTGCACGGACGAAAGGAGTCCTCCGCAGCTGCCTCACTCAACTATATCCAGCTCTCCCAATGACCTCACCACTGTACCACGGGTAAGACCTGCAGTATTGTTCGGGCCATCCAGTTGCTAAACATGCGTTGAAGTTTTCCCTTCGCTTTTCTTATTTTTTTATACATTCTTATAATTTTTATTAGTCGATATGCAGTAAGAATATTCGATTTGGAAAGGTTGTATTTTTCAACTATTTCTTTTTTTTAAGGTGTCGTAGTTGTATGTCTGACTCCATGTTTGGTTTAAAGGATTCTGCGCAAAATAAATTAAGGGCAGCTACACGCGATAGCAGTTCGTTTGCGAATCCATTTTGCTATTGTGTACTACTTTGTACTATGTACTACACTTATCTGCTGCTGCTGCTAATATGTTAACCCTAGTCGAATGGAAATCAAAAACAAATGCCGAGATTAAGTTAATTATGCCAAGTTCCATTTGCTCAATTAATCTAATTTTAAGCGATGCAACTTTTCGAATTCTTCTGAAATAACTTTCAAACTTTGTTCACGACCGGTAAGAATTATTTCTTCTCCATAGCAAAAAGTCTCATTATTTAAAGTAATGCAACATAATGACCATCCACTCGAGAATACATGTATCCATTCTTGTAAATATTTGATTCTGCATAGATACCCCCATTGTAACGTTGGTAATGCACACATTCACTTATAGTTTGAATGTCTTTTCCTAATCTTAGTATCTTTGTTTGCATTTCTTAACCATTAAAAATGGGAGTGCTCTTCATAACCACAGTCGTCTCTACTATTTCGAAGTGCTGCTCTCCAAGTAACTTTTGAATTTTGTTTCTTTTCCTGATCAGTATCATTATATTTCCGCTAACGTGGTAACCTGCGGCTGATGTTTTTAAGCGATTTTGAGTTTTTGCACTGTAGTAAAGCTTAGGACGCCCACCTAAACTTTTACTCTTTCTCCCACAGGGCTTTCCAGGTTGGGCGCGACGGATCAAAGTTCTCCCTCATACCTTCTCCTCTAGCGGTTGCCTCTGTAACTCCGAGTGGTATACCAATCGCCCACTCGTTCCGCCGACCACAAGAGCTTTGGGTGGATTCGGCTGGGGAGGATGCCTTCAACCCTTCTCCCGATGAGCCAAACATGTCTTATGGCGTTAGTAAGTTATTTTACGTACATTCTTAATCATTAAAGCCTTTTAATTCTTATTTAAATTTTCATACATTATTTACCATAATATATAGCCTTTATGGGACTTGTATCTATCCGCATTGAGCGAATAATAACATCTTCTCTTCAAATTACATTTCTTGGGATGTCTGATTTGCAATTGATCTGAAAAAAAATTATCCGCCGTTAACTAAAAGGACTCGAACACCCCCTCCATAAACGAAAAGGATTAAATCCTGGATCCTGAATTATTTATCTTTTAGGAAACCCCGATTTGAGTCAGCAGCATCATTGTGCAGTATTTACTTAATTCGATCGTGGTTAGTAAAATTTAACGATTGTTCCGTAAAAAGTACCAAACAGTTAGATTCACGGAAAGTTGACAGTGCAACGGCCTTTAGTGAGTGCCAAGTAAGAAATAACCAGGCACTGAAGTCTGGTGAATAAGTATGGGATGCAGCAGATCCTTGCGCTTGGTACCCAAAGTCGGAGGTCGCGCAGTCTTCACCAGTACAAGATGGAAATCTGCCATGTATCTACAGTCTGAATTTTTGGCTCAGAGTTTCGTCGAACTAAGATCTAGGGAGTGGGTTTCTACGTCGCCCTTTATCAGAGCAGTCCATGCGACCGCTTGAAAAATAAATGTATGTGGTGATTGCCCCTTTCCCTCACCCTAAAACGGATAGACCAGTTACTGATCAGCTAACCTATCTATGACAGCAACGTCACTGTACTAACATCTATGTTGTTTCCGACTTCCAAAACGTTTACGCGGGCGAAAGACTATTTGAAAGACCTCTAAATTGTTGTCAGGGGCTGAAATGACCGGACTATGCTGGACGAATCTTGAAACAGCAGGCCTCCGTAGCCCACTTTGAACATGTTGATCAGTGCCACAACAACAAAAGAATGTTAAAATGTCTTGATTATAACAGGTCTGTTTTTGTCAACGTGAGTTCCCAGAACCACCAAGCCTATCTATCGGCTTGATATTAAATCGCTCGTTTGATGATCCATCAAAATCAATCTATCGAAGCGTATATTAGCAGTGGAAATGCTTAAAATTCGAACCATGTTCTCGTTCGTGTGTATTTGGAAATCTAACGCATACCCATGCCCAAAATACTCTATGCGAACTCCCCTACTGTCATAAAATCGCAAAAATCCATAAAAAAACCCGGGTTGACTTTGAAATCACAACCGAAGCGAAAGGAACTCGCAGATTGTCGTAATTACTTAATTACTTACTTGTACTTGTTACGGCTGTGATCATGCTTGATCTAGCCGGCCTCGATGATTTTACGGACGGTACCTCTCCCTGTGGATCTGGAGAGCTCTACCCAGTCTCTTCTCCAGCGCCGGAGAGCGAAGGTCCAAGAACCACTTCCATGTTCTGACGGACTGAATCGAGCCAAGTTTTGAACTGATCCCCACCTCGACGTTTCCAGTTAATTAGTGGTTTCAATTCGAGGGCAATAGCACTAAGCTCCCGTGGTTGTCGACGAAGAACGTGTACAAACCACCTCGCCGTCTTTTCTGAATGGCCTGGGATATCCTCGTTATTTTTTGCAGCGAGTGCGGTCTGTCTCATTTGACACGAAGTTGGTGTACTTCACTCGGAGGATGTTTCTTATGTAGTAGTGCGCAAAGACTTCTAGCTTCCGTTAATCTTCCACGCGCATATCTTAACATTGGCATCCCTATAGAAGAAAAGACCACGCAGGTGCACGGTACACGCGGATCTTTGTGGAGATAAAAATATCACGTCGGGTTTATAGACACTTCCGAAGGCTGGAGAGAACTCGTCGTGCCGCGTCATCTGTACTCCGTCTATTTGACAGCAAGCCTCCTCTGAGGTATTCTAAGCTGTCTACTTCTTCAAGTTGGCAGTCACTAATCTCGAGAGGTGCCTTCTCTTGGGCAGGGATGCAGGATGAAAACACTTTGTTCTTCCCAGCGTTTATAGACAAACCAACCGGTTTCGAGACTTTATTCACCCCTGACATCACAGTTTCTAGATCGTCAAAGCTTGAAGCTAGTAAAGCAATATCATTGCCATTGTCGCAATTGACATTCTCAATCTGTGAAACACCTAAGATAATTATCTGATTTGACTAGTGGTGCCGTAGTGCGCTTATCTTCGCTAGGACATAGAAATGACTCGAACCAGACCTGGCAACTGGAATGCCCACAGAGCAATTTGACTCAAATTTTGACCGTCATCGGACAAGATGTAAACAGCCCCGTCACCCGAAAACTCTGTTAATTTATTCGCAAAGTTACTGATAGTCTTTGCGCACTAAGTGACTATTGGCTTTATTGCTGCCAACTCGGCCAGTTCTCCGTCGTGACTGAGTTTGCTGCTGAAAATTCGATTACCTTGACCATTTGGACAACCAGCCATGAAACCTCGCTCTCTTTCGCAGCAGAGTGTTCTTCAGAACAAGCAAGGGACACAAATAGATGCAATTCATACGCAGTGGCTCAATTGGTATTAGCAGGCTACGTACACGAAAAAGAGCGGCCGATAGCCGTGAACCTGAAAATGCAGTCTCTGAAGCTGGGTGTAAGACATAACCACCCGAAATGTCAGACATAAAATAAAGCTCTCCCGGGAAACGCCCTTGCTTCTCCTTCTATCTTACCACCGGGAAATGGCATTTTCACTACTATTACAGGCTGTTGTCCCTCTGCAATTTCGCATAAGTCTTCTTCGTGCATAGCGACTACGTTTCCTTAAAGGATGGTATTCTCGATGACTTCTACAAGTCCCCTGTCAGCTGGCACCACGTAGCTATAGAGACACGTTCGAATTTATCGACGACATAAAATACGTGAATCTAAGCGGTATGAGGATGCTCTCTCTAGACGTATCATCGCTTTTTACAAACGTCCCGGTTACCGAGATTACATTTGCAAATACCTGGTGACAAATCAGATGGAAATAGGAATATCGACAAATGCACTGAAGTAACTATTACTTAAATGCACATAAAACGTGCAGTTCGTTTTGACAGCCAGCTTTATAGACAAATAGATGGTGTTGCCATGGGCTCGCCTCTTGGACCTCTACTAGCTGACATATTCATGGGCAAGCTGAAGAAATTTTAACTGAGTGAGCAGATCCACAAGTTAAAACACTGTGGGCGGTACGTTGATAATATCTTCGTGGTCGCCAAAACCGAAACTGACGTAGCCGCACGCTTAAATGCGGTCAACCAAGCACACCCATCCATTAAGTTCACACTGGAGGTGGAAAATACAGGTTCGCTTCCGTTATTACACGTCCTCCTAAGTCGCAGACCTGACGGTAGCGTCCGAAAGAGCGTGTATCAACAGAAAACCTGGTCTGGACAGTTCACGAACTTTAACAGTCTTATACCCCTCCAAAATCTAGTTGCATGCTTAGTGCAAAGGGCTAGGCAAATTTTCTCTGCAGACAGTATTGAGGAAGAGCTCAAGAAAATCGAGGACCTACTGCGTGAAAATGGGTATCCTGAGAGATTTATTACAAGGAATATGGCGGAGAAACAAATAAGAACCACTGCACCTACTGTAGAAAAGAAAACACTATTCCTCAAAGTCCCTTTTCGAGGAGACGCAGCAAGTTAACTGCTGAAAGGACGCCTTGACCAAGCCGTTACAAGAACCTTCCCAGCAGGCAGAGTTCAGGTATTATTCTCAACCAACCCAATCTTACATGGGGAAGGTAAGGATAGGTTACCACCTCAGACCGCCTCAATGTACATCTACTCTTTCACTTGTTCCTGTGGAGCAGGTTACATTGGTCGTACGAGCCGACGCCTATCCAAAAGAACAAAAGAACACCTCCCGGCATGGCTGAGAAAAGGTGAAGTCAGGAGCATAAACAGCTCTATTCTGGCGCACATGGTCGATTCCGGACATCGGGTGGACCCCAAAGAAGCTTTCCGCGTGATCTACAGGGCCCCACCAAATTATCCGAAGCCCCTGGATCAGCGCCTGCTAGCGACAGCTATCAGGCTGATGAAGCCCGCTTTGTGCGCACAAAAGAACTTCCTGCAAGCTCCACAGTTGGCATGGCCCACAGTCACTTAGCGGCATGCAGTCATCCACGCTGTCTGTCTCCCTCCCCTTAGAACTATCGTTCGCTTATCGACGCCCACCCCCATTCCCACGACTCACTTGTCCGAAAAGACGAAAACGTTTGAACTTGCCGCCAGTTTCCATATAAATGTAAGGCCTGACGAGTATTTGTCGAAAGTACACGTATACTCGCCAAACTGGACTTCTGAATCCCCTGTCATTGTTGAGCCCCTGCTGTCAGGGGAGCATTGAACAAGCGAAGAAGTTGAGCTTGTTCCTGGTGCATCCATACAGTTCCTGTCCCTGAATTGAAGAGAGAAAAAAGGCGAATCCTTGAAAACAATGTCGTTACTTTACCATACTCGGACAGTTTCAGCATGTTCATAAGTCGAAAATGAGGTCCGTGCTGGCTCGTGGACAAGCGGGTCAAATATTTACACGGGTACGCCATTTCTGCCAGCGCCTGATGACCATCTGTGATGTCGACTTAGCCTCAACATTCGGCTGATTTCATCGTGACCACCTTGGGCCGATAAGAGCGTGGGGTTGGATTGCGGTAGCTATTAAATGTGGGGTCAAGGTGAGTTCCGGTTAGCATTACCCTTCTCCAGCCGGTTACTATTCGGTCTGGTGTCCAAAACGATTTCACTCGGTACTACACCCGCTCCACTCCTGTTTGCGCCTTGATTCTCGGAAAAGCTCTATGCAGTTTCCGCGCATCTATTCACGGGCTGACTGCCCTCGCACATATTACTTACTTACTTAACTGTACTTATTATGGCTGCGATCGTGACTGATCTAGGCGGCCTCGATGATGTCTTGGATGATACTCCTCCACGCGTGACGGTCCGTGGCAGAAGACCTCGACAGCTCTGTCGATTCGCTTCACCGGTGCCGGAGGCCGAATACCGAAAGTCCAAGAACCACTTCTATGTCCTGACGGTCTGAGTCGACTCGAGTTTTTAGCTAACCCCCTCTTCCACCTTTCAAATTAGGCAACAGTGTCGGATCAAGGGCGATAACACTGAGCTCGTGAGATTGACGACAAAAAAAACGTGCCAAAACCATCTCAGTCGCCTGGGATGGCCTTGCGATGTTGTCGCAGCGAGTGCGGACTGCCTCATTTGAGACTAAGTCGGTGTCGTTCACTCGAAGGATGGTTCTCAAGCAGTAGTGACTAAATTCCTCAAGTTTCCCTTCATATTTCACGCGCATAGCCCAGGATTCACAACCGTAGTGAAGGACAGATCGCACAGATGCACGGTGCACGCGAACCTTCTTGGCCATATAAATATCGCATAGGATTCATAGGCACGTTTTAAGGCTGGAGACAACTCGTGTAGCTTCGTCGATTCGACAGACCCTATCATCCTTACCCTGTCAAACCTTGCTCGGAGGTATTTGAAGCTCTGTTTCTTCAACTTGACAACCATTAGTCTCGAAGGATGCTTCTCTTGGCCAGAGGTGCAGCATGAGAAAACTATGGCCTTCTCAGCGCTTACGAACAAAACGACCGCTTCTCATCCTGTGAGGGTGAAGTGAACGCGGCTGATACCATGCAAATTTGCTTTCACCGTAAACTACTTCGGCCATCGATGCGTGCGCAAACGAAACGAGAGACCGAACAGCACTGCCCCCAAATATTGGCAAGCACTCCTATACACCAAAAAGTGTCAAAAGTTGTCGTCCGTTTTCTTGTCACGCTATTTGAAATAGGGGTTGCGAACAGCTCAGGAGCCACCACGAGGTGCCAGTCAATGAGATCAAAACACTGGCTGCTATGACAGGCGACATCTTTAGCCGTTTGTCGGCCTGAGCAGCTACCTCGGAGGAACTAGGGACCGCAGCAAGTCGAACAGATATCATTAGTGAGGAGGGGGAAAGACCGCTTAGTTCCAAGCTGCATCTTACTTAAACGAGGCCTGGCCACACCTGTTGGTCAAGCGAGGCCAAACTTCTAGCGAGAGGTGGCAACCTCGTGAGTCGTAGGTACTTTGAGGCATGATTGTCCACCCCAAAGCCCATAAACAAATGCAACGATTTCCCCGCTCCCTCTTCATTCACCACTAAGGCTCTGCTTGAACAGATCGATTGATCACAAGAAGATAGCCGTGAGTCGTTGCTTCCATGGGTAGTACTGAGTTACCAAATTGCAAATTGCATAAATTACCACCACCGACTCCGCCCAACCTATCCTACTTACGTGGTAAACACCCCTGCATATTACGCATCGGCCTGGTGGGTCACCTACAAATGCATAGCACACCACCATCATCACCATCCTCATCATAGCTGTCGGAATCCATGTAGGTGTGCTAAATATAGTAATCTTAGCTACCGACGGCACCATGGCCAGTATTACCACCATCACCGCTGATTATATCTTGACCACTCACGGTTCGCACAAAACAATAATCGCATGAAACAGGAAGTTAAGCTTCAAATGCGAGGAAGAAGGTGTGAATTTTACTAGACGTCATATCCTTTCGGACTCCGTTCCTCTTCTCCGTGACCGTCTTTGGGTCCGAAACGTCAGGAGCGTACAAAAGTCTGGTTTTTCAACTGCCTCCGGGTTTGATTTTTCGCCTCTATCCCATGACGCAAGTCCACTTCACGCAGAAGTGCTTACACTGCGCTCTGTGTAAAACATAGAGACGTGAACTTCTCGTCACTCGTGACTGACGAATGAAGCAATAGGGGGTAGTGGACAAACTGCCAGCACTGTCACGTGTTGTAGGACAAAAAAGTCTAGATCCTTTACGCATTTGCCATTTTTTGTGTGATTTCTACTGGCTAGGCGGTGGGAGGGAGGGAGGGAGCGTATTTTCTAAATTGCAAGGCCGATCACGGCTGAACTGCGTGTGAAATGCGTGAGCTTATTTTTTTTAAAATCACATTCATAACCTTGACATCATTAGGGCAAAACGGGGTTGTGTGTCGCATCATCATCATCATCATCATCATCATCATCATCATCATCATCATCATC
>JAYGXS010000005.1:59115008-59202499 GCA_036362985.1 Ligula intestinalis
CATCATCATCATCATCATCATCATCATCCCTACGCCTCTAGTCACACGCAGACACATTGATTAAAAATAACCGGAGTGCTGTTCGAAGGCTGAAACATAGAATTAGCTGCTTACGTCACCCTTCCTTGAGGCTTCTTTCCTGCCCCCGATGTCAATTTCGCTGTCGATAATGTAATTACTTAACCAGTACACATTCAAACATCCCTTTTTGGACAATCATATTTTATTGATTCAGTGATCATCAAAGGTTCCTGTCTTCTAGCCCTTGTTTTGTGAAGCAGGAGTCTTGTCAGTACTTTTTCCCCGAGAATTACAAGAATTGAAAGAAAGAAAGAAGTCCTTTGACATTTGCCTACTCTCCTTTGGGTATTTAGTTCGATGAATTTATGGAGGACTCTCAAAATAAGCTTTCGAAGGTTTTTATACGTTGTCACATTTTTACTTTACCCGTACTTATTTGAACTTGTGACATTTTGTGACTAGGTTTGAATTCCTACTTACTAAAAGGTCGATCAGACGATTGCAGAACTTATCGATTTTAACTGCTTTCTACTTATGTCTCTGATGAATCCGCGGAGGATCTCGAAACGTCAGGCGAATAAAAGAAATGTCCCAGCGATCGAGGCGTCTTCTTCTTCTCAATGTGCGTTATTTAAAAAAGGGCTACTGCTGCTGTATCAGACCAATCACCACTCAAACTGAATACTTAAAAGACCCTGATCAACTGTTCAATTTTTAGAAATTTGAAGCATGTTCCCTCGGGATGGGTTTGAAGCAAGCATGTAATGAATGCAAGGTTTATTGGAAATGGCAAATTATGCGACTGTTCATTGGGTGCATCCTGCTGCTGCATAGTATACATTAACGAATGGGAGAGAATGCAGAAAATTTAAATTCGTACGAAAAAAAGTTCAATTAAAAACGGCAAGGTCATGGTTTACTGCCGTACAGGCTAGTCGCTATAATTAGTAGCTTTAAACACCACATGAGAAACATAAGTGGGAAAAATGTTGAAATCATAAAGAAGGGAGGGAAATGTGTGTAAAAAGTTACCACAAAAATTTGGGTTAATCGTGTGCTCCAACTCTTTATAAAAATCTGCTTTTGAAAATTCGATTTGGCAATCACGTGTTTCCAGCAATTATTCATCAGGCCAATACAGTTACAGGGACTAAAAACGGTTAGTTATATGCAGTGTTGAAATGGTTACCAGGGTGGGGGACGGAGTGTAATTAGTCATCGCGGTGTCTCCTCGTCTCATGCACTCTGGTTGCGTCCGGCGAGCAGGGACGAGGGTGGGGAAGGGGTGTTCTCATGGTCGGTGTGCGTGGTTTCGGATGGCGTGTGTTCGGGCGGCTTGTTATTTACTCGTGTAGGCAAACAGACTGTGGCTCCCAGCTTCTTTTGACAGCAGAGAGTTGGCTTTGCTAAAGGGATTGCCACTGCTTTGGCTGTGACGAACACTTGTTTGCACAGGCCTTTCGAGTAGTGTGTGAGTGCCTGATATATGACTTGAAAGGCCACTCTTTCGTTAACTCGATGGTTCGTATCAATCAAGTGGGCGAGAATTGAACTTTAAATCGATTGAATTTCTCATTTGCCGAGTCAGGTTGGTATGTGTTCGCACACCTTCTCTAGTCATCGCGTTGTTCGGCCATCATGCGCGAAACGAGGGCATACCACGATGACTTAGAACATTCCCCCCCCCCCCCTACCTCGTGAAACATTTAAACGCTACATATAGCTGACCATTTTATTCCTTGCAACTGTGTTAGCCTGGTGAAAAATTGCTGAAAATCCCTGTTTGCCAAATCGACTTTTCAAATTAAAAATGGGAATATTTGCAGATCTGGTTTTACCCACCGTACATGGTCCGCTTCGACGTAGCGCAATGTACGAGTTGTTCGTGCCCGAACAAGTACTCGGAAGGATATGTTTGGGGTCCATGGAGTGGCTATTGCTTTCTCCTTTACGAATTTAAATGTTATGCAGCCGATGAGTTCAGTTTGCACCGATTTGTTTTTCTGCACTAATTAAAATTTGTCGTATTCTCTCGTTCGTTATTTATTTTAGGCAGCGACATGATGCAGCCTATGCGCGTTCGCAAAATTTGCTGGATCCAATAAACTTTGGATCACACGCTTGCTTCAAATTCATAGCGGGGAAAAATGCTTCAAAGTTCGGAAACAGCACACCCCCTTTTCCCTAGGAAACTATTCATAGTTTTTATCCGTTCCTTTAAGATATTCAAATACGTTCGATCTTCAGCACATCCTACCGGGAGATCATATTTGTTGTAATGTTGCTAAAAGCTGAGATTTGTCCCGCCCCAAAGGCTTTGTTTCAATTCCAAAGACAAACATGGTCACAGAAAAAGGAACTGCTTTACTGTGCCTCCAGTGCGGGTATTAAAGCCGGCAAGGTGATAAGATTGGACCAATCAGATTATGTCCTCGAGCGCGTGGCTCATCCCGGAAGCCTCGGGTGACCTTGGCTCCTCGAAGGCCGCATGTGCGTGCGCGGTCTTTGTGTGTGTGTGTGGGCGAAGCAAAAGCTTGGCGTGAGCGCTTCTCGTCCGGACTGCATGCGCGCAAATCTATTAGGACAGCTTCTAACAATATTGAACTTTCATCAGCATTTAAAGGCGCAGTCTGTAATTTAAAACACTGTTACAGATTTAAGGCAAATATTTTGCGGCTGAATTTATTGATACTGATTAATTGCATGGCTGTTTTGCAGACTTACGTGGTGTGAATTACCTGCAACGAGTACCTAACACATCCATTCGGTTCGCACATGAAAGAATGAATATCCTCCTTTAGGAATCAGCATGCCATTCGGTGCCAGAGGGGAATGAGGTCAGCACTAGTGCATGTCTCTTTCCTGCACATCAGTGCATATTTCTCTCTGTAATTCCCATCTGGCGCGCTTTTACCGGTTACGATACTTCAAATATTACCCAGCAGGATAACTCAGTCCTTTTCCTACTCCAGATTGACGGCCAGGCCGCAATAGTTCCTTCTGAAATTGGTTCTCACGACACTCTCACATACATTTATAGCTGGGATAAATCGCATATTGCACGCGTAAACTAAGGGTTGGGTCGTGTGTGATACGCTTAGAAGAATTACTGAGCTGTGTGAGCCACCGCATTCGAGCTCACATCCAGTCGTCTTCTTTATAACGATGGGTTCAGCGTCGTTAGTGTTATAACGATGCCATCTGACGTGTGTCACCGTTGAATTACACCCTGCTGAAATCCTCAAGGAAGAACACAATTGGAAGGGCGTAACTTTTGGATACACCGAGAGACGGGTTTTATTGTGTACAAAACCCGAAGGAACTGTCTCGGGTGGCTGTTGCCTTGCTGTCCTCACCATACGGTGGGGCTGCAACTCTTTGTGTCCCGCCTCGGGCCGAGCCCGGCATTGGGAGCGGACTGGCGTCGTCACGCTTCCGTTGTTGCAACCCTCTGTGTCGGGGTGGCAGTGGCTTATAAGAGATTGTCTGTGCGTTCTCTTGTGGCCTGGTTGACCGCAATGGGATAACGTCACGCGACCAGTTGGCCCTGGGGCTTTGTGTAGGCTCGTGTCCCTTCCTGCTTGCTTGATTCCGCGCGTGCGGTCTAAGGTCATCCCGTGTAATCGCCTGTTATGTGGCCAGAATTAATCAACAAAGACATTTTGGCTAGGCTCTGCGCTTTAGAAAAGCCTCCAAACGTTGCTAGCATTTGTTTTGGCTAACATCCTAACACTTCCCTCGTAAGAGTTGGGCAGCGTGTTGCGTTGATTTGAATTCTCGTGAGCCGGAGACATCCTCCACTTCCATTGATAGCGGTTTTGCACAATGTGATCATCAGAGGCATAAAGTAACGATAACAAGCTGAGCGATATTCGTAGCCTTTTTGTGCGATGTGATCATCGGAGGCCTGTTATAATGGTAACAAACTGAGAAACATTCATAGCCTTTTGCACGATGTGATCATGGGAGGCCTGTTGTAACAGTAACAAACCGAGAAACATTCATAGGCTTTTTGCACGATGTGGTCATCAGAGGCCTGTTGTGACAGTAACAAACCGTTATGTCCGTCAATTGTTGTAACGGAAATACGCATGGTGGAATGAGCGTCACCCATGCTTGTAATGTGCTTCATGATAGTCAGCCATTTTCCCGCGATGATAAAAATGGTGATTTCTTCGACGCCAAGTTGTAGGGGTGACAACTGGCAGTGTCGCCAATGGTGTAAAGACTCCAACGCCGTGTGATGGCTGGTGAGATCAGGACACTTTCGTAGAACAGCAATTGCTCCGCGGATATACAAATTCCGAAATATACGTCACATATTGGCATTGCATTGACCCTTATCTGTGCCCGTATCACCCTACTTTATGGTTACCTCTGACGAAGCGTTCTCGGCAGAATCTGAAAGGTCAGGCGATCGCATCTTCTCCTTCCGTCTCGACATTGTCTTGCTATGGGAACGTGGTGGGTGAAGGCGTAGATGTCGCACAATTTTATTTCATTTCGAACTTTTCCATCCGAAATGGGCATCTGGAGTAAATAGTCTGCTTTCTCAGGGGAACCGGTAGTCTTTTACTCCAAACTCATCTAGTTTTTAAGGCCTATTTTAAGAGATCGTTCTTTCACAAGGGAGCTTTTTAACCATCTTATCCGTCTCCTTGTGGGTTTCCTAGATTTTGACCAGTCGCCCGAATCTGACAGCGCTCTGCTGAGTCGATCTTTGCCCTGCCACCTGGCCGGATACTCCTCCGTTCGCCCCGGTCTTTCGGCCGCCTCCGGTGACGACACTGTGGCCACTCCCAGTCCGTCCAAACAGCGCTTCCGTCCGTCTTCTCTCTCCGAAAAAATGTCCTGGGCCATCAACGACCGTAGTCTGCAGGTTGGTCCTGTTGCCTTCTTTAGTTTGCCTTGTTACAACACGCGCACACCTACGCATCTCGCCCTCCATTTGTCTTATGCGGCTGCAGTGTGTATGCCTTCCCGTTTACGTCAGGGCGGTAAACCACGGCTGTGGAGGGTTGGATTCGGGAGAAAACTTAAAGCAGCACTGGCTTTTTGGAGTTGAGGTTGTGGCAAACGACACTGTGACTAAGGTATTACTGGCAAACGTTAGGACCGCGAGATACGCGCATGGAAATCCGCCTATCAGTACAGTAGTCGCCGGCTATTAAGCCCACCTCAGGCCCAGACCAAATTGGGCTTAATAAGCGGCGGGCGCACTAACCAGAGAGTCCTAGTTCTTGATTAGCGAACGCAGGATAGGCACTACAAATTACATACTTACAGTATTATGTGTAGAGCTTGGTTAGGTACTAGAAAAGAATGCCGTTTGTCTGTATTTTACGTACTAACAAAACAGCAAAAAATGATTTGTGACACGTTTTAAAAAAGTGGTCTAGTGGCAGTTGTTTTGGAGGTAACTTCACTCACAAGTGCTCTTTGATGCCCTTCTGCAGGCACCAGAAATCGTCGAATTTTGTGAACTCTGATGCCTGTAGACTGCGTTGCAGCGTGTCGAGTGCAGCTCTCATCTGGCAAACTGGGCTTTATAGCCGGTGACTGGGCTTATTAGCCGGTGGATTTTGCTGTGTAAAATTCAGTCCCAAGCTGATTTGGGCTTAATACGTGGCTGGGCTTATTAACCGGTGACTAATGTATCATTCCTTTCCTATCGTAGGATTTCCCTTTCTTTGCACAACAACAACAATGCCAAATGGGCTTTCGGTGCGAAACAGAAGTATCCAAATCGGGGAGTTTCTTATCTCTTATGCTCGACAGACCACAGGCCAGACACATGCACCCAAACGTGGATCTTTCGTGTGTGCGCGTGGTTGATTAATCTTCGGGAACTGTTCTAGAGCCAAATGGTGCCAATGAATCTGCCAGTTGAATCCACACAGTTGTGCAGAAGTTTGCTTACTTTGGATGAACTATTGCTGGAAACGTCAAGGTCAATTTCATCGCACATCTTTAAAGGCTTGCACGCCTTTGACCAGTTGCAACATTCAGTCTAGCGTCCCTGTGGCAACGCGAAATGGCGGATTCAACTGCTTGTCGTCCTGACTGTACACTTGAACGTGCTAATTAACCGATCCATCTTAACCTTAGCTGTTACTGAAGGGCACTGAAGCTAAAGTACTTGACATCTCTAGCATACTGAAACAGGTTAAACAACAGCCGTATCGTGAAGGTGGTGAACGAACGTCTGCCCGATGGGTCGACCGCTGATTCCGATCATGTCCACCGTGGGCTTCTCAGTGTGCTGGTGCAGAGACAGTTACTTACGTGTGGATTGGTTTTAAGTAATTGTAGGCTTGCATTGCATCTATCGCACTCTCTGTTTTCCCTCACCCACCTCAACCCCGTGTCAAGACAAGGTCAAAAAGACCGAAGGCGGGATCGGTTGCAGACACCTGGAGCCGCCACGCTCGACTTAGATCCCACGGAATGAGAGTAATATAAAGACCACGAGTGGTTGCGGCACCTACGCGTGTCACTAGTGCCTCCCTATGTTCGGCCTACACTGGCAGCCTGGGTCTCCATGTCACGTAGGCCCATCATAAATGGTTATGGAAACGAGAAGTGCACTCCAGTTGAGGCATGGCCGCAGGCCGGTCACGCGCGCCCCCACGTGCACTGAAAATGTTCTAGAACGTCCCGCAGCGTAGGAAATCAAGCTAGAACTCCCCCTCTTGTATGATAGGCCAGGAACAGTCTAGAAGTACCAACGCCATATAATAGGCTGTAGTGGACATGCCGATTCATTCTTCTGTTGTCTCTGTATTGTGGTCAATAAAAATTCTTGCGATCAGAACCGACTTTACCTCCTTCTACCTATTACTCCTGGGGACATAACATACATTACTTGGTCCCAGCCTAAAATTGGTCGGGAATTTGCACTGACGAGTAGTCAACAGTGACGTTGGTACGGGTGTCCACTGACAAGTCGGACAAGACGGTTGGTACTAGGCAACTCTAAAGACTGCCCCTCAACTACCCTGGTGTCAACCTATAGAGTAGCCGCGTTGGTTTTCCGCCAGAAAATCTGGAGCCACAACCTCTGAAGCAAACCCGATACGGAAAGCCAGGGTGGTAGGCTGAATACGGAACATGACAAGATCGGGAAATAACGCAATCGGATCCAAATAGGGTGGTGGATCGATCGTCGACTCTGATGATGTCGACCGTGTGCTCCATAGCGTGCTGGTGGTACAGAGATGGTGGCTAACACATGACCTATTTTTTAAAGTAATAGCGGGCTTGCTTTGCATCTACCACACTCTCTTGTCCCACACCCACCTGAAGCCTGCGTTAAGACAGAGTGAAGAAGACCGAGGGGATTGGGCGCAGGCCAAAGCGGTGTCATCTACTACGACCGCTACAACTCTAAATGCAAGTTTAACTACGTCATTGACTGGATTCTCGGCAAAGCCCTACATGAAGAGGACGGTGTTGAACTTGCACCCTGACGCCGACTTACTGATCTTGACTACGCCGATGATATTGCGCTGCTAGCCTCAAACTTTGATGGTCTACAGTCAGTAGTGTCGCGGTTAAATGTGATCGCTATGTCGGTAGGCATGTCCATAAATTCACGAGAGACGAAGTTGTTTTCGAGCTGTATCCCTTACCAGGAAAAGGCACCCCTGGGAATTAATGGCTATCAACTTGAAGAAGTAGACAGCTTTAAATACCTCGGGGCGAGGCTGCTACCGAATGGGCAGAGCAAGGACGACAGTGTCTCCCGTATCGATGCTGCTCGCTGGGTTTTCTCAATCCTTCGAAAACGCCTATGGATCCGACGTGACATCTCCATTGCCACGAAGATTCGTGTATACCGTGCATCCATCTGGTCAGTCCTCCTCTATGGATGTGAATGCTGGGCTGTGCGTGCTGAAGATGAGCGAAGACTGGAGGTCTTTGACCACCAGTGCCTGAGGACGATCCTGCGAGTTAAGTATAGCGACTTCATCTCAAATGAGACAGTCCGCATCCGCTGCGATCGTATCACGAGGATATCTCAGGCCATTCAAGAAAGGCGACTGAGGTGGTTTGGACACGTTCTCCGTCGTCCGCCCCACGAGCTTACCTATGCTGCCCTCGACCCGGCACCGCAGTCCACCTGGAAACGTCGAAGAGGAGGGCAACTGAAGACCTGGCTAGACACCGTCCATCAAGACATGGAAGCAGTTCTTGGACCTTCTTTCTTCGGCCTCTGTCGCTGGAGAAGGGACTGGGTGGAGCTTTTGAGATCCGCTGCCGCCAATCGCCACGCATGGAGAGGTACCGTTCGTTACATCATCGAGGCTGGCTAGATCAGGCATGATCACAGCCGTAGCAAGTACAAGTACAATGAGCAATATTAAAAATACTGAGGTTGGTAGCGCTTTAGATAACAAGAGGGAAGGGTAGGCAGGAGAGAGAAAACACGAACCTCAGAGGAGCCGAGGGCCGAACTCTTTGCGAAACCCACACGCAACGTATCGTGTGCCAGCTCTCAAAGCCTGCACCTCCATGTCACACACTATCTGGTCACGGCCTACACTTGATCTGAAATATGCACAGACGATTAGTCAACACCGGCGTATGTATGGTACTAGGGGAACTCTGAAGACTTCCCCTAAGATACCCTGTTGTCAACTTACAAAGCAGCCTCTTTGGTTTGCCGCCATAAAAACTGGAGCCACAACCTCTGAAGCAAACCCGATACGGGAAGCTGAATACCCAACACGACGAGATCGGCAAATAACGCTGTATGTTAGGGCAGTCTGATCCAAATAGGGTGGAGAATTGACCGCCGATTCCGACGATGTCGACCGTGTGCTCCATGGCATGGTGGTGGTGCAGGGACGGTGAAGTAATAGCGGACTTGTGTTGCATCTTCCGCACTCTCTCTGTCCTCACCGACATATTCCCGGTGTCAGGAATGAGTCAAGAAGTCCGTAGACGGAACCGGGTTCAGGTGGTTGGTACAGCTGCAGCCGGACAGCACGTGTATGGTCAGCGTAGACGGAGGCTTTCGCATCACGTCAACCGACTTTGCCAGCACTTGGACTTGTCGCTGATCCGGACGATAGATGAGAAAGTGAAGCCGCACTGTCTAGAGTTTAATTTATCCGTTCCTCACTAATAAGTCATTGGAACGCCTTTTTGCTATAACACGGTGCCTAAATTGTGCAGCCAGGATGGTTGTTAGCTGACCAATGATTTGCGCTGATTTGGAGCGGAGCTACGGAAGCCGGCGCTCTGTTGGCATCAGTTTGCATGACGAAGAGCACTCAGTCTCCCAGGGTGTCTCTGGCGTTCTGTTGAATGTGTCGTTAAACCTTGCAGGTAACTTATAATCTTGAAGACTGGAAGAAATACGACCGTATCTTGCCCCCTGCCTGATAAATGTGTCGTCAGTCGACTTGCCTCATGTAACATCGAATCGCTGCCGATAAATTCTGTGTAGGATTTTCGTAGATGACCTCTTTAAAAATTGGGTAGGTTGGAGATGAGGACCAACTACAAATGGCCAAATGGTCTCCTCTTGCCTTCCATATCTCCGGAAAAATCCTTGTTCACTGGCCCTCCTCTCTGCCGTTAACTCCGAAAGGGATTATTGAACGGAAACAAGTCGTCAAGTCGTTCCGTCCCGATTAACGCGTTAGGGGCACATTTTTGTGTTGCGAGTGACTTCCCATGTCAGTGGCTTGGAGACCGCTACTGTTGTTCTTTTTGCTGGACAGGGCATGGTTCCTCTCCATGCCCGTTGTGATATCTGAATTCAAAGATGTATGCCTTCACGTATCCCGTAGACCAAGGGAGGTTCTAGCCTTCCGCTAGTCGATGGCAGGTGAAAGGTTCGTTAACGGCTGTCTGCATTTTCATATGATTTACGACGTTTGTAAAGGTAGCCTATTTGGCTAACTTGGAGTCCAGTCACGCTTAAACTGATTGTAACCGCATGTAATGAAAACACTCTCATGGACAGAATGACATCACTGACAAAGAAAAAAGCGGTTTTATAAGCCGCCTTGGCCACTACTAACCTCAAGATTGTGTAAAACTGCAGTGTTAGTAATGGGGATTTTACGGGTGGGGCCTCATCGTGGAAAAAGTAGCGAAATGCGTGCAGGAAAACATTAAAAAATTTTTTAGTACATTTCCGCCAAATTAATGTTCCTAAGCCTGTAAATTTCAACAGAATTGAGTGTGATAATCGTACAAAATAAACAAAAGTAACTCTGTTTATCGAAAAACCATAATAAAAGGACCTTGTGCCTGTCATTTTATCGATGTAGTATTTAACCAACAGAGGGTTATTTGATGAATCTGTGGGCATCGCCGATCTGGTATAGGAACAATAAACTTCTATTTCGCCCAGGAGCTCACATTAGAGCCCGCGCCGGCAGCCGCGTATCGACTAGTGGGATAGGATGAAGTGGGTCCGACGAAGCAAAGGGAGACCGGTTAATGACCATTTCTTGCTTGTTAGCCGTCATTAGCCAGTCATACCCAATACCAAGGGTCGGAACCCCTGAGATTCGAACCCGGGACCCTTGATCATTGAGTTTATCACTCTCCCATTGCACCACGGGCTCGTTGCTTTGTCGGTTGAGATCGGGAACAAGATAAATTTGTAGGCATGGAGCATATGGTACTGAAACCGGTCTCCCGTTGCTTTGTCAGTTTCACTTCATCCTATCCCACTAGAGGGTTATTGCTCAAGGCTAAGAAATAAGAAGCTATACTAGACCTTATAGAACATATTTCTTGTAATTAGCAATGCATTTCATATACTTTATATGTATATACTTATCTACCTACTATATTTAATTTAGTCGGCGTAGTTATGCCTAATACTACACCCCGAAACTCGAAAATCTTTAATTTCCTGTGGTTAATTTTAGCTTTATTCGGTTTATTTTAGTTTTAAATTCAATGCATAGTTTATTAGTTTAACTTTAGTTATACTTCTAGATATTGTAAAGCAACGTTTCCCAGGTGCAAATTTGAAGATGGCAAATACAGCAAAATGTGTTGGATCCATGAACTTTCGAGAGAGCTCTTCAGCTGCTTCCTCCCATTGAGTAACGAATGAGAAAATACAAAATTGAATTCGTACAGAAGGGTCAATAAGGTCATGGGCCGAGGTCACGAAGGCTAATTAGTAAAATACGTGAGTTAAAACAATGTGGAAGGTGAAACAGAGGAAAATGAGTTGAGGTGAAAAGGTGGGAAGGTAACTGTTTCAATCAGGGGGCCGCATGCTACCAAGTTAAAGCTAGGTTAACTACATATTCCAGGTCAGGTTTTTACCACCATATGTAGGCTGCCTCCAGGTAGCGCAAGGTACAAGTTTTTCGTTCTCGAAAAAGTACTCGGAAAGGAGTCTTAGGGTGTACAATGTGACCCTTGTCTAGCAAGTGACCTGTAATGGAGGAAGGAGGAGTTCTATTTTCCCGTTTGAATAGCCAACTAGGTAAGTGCTCTTAAGCCCTCGCCGCCAATTGCATTTGCGTTCGCCCTATGTATTTGCATCCGCAAGTGCATGTAAATTCGTAAACACAATTGGAAGTAGCGTGCAATGGTAAGGCATCCTTAACACAAGGAATTGTTAAGGGCTTAGTTTAATTGTAAAATATGATTTCCGCAGCATAGTATGTTCTTTCAATGGCTCTTAGTAGGCGTTTCTTTAAAGTATTTAAAATTCAGAAGAAGAGGATGTGATCGCTGGAACAAAGGTTTTTCTGCCTGACGTTTCGGATTCTCTCAGGAATCCTTAATCATAGGTGATGAAAACATAGGCATGGTCATGCGCAGATATGATGGATACATGCACAGGCTGCACGTTATTTATAGTTCCTAGTGGTCATTCGCGTGTGTGTGATAATTTTTCACTACTGTAGCCACCGCTTGGGTCTTAATTGATGCGGTTCTGGCTTGAAACCGCGCTCGACTCAATAATTGCGACAATTACCTCGTCAGTGTCGGATGCGGGCTGATAATTGCGTGACAATTATGCCCGCTGTCATCAGAATTGTTGCTGCGCTCGGCCCTTTCCATTTGACTGATTCTCTTTCTCAGGAAACTTCTCAGTACACCGTATGGGAACGCCAAATCGTTGCGCTTGTTGATGGACTGGGGTCCTGAAAACCATGACTCTAGTAGCTCGTGGCTCATTCTTGCGAGGATTTCGGCTTCGTTAAACTGAAAAATATGGCTGGGTCCCGTCGACTGAGCTGCAACCTGGGAGTTGACGTCTTTCTTCCTCACCGTCGCTGTATGCTCGACCATTCGCGTCCGGAGTAATCTTCCGACGTAGCTGCTTTGTCAACAACTGCACCAGATCCGGTATGCGATTCCAGCTGTTTTCTGTCGTGGCAGTGGGTCTTTCGGTCTCTTGACCCGGCGCCTGATGGTTGCTTCTGGCGTGTGCCCTATTGGTATTGGTATTTAAAATGTTATTGTCCTAAACGGGCAAGGGATATTAAAGCAGGCTTTTTAGGAGCCAGAACCGGTCATTCCAATCACCTTTATGTTTATCGAGTATGTCATTCTGCCCATATCATCTAGTAGTCACTGAGCGGCTGCCAGCATGGCTCGAGAGTGAATGCCATGACACATCCGGTTGAGTTTTTTCCGTAACGCGGTCAGTCAGCGCCCCAGTTTAAGTAAACATGACTGCACTGGTGAGATCCTATAATTGTGTCTCCTACTCTCCCCCCCCTCCCCCCTGAAGATGCGCTAGTGCTATCGCCATCGCCGCTTCAAATTTGCGGGCTGGCCTACCTTAGATTATCACCAGTTCTGGTAACTACGCTGGATCAGCTTGGTTAGCGTAACGTGAATGCCGTATTGCTTACATCCTACTAGTACTACTCTGGCAGTGAGGTACCTAGAGCAGCAAAAGTATACCGCTGTTGGGAAGATTTGATGGGTGTGACCTTTTTCTATCAGATGGGGCTGCCGAGTACGCACTATAAATCTGCTTATCACATACACTGCATTAAATTATACTACAGGACACAGGACAACTGGCCTCGCCAACAGTCTGAGAAACAAATTTTCTGCTACCACTGCACATATGTACAAATAGGGCATTCAAAGGAATTTTTCCTACATATCCCTCAATATACTGATGCTGAATACTCGCGATTTGCAAGTAGCCATATATTTTTCTGTCATGTTTTGTGAAGATTGTCTTCCTGGAACATTTAACTGTCGTACATTTTAAATTTTTCTTTGTATCAACTTATTTCCTATCATCCTGTTACCAACAGGGAGCTCAAAGGCATTCGCCTATCTTTCCCTCAATAAACTGATACTGATACAATTCCGCTGAAGGACACTGAATGACCTTTTATAACGAGGTTCTTTCAACCAGCACGCGTCTTATGCAAAGACAGCATCTACTGACGCCAAGCACCTCACATCAAAGTTTTCCAGTCACCAACTGTCGTCGCTCGCATAAAGATAATTACAAATGGCCGTACATGATCGTTTCGACATCCATCGCGCATTCTTCATCAGAGACATGAGCGGAAAATAATAGTAGAAACGATAAATGAATGCACGGGAAGTTGCATTATTTATAGGACTCAGTCATTATTGCACATGTATGGCAAATAGCGACACGAATTGTCGAACATGCAGCAGCAGTGCGACGATATGATGCCAATCCTCAAGTTGCGGCTCATTCGATGAGACCCGGCCACGCATTCAAATTGTGTGAAGCCGAAGTTCTCGCGACAGCTGGCAGTCTTGTGAGCAGCGAATCGTTTGGGTCATGGTTCACGAACCCCCGATCCATAAGCAAGTGTTACGACTTGCCCAATCCATATTCGGTGCTGAGGCTCAATTTGGCCAAAACAGGTGGTCACTCGGGGGACGCACAGGCCACCTCGTCGTCTTACGCCAACACCGGGGAACCAGGTAACGGATCAATCATCACGTCCGATTCCATTACGCGTTATGCCAGTTCAGCTAGTCACGGCCCCCATGCCGGTGATCAAGCGATTCACACACAACAGGGGAATTATCGTTAATTGTCATTATTTGTCAAACGTGTGCAGTAATGACTCTGTCCTATGAATACTGGAACTTCCTGTGCCCATATCTCGCGCATCTGCTATTATTTTCTACTCATGCCTCTGATGAAGAAGCCGCAACCGATGTCGAAACGTCAGGCAAATAAAAGTATTGTCCCAACGGTCGAATCTTCCTCCTCTTCTGGGACTCGCATGTTCGTTTGTACCAGGGCAGACTGTCTGTTTTAGCAATCGAATGTACTTATGGCCTAATGCATTTCACTTAGCGCTTCAAAATCTCACAATGGCATTATTACCACGAGGATAAAGGTGCGGCCAGCTCTTCCGAGAATCACTAGCTGATCCAGTACGGCATCGATAAAAAAAGCGTACCATTTTTACGTATAAATTTCTTTATGAATGGAATCAACAAGTGTAACTTGGGTATTTCGATCGAAGACCAACACACCAGAAAAGGCATACTGGTCTTCATAATAGTTATATATGTTGATGTATACTAATCAGGCCCCTCCGGTCATTTATTTAGTTATATGTTTTTCTGAAAATGCCGACGAGATCTGGCGCGAATTCCGCATTCCATGGCCATTGGTAAATTTAATGGTTTGGATGGCTTTTACGGCCGCCTAAATAAAACGCGAATATAGGACCGCCCCGAACACTTACCCTCTCAGTCTACGAATTTTTCACAATCCAGTCAAGTGAATTATTTAGTTATTCTGGTTGATTGCTAAGGAAATCCTGCCTGAGTAGTCAGCCTACTGCATCCATTTTAGTGGATTCCATACGAGCAGTAATTTCGGCGGGTAAAATCGATCCATGTGTGATTAAATCCACGGCTCACGGTGAGCCTCGTAGCTGCGTTAGCTGTTATAAAGCCCTTCCTGCTGACGGAGGTTCGAATCCCACGGAAGCCACGCATTTTTGGGTCAATTGAATTATTCAAAGCTGCTAAACCCCCTAATAATTAATCCCGAGCCTTATTTCTCGGGGATTTATCGCAAAGCCACATGAATGTTGAGCGGTTCCTGTTCCCGTTTCTTGCTTAGGTGGCCTTCCCCGCGATGCGCTCATGTTATTCAGCTAAGGCTTATTCTACGTACTGCGTACCGTGATTACCCCGCTAGCGAATTTATCAGCCAGACCTGACGGCCTAAACATTCACTCTTGGTTCGACCCAAAGCGGACTGTCGACGATCTGGACGGATGCCTCTGTTTTTCCAGTTCCGTTGGCGGACTCTGCAATCAGCAAGGAAGAATCAGGACGTGGCTTCCACACGGTGATGATCCGGGGAACCTTTGCAATGCCCCCCACCCCCCAGTGGGAACCCCCTTTTTTCTCCTAAATCCCACGCATTACCCCCACAAGAGCGACATTTTTTCTCCTAAAAATCCCTGAGGAGTTTTTTCACTGTCTGCTCCTATTTTCATCCTATGACACAGGACAACTGGCCTTGCCAACAGTCTGAGAAACATATTTTCTGCTACCACTGCACAGATGTACAAATAGGGCACTCCAAGGAATATTTCCTACATATCCCTCAATATACTGATACTGATAACAGCAAGAAATATTTGGAGTATTTCTGGTGGTGAGGGAGAATTATTCAGTAGAACTTTGCCGTTGGAACAGCACATGCCGATTGTCTCACCAGTCCATTTTTTCGCCTGAAAATATCCGCAAATTTCCACCATCTTTCCAATGGAAACATTTGCATCTTCCGGATAACCAAGACTTGGGTTGTAATTGAGTTAGGCTTTGTTCCACACTTGAGCATTTATTGAAGCAACCAACGGGCCAGAGTCGCCAAGCAGTATGTGAATTGGTTGCGAACTGGAGTTTCCAGCATCGGTTGGGCGTTAATCCGCTCTCTGTGATGCTTGCATAGCCAGACGTGCACTTCTACGTCTGGGTACTTCGTTTTGCCGACATTGCGAATATCTTAACCTACCTGGCTCTCTCCTTCGAGGGCTGTTGGTTGGTTGGTTGGTCGGTAGCCCTTGTTGGATCAAGGGTTCCCGCCGGAGCCCAAACTGAATCTGGTTGGAAGACGGAGAAAAGCCGCGACCTCAGCCGGCTTGAGCCAAAGGTCCACGGTAGTGAGTTGGGTGCCTGGCCGGGAACTGCAGGCGAAGAGATGACGGCAGTCATGCGGCGAGACGCTGCAGTTCGGTATGGGCGGGTAGAGCCAGAGGGCTGTCTGGCTAGTGCCTTATTTGGCAGGTGTCTTTTGGCACCCCTGGGCGGAGGCATATCTTCCTATCATGTTATTCAGCTTAGGCTTATTCTACGATTCAGATCCTTATCACTTCTAAAAGAAAGGTTGAGATTGCGTTTATCACACGCGAACACATGACTTTGGCCAAGTCGGCCACTGTGCCTGCACCCATTTCGCAGATTCTGGCCTTCCATTTGACGAGAAGTAGATTGAAACGGGTGTCACTTGCAACTTCCCTCGGCAGATTTGAATAATTCGCTTGACCCAATTGTGCAAAATGTGCGGCCTCGTTAGTAGTCGAACCCACACGGCAGGGCAGGCTTTTGCGCAGCCAACGCTCTATCATTGAACTACGAGTCTCACTGTCAGCTGTGAGTTTAATCACACTTGGGTCGATTGCCCCGCCCAACCTACTGCTCTTATGGAATCCACCATTGCGGATACAGTAAACTGACTACTGCTCAGGCAGGATTTCCTAAACAGTCATCTAGAATCCACCAGAATGACCACCAAACTCGCGTAATTATTAGGAAGGCTTGGCAATGGATGCACTATTATCTGAATTTCAAACAAACCTTTAAACTCACACCCTGATTTCGTTGTTCGCTTACGCCTGTTTTCCGCTTGTTGCCTTATAATCCTCGTCTGCTCTATGCTCACGCTTCAAGTTTGTGTGCATACCTCCTAATCCCCCTCCTCCTCCTGATTGCATTTCTCCATGTTTGCTTTTTTTCCCACGTTAGGTTGACTGCCAGGTTCAGTTTGTGCCGCGTTACGTGCAGAAACCCCTGGCCATGTACACCTTCCTCTGCGACCTGGACGTGCCCCGGCGCAGTTTCGGCCAGCACTGTCGCCTGCACTGCGACGCCCTGGCGCAGGCCGACTACTGGCTGGAGCAGCGCTGTCCTCTGGCCTATCTGGGCTGTCCCTTCAGCATCGTACGCCTGCGGCCCAATCTGCCCGACTCTGCTCTCGTCTATATGCCCGCGTTCGCCAGCTTCTCCATTCGTTACCCTGCGCCAGACACACCGCCACCAGCCGCTGACGGCAGCAGAAGCAGCAGTAAAATCAACTTCAACGACCTACCCACAGAGATTCTGCTGCAGATTTCACACTATCTGGACGAGATCAGCCTCATCATCCTGTCCAAGGTCTCGGAGCGGCTGGCCAACTTCTGTCTGGGCCTGCTGCCCAGCCGGGGCATCGTGGCGCCGGTCTGGCGTCGGCGAGATGCGCCCTGCGGCGGCGGTAGCAGCTGGCGAATCGCCAACTTTGTCTGGACCCTGCCCTTCAAGGGTGAGAAGATCCGACGTTGGCACATCGCCCAGGAGGACGTCGCGGCTCGAATCAGCGCCCATCTGGCCGTCTGCCCCTTCTACGAGGCGGTGCGGGCCGAAGCGCCTTTCCGTCTGATCAACTGTCCCGAGAAGTTGCCCTTCGCTTAAGCGGCCGGTCCCCCCCCCCCTGGGCCCTTGATCTCATCCTATTTTAGGCCATCAGTACATATCTTTTTTTCCTTCTTTCTTTCTTTCATTTTCGAGTCTTATTTTTGCTATTTTTATCCTTATTTTCAGTATTTTTTCTCTTCATGCGCCCTCCGCCTTTACTCCCAGAAAACATTTAGGGTGTTTGCACGCGCGCGCGGAGGCCTCATATCAGCAGCTTTTATTCTCATTTTTCTGCCCCTCCCGCACAGGCTTCTCTGCATTTCTGCTTCGGGGCGCGGGTTTTCTCATGTGTGCATATGAACCATGACACAGTGCAAGACAGAGAGTTACTCCTGACAACGATGATAGTAGTAGCGGCATTTTGTCAAAAAACAAGAAGTCTTTCTCATCTGCATGTGCGTTTTTTTTTTGTTTGCTTTTGGAGCTCGAGAGGTGGGGGGGGGGGGTGAATCCCGATGAGATTTCGCGAAACTTTAATAGTGTGTCGTAGGCCTTGTTGGATCAAGAGTCCCCACCAGAGCCCAAACTAGACGTAATTGGAAGAGCGAGAAAAACCGAAACCTCGACCGGCTTGAGCCGAAGGTCCACGGGGGGGGGGGAGTTGGGTGTCTGACCGGTAACTGCAGGTGAAAAGATGCTGACAGTCATGCGGAAGAGCGCCGCTGTCGGGTATGAACGGGTCAAGCCGATATTGGTATTAGCGTAGGACCGTTAAGTAGCCACTGCATATCTGAGCCAGAGTACAGCGAGTGACCCTCGTGAGATGTTGCTCTGAGGCCGCAATCGGAGGTGGATAGCCCCCCAAAAGGACCAGGGATGGTGAACTCGTTTCTCCTCGACAGCAGCTCTCTGGCGGAGACGCTAGAAGCCGATCTTGGTGGCAGAGCTATCAACGGGTAGGTCCATGAGAGAGGAGGCGACAACTTTCTTGTGGCGAGCTAGAATAGACGGCAGAACATCGCGGCTGGGCTGAGTAGCTTGAAAACAGTGGTGAATAGGATGGCCGGGTTGCGGGCAGGTCCACCAGAACTTCTAGCATAGAAGTGTGTTTTGATTTGCAACCGGCCGGACAGAAGCCTCCGCATGAAGATGATCTATAGGCGACATTTTATAGCAACCCGTGATCGTGCGGAGGGCAGCGTTCTGTGCTGACTAGAGGCGGCAGAGGCTGGAAGAGCTCATCGTAGGAGACCAGATTGATGCCGCATAAGTGAGGTGCGGCTTGGCCAGCGCCTTGAAAGCATTCGACAAAATCTCTTTCGCGCAGCCCTAGGATGTGCTTGCTAGAGCCTTGAGGACTTTGGTTCAGCGGCTCACTTTGCCTGCGGCCTCCCTGGCATGGTCTGCGAACGTGAAGAGTGGATCAAAACGCACACCAAGGAGCTTGGGCTTGCGGGTGAGCGGTAATGGTTCACCCTATTTCTGCATAGGACTTTCATCCTTGCGCGTAGTTTGTGAACTTATTATTATATGTGACAGCGGAAGACGCTGGCTCCCCTTGGCAGCCTCGTCATTTTTGTGGTATGCTACTCACGTGCTATTCTTACCCTCCTGCATTTGCATGGTAAGACGGCTTCCCAGTGGATGTCTGGATTTTTTTAAAAAAGTTTTTCTCTGTTCTAGAACCTCGGCCAATTTAATTTTAACAGCTGTAGGTGTAACTGGTGACTAATCGGTTTTTGCCTTATCCAACAGGGTGGACCCATCATAGGAGTAAGATTTGGTGTGCTTAGTTGACTGTCCGTTGTCAAGGCGTTAACTGCAGGTCATCAATCAGAACCGGAAGTGGCGCGCCATGGTCTGTTCGACGACCTCAGGCTAACGCTTGAGGCGTGGTATTCAGATGTGTCGCGTCTAAGTGCTGTTTTACTTGGAGTACTACAATCTTCGCGCCAAATCCCCAGTAGTAGGTAAAAGACGAAAAGCTCTTGTGCGAAGGATTTACTGTATACAGAACTTCCAATTGCCGTACTAGGTGGTAGTGGCCGCTTGCGAAGACAGTGGATAATGTTGACTGTGTCCAGTCAGACCTGGAACAAAATGGTGGCAGCTGCTTGAGTGGGATTGCACAGCAGATTCATTTGTTATCCGATTGGTGCGTGTGATATTACCGGAGGGTTGTTGTGTGCGGTGGCGTAGGCTGTTTCGGCCGAAGGTAGGGGGAAGGGATATGTTCAAGTGAAGACTGGGCAGCCGCGACTACCTGGACGCACGTGGGTGCAATTCTGTCAATTGTCTGCAGGTAACCGCGTCTGAAAGCACTCACTGTAATGGTGGATGATCTTGAGGCAGCTGGACCTATTGCAGGGGTCGGCAACCTTTTTTACTCAGAGAGCCAAGAAAGCAAATATTTGGGAGTAGATCTCGGTGAGAGCCCTATGGTGTATTTTAAGATGAAATTCAATTAAATACGAGTAAAATAAGCCTCTGAATTTATTCTTTGAAAGAATGTTCCTATAATACTCATTGTTAATCTGACTTCTGGCGTTGCGTGGACTCGCTGATGGCTTTATAGTCTAGTTGGTGAGGTTAAGCTTCATGCAAGCTTTGAGGCTTCCATCCGTTAGACGTGATCTTAGGGTGGACTTGGTGCATTTACGTCGTTAGAATGCCTGCGTACATGCATTCCTAGATTCAAACAGGGTCAATAAAACAATACTCACACGCTGCAATGTGTGTTATGTGACCGGAGCCGTGTTCCAAGTTTTGACTATCAGCTGGGCCTTGGGTTGAAGTTTTTTTTAAATTCCGTCCACATATACTTGCTTGCTAACTCCGCTTTATGTCGTACAATCCTGTTCAAATCTTAATTGAGTGACTTGAACTTATTCACTCACATATCTGTGGCCTTCAGGTCGGCCAATTCTTCTTCGAAGTCTCTAACGGAGAGATCAGGAATCTAACTTTGATCGGCTTTGTTCAGTGAACACTCGGTTGGATGGGAGATGAACTTAAAAAGCTGAGTGTGCTCTCGAAAGTCTCCAAAATGTGCCTTGAACAACTTGAGACTGGATGTGAATCCGACTAGCTGATGGAGCTCAAAGCTTTGAGTGGGATCACTTACTATACATGCATCTTTATACTGTCTTAGTTTCTTGAAATGTAGTAAACGATCTCTGCAGTTATCCACGATAAAGTTCCAGCTTGTTTTCAAAAGAAAAAACATGGATTGTTGAAGGGATAACAATGCAGTTTTATCACCTTGCAATTTAACGTTGAGTTGCTTCAGATGTTCGGTCATATCCACGAGATAGTAAAACCTGAGGAGCCACTCAGGTTCGGTTATCTCACGATGCTTAATGCCCTTCATTTCAAGGAAAGTCTGGATTTCGTTGACGCAAACTACGGAAGATCTAAGCTTTTCCCTTCTGACAACCTGGGAAAGCAATTGGGAGTTATGTAAATAATAAATCACTCCTTCTGGTAACTTCTGACTTTTAACTTCCAACCTGGGATTTGGCCAGATGATTGTAGTAATCCGCTTACAATTCATTACTTATACCCCTAAAGAGCAATCAAAATCATAAAATCTGAAGTTTCTGAGAGTGCAATACGCAATCATCAAAAGAGCCACATATGGCTCGCGAGCCATAGGCTGCCGACCCCTGGCCTATTAGGTCACATGTGCTTCCATGAAAACCTGCGGTATAATACAGCCGGTTACACCACTATACTAATTAGTACTAATTAATAATGAAGTCAGCCTAGTAGTCATTCTGGTGGATTCTAGGTGATTGCTTAGGAAATCCTGCTTGGGCAGTCAACTTGCTCCCGTATTGGTGGATTCCATATGAGCGCAAAGTCGAGCAGGTAATATCGATCGAAGTGTGATTAAACTCATGGCGTGAAGCAGGCGTTTATAGCTTAGCGGTAGATCATTAGCCTCCGGCAAAGGCTTTCTCTGATGCGCGGGTTCAAATCCCACCAAACGTCTAGAGTTTTTCACACTTGGGTCAACTCAAATTAAGCAAATCTGCCAAACCAACTAATAATTAAGTCAGCCTAGTAGTCATTCTGGTTGATTCTAGATGATTGCTTAGGAAATCCTGCTTGGGCAGTCAACTTGCTCCCGTGTTGGTGGATTCCATATGAGCGAAGAGTTGAGCGGGTAATATAGATCCAAGTGTTATTCAACTCATGGCGTGAAGCGGGCGTTTGTAGCTTAGCGTAGAGCATTAGCCTCCGGCAAAGGCATTCTCTGATGCGTGGGTTAAAATCCCACCAAACGCCTAGAGTTTTTCACACTTGGGTCAACTCAAATGAAGCAAATCTGCCAAACCAACTAATAATAAACAGTAAATTTGGTAAGCGGCTCGTATCCCAGCCGCATGAAATGTCCCCCGGAATTCTGAAAGGCGTTTTCCATTCAAACACATTGACTTCATATGGTTTTAAAAATGACGATCGTACAGCCTCATCTCAATACATTTAGGTCACGTCAGGCTGCCAAGCTTTTAATGAGCTTCTTCCTGACCGCGAGGTAAAAGAATGTACTATAAAAAGTGGCTACTTAGTAGAATGACTTTTTACCATTGATTTTGACTGCCTTTATCAATAAAACTATGTTTTGTGGAAAACATGCACGAAAGAATTATTTCTTGTACTCGTTTGGTAGCAAATTACAACTTCTTTACATTTTATACTTAAAGAAAGGGTATCTTTCGATTTTAAGCTTTTGAACTTTTTTACAATTTGTCAGTAGTTCATCCATAGGACATTGTATTCGTCAATTTGTTAATGCTGCCTTTACTGCATTAAGCATTTTCCATATCTATTGCAACATCTTGAGAAAAAGTCCTTGAGTGTAAAATTTAAAGAAGTTGTAATTTGCTACAAAACGAGTACAAGAAATAATTCTTTCTTGCATGTTTTCCAAAAAATATATTTGAATTAATAAAGGCAGTCAAAATCAATGATAACTATGCATACTATTCAAGTAGTCACCATTTAAGTAGCCACTTTTTACAGTACGTACGTTTTGTTAGCAGGCAGAAAGACGCTCATTGAAAGGCCGGAAAACTAACGTGACCTAAATGTATTGAGATGAGGTTGTAGGATCGTCATTTTTAAAATCCTACGTAGTTAATAGGTTTGAATCGAAAACGCATTTCACAATTTCGGGGACATTTCATGAGATAGGGAATCTACTGTGTGTCAAGAGACAGTCAAGATAACTCGATGTATGGTTCTATAGAAATAAACAGAAAGCTTAACAGTGCACGATATGTAGAAAAATGAGAGGTAGAAAAAAAATTGAGGGTGCACATACATTCGACGTGCTTAGATGAGCAGTCGTGTGAATGACACGGACAGGTTGCTGACCGTTTTCAAGGAAATAAGCACAGGGGACAGGATTCAGAGGTCCAGGGAGCGAATAAAAACATTCTGCAAGGAAAAGATACCGTAGGGTGGACGTGAACAGAGGCAATTCTGTACCGGAAAGGGGGAGTGATTTGCAAGTGTTTGAAGTAAGCGGTGATGACAGCTGTTATCGAACCAGAGGAGGGAGGGGGGCAGTAGCAAGTAGCTCTTGAAGCAGTTGTCTCTTGGTGCAGTACGTGGAAGGACGGAAGAATTGTGGTAAAGAGGCAGTAAAAGGCTGGAGAGCCGAACTGAGGTAGGGGACAGCATTCAAGTTCCCCTTACAGTAGTTGGCCAAACTCATGCAATCCTACGATTTTTACAAGAAACTCCCTCGTACTCAAACGCCGCCCAAGCTGTGGCCCCCAAAGTCTAACAGCAATAAAGTAATGATCGTTCTTCAAAATAGGGCAGATTATGATTTATGAAGGAATATATCGTTTCGTAGAAACACCAGCTTTTTGAACAAAGTGGCAAATTCCGAAAAAGTGGAAATTGGGTGTACAAGGTAAACTTAAGGTTTACATGTAGAAGAAGCCGATTCATGCAAAACCACTGAGTAAATAAAGCAGCACAAGGAAAATTACGTTGGAAAATAATCGTTTTGTCAAGTTTTCGAATAAATTTGCTTCCATATTACGTGCAATATGGTGTATGGCTGTTACAGAAGAGGCTTAATTTTGAGTATGTATTCTAACAGGTTTAATGAGAACTGTTAGTTGTTTCCTTCGTTTATGCATCGCTTGACTTATGTTGGACTAAGTCAACCACGTTTTCGCTTCATATGCCCCATTGGGACAGCACAGGAGTAATATATTGCTTAAGCTCACTTTCGGACATGCCGGTCAGTGACGTATAAATTTAAATAGAATTGTCGGGAACAATTTTAAACGTTCCGTTTTTTGTACACCATATTTTTGTCATTAATTCGATATTTCTATTTCGAAGAGGTTTGGATCTTCCCTGAAATTCATATGAAAACTTTACGATTTTCACTGGCTTTAGTCAATTGACCATAAATAATAAGCATATTCTATGTGCTTGCGAAAACCTTCAAAATAAGATATATCTTGAGAGCTTTTGCATAAATAATCAGCTTTTAAACATTTTTTCTTATGCAGCTGTCTTTGTGTGTCATAGTCTCAGAACCACACAATCATATGAACTCATTGCCGAAAAGAATGAACGTCTACTACAAAAGTCACGAATAAATATGCTCAAGAAGGATTTTAAAAAAATTCTACAAAAGTTAACTCTTGAAAAAATCTTTACTCATATATTTTGGCGTCTGCTGTCTGCGTTCTTTATTTTTTTATGATAAAGTCGAGGTCAGAATTTGTAATTTTGGCCAGTGGATTGATTTCTTTGACAATTAGGGAGATCTCTTCTGTTATAAATGAAACAGTTACTTATTTTATCGAAAACAGAACAGTTTTCAGTATATTTGGTTACTTCTGGACTAAGTTCTACAACAACAAATACAAAGTAGAGTGGCAATAACATCAACGGAGATTTTTGAAAAAGAACTGTTTCGCAATGTCCCGTGACAACTCTGTCAAATGTACTTTATGTTAACTGTCTCCAACTTCGTATATATTGGACAGTGAATTTGGTTGCCATATACTAATAAAGTTCTCAAACGAATTCTTTGCCTGTAACCCCTCAAATATAAACTATAAATTTAATATGGAGTTATGCAAAGAACAACTTCAAAAGTTTTTTACTCAATTTTATGGCACAAAACCTGGCAGATTTTTAAAATATATTTTTTCAAACTTATTTCGCCCTTCTATTCCAAAAAGTAATGTGTTATTTCTTAATAACACTAACCCCAATTTCACGGATGCAAAAAAAATTTTGTTGTGTGAACAGATATAATTAAAAAGTTTCTGCTCTTCATGAATGTTCTTATATAGTGCAACATGCACACGCAAGGAGTTCTGTTCCGCAGCGTTTAATAGCATAGGAAATTCCTCGGATGTCAACAAACGCTGAATTTTGCCTATTTTCGCCTCTATTTTCTCCCAATATTCCGATCTGAACGAAATTAAACTCTAGTAAACAAAATTTGGTGACCCAATTCAACCCAATGAACTAACTAGACAACCTCAAGTGTGCGTTTAATCCTCCAATCCCCAACCTTGCATCAGATATGCAATCTACTGTAAGTGATACTTGGCCGGGAAATTAATTTTACCACTAATGTGCATTGGGCTGGAAACAAAAGGATCAGTACCTAACACACAGTTAATGGAAAATAAAATCCGAAGATGACATTGACGTGGGGAATTACACACTTTTTGTTAGGATGACCGAGCACGTCATCTGGACCGACGGACAGTCCGAGGTCACGTCGGAACAAGGTGTGCGAACAGGATAGTCGAGTAAAGTCACGCGACCTTCAAAGGGTAGACATTAGGCTAGGACAAAGGAGGCACGAGCGAGCGAGACTGCCCGGAGCCGAGTTGTTGCTTTCATTGAGGTCACGCTGAGGACAGATGCACAGGCATGCATCAGCGAGCGTGCGCACGGCCACTCATGAAGAGCCAATGGGGAGCAATGACGACTGCCCCTTAAATAGCGAGGCTGCCATCAGAACGGGGACTCTGTTGTGGGACACGCTGCCGACGACCCGAGACTGCTGCCGAGACGAGGCCGACCAAAGAAGACAAGCCGCTGGACACACAGGAACCGGAGTTTATGTACTAGTACACCTGAACGTAAAGTACTAACTGTTATCCTGTTCTGCCTTCTCTTCCTTACACGTACTGGGGGACATAACCAGTGTTGACATGAGAACACACTAGGTTACAACACTTCTGTTTTCAATACATAACACAGTCAAAGTGTCGATTTCTTTCCTTACGTCTTCGTCAAGACAAAGGATGAACTGCGGAATCTGCAAGTCTCGTTATTAAAAGTGCAAGGTGAGAGCGGGCCCAGCAAAGTGCTAAGGCCATTTTCTCCAACATAGAGTGTGAGCGAGTAGATCTAGTTCTTTAAAGGTCACAGTACTATTCAAGTTGTCTAAGGTATGCCCTCTAAAAAACTTAAAGTTCAATTTTAGCCATCGAAAGAAAGGGCCGAAGGAAGACAACGGTGTGACAGGTTTGAGAATAGGATGACAACTAAGAAGCAGAAATTTTGAATGGTTAACGAACTGATTATGCTTCAAACTTGGCTCCACCTTTGATGCAATAAGAAAGGATGATTATACGAAGGCATGCTAAAAGCTCAAACTGCCTGAAAGTTAAGCTCGTTTATTCAAACTTTCAGAAGTGACAGAAGACTCCCTTGGAAATGAAAATTTTTGCAGGTGAAAATCATCCCTTTTGGGGCTGTTTTTCACTCAACGAATAACTGTAAGCCAAGGTTATCATCTAATAAGACGCCCCAAAATGCATAGATAACTAAGGGAAGATCTTCTGCCCTAAGAGTACAAAGTGACCAGTCCAGAAGGTGTCGAAATTTTGCGTCGCGATGCAGAAAATCGGTCTTGTGCAGAAATCAGCAAATCAACTTTGCATGATTTCAGGTTTGGGACGAATTATATAATAAGAAAGTCGCCGACCGCTCATGCCGTAGGTCAAGTCACAGTGGAGGATTTTGTATAAACTTTTAAGCCACATCTGTACACTGTGACTGTCATAAGTCAGTCAGAACCATATTCGTCTGGTAACTTAAATGAGTCTGCAGCGACCCGACTCTGAGTTCGACGCTAAACCTCTTGCCCCTTATGGCTACTAGCACGTGCGCACTTGTATTTCATCAAGCAGAAGTGACGGGTTTCAAAACATCAGGCAAATTTAATCGATCACATCTGTTTCTTCTCAATAACTTCCTAAGACTCGCATTTTTCCTTGCATTGTAATAACTTGCACACCCTGTACACCCCAGGGACAGGGTTTGTCATTTCAACAAAACGGAAGTCCTCTATATAATACCATTTACAAGTTGTGAAACTGTCTATTTTGGACAAACCGGAAGAGTTTTATTCATCAGAATTCATCGGCGTCAGTTAGCAATGAGGAGGCGAGACCACCTATCAGAAGTTCCCATACACAGGGCACAGGACACGTAGTTGCAAACCAAAATCGTTGGCACTTGCCCAACTAGGAAGGGCCGTGAATGCCTGGAAGCAATGCACTCAGCTGAGGCATGCATCAACAGGCATCTCGATTGAGATGTGAACTACAAATCTCTCAAGACTAGATGGAACCCAAAACAGCCACCACCGACCGCAGGATTTAATGCGGGGATAAATATCCCCAGCCGCCTGACCGCATAATTACATGCGGATGGCAGTTTTTTCCCCATTGGGTGCATAATTAAATGCGGTTGATTATTACCTTCCTACCCGCTCACCCATCACATAATCTTGTGTTATTCGTCGTTTTGCGTCAACTGTTTTCGCAACACTTTTGTTTGTCTGACGACGAGGTGGGAAACCAGACTCTAATATTCACACAATAAATATTATTCTTTCCCAAAGGAATTTATCGTTAATTATATATATATATATTAACTCAGTCAGCACCTTATTGCTTCTGGTGAATTGAATGGATCCGCAATAAACAGAGACCGTAACGAAGCTAATGGCTTTAGAATTAACTTGGCGGCATCCTAGCAAACCTGGCTGTAAACGGAGTCATTGGCAGACATGCCCGTTTTACCAAGAGAAAACAAGAGGAATATATGGAGGGCTAGTTGCTGTCTTGACACCAGAAGGATCCCCAAGTCTTGGAAGACGGAATTAATTGGAACATTCTGACTGAGCTTAAGTAGCTTTATAGTACCGCGTCCAGAAGCCAGACGAGTCGGTGCCAAAAGTGTCTATGCACGCGGGTTGAGCCAAACCTTTCCAGTCCTCAGCCAATCAGGAAAAGGTGCAGGTGTTAGCATCAGTGCACGCGAGGAATCGACAAGATGCGGGCGAAGGCGCGTCAACAGCGAGGGATGCAAAAGAACAAGATCGAGCAGAGGTAAGAGGATGATTCAGCGCTGGGTGCACGGGTGGACAAAGGTTTGGAGGATGAGAAAGAGATGAATACGCGCAGCACCACCGAATTCAGGCTGCCACAGATACACCTCTAGCTGTATTCATCCGCAAAGATGGAGAAACCTCGGTATTACGGACTTATAGGGCTATTACCTATATTCCAACGACAAGCTGTCTTGTACACGACAATCGACGGGTTTTTTGACTGAAAAGTGGTAGAAAATATGCAAAAAGTGCAATGACATTATCAAAAAAAACACGGTAAACTGAAATAGCAGTACCTAATCGGTGAGCGCCCGTCTGCCATATGCAAATGTTTTTGGCTGGATAGCTTTCCACTGGTGTGATATTGACGGCCGCTGAATTCAGAGCTGCCAGATCTGGCTGACCTCTATCAATTTAATTTTGCCTATTAATGGTCAATGACTACGTTGGACCTGAGTGGTCAAACCTGAGCTTGATTATTGCTGCTGTGTGGGGCCACGAACACTGGAATCGATCATGCATTCACTGGTGCTAGCCGATGCAAATGCAACGCTGACAAACACTACGGCTCACCCACACACAGAGAAATACACAGCTGACGTCCCGATATGAACAGACCAGGCGATCCAAGTGCGCGTACGACAAGCAGCCCATAATTCAAACAAACTCACCAATTTCGGATTGAAACGCGCAAGGGTATGTAGGCCCAGTGGGCGCAACCATTCCCAAGTCGGATCATCCTGTGCACACTGTGCGCACTGGATGCCATCTGAACGGCATCCTTGACACATGCACCATAATGTTTTAAAAAAGAAAGCGAAGTGCCGCAATTAACCTTTGTTTCAGAGCCCCATATTGTCAACACTAGCATGGCCATAGAGTGAAGATCAGCGAAGCGAAACGAACGAGCAACCTTGCTGGCGACAAAAGCGCTGGTCAATGACGGCATTCATTGTTAAAACTGCAAATAAGCCACACGATTCAGGGAAATTGACCTTGAAACCTGATTGTATAGAGGCAAGGCGATGCTAATGCAATGCACTGTGCATGCATTCCGACGGATCAGACTGGTCAGCACTTTGTTGTATCAGTTGTCTTATCTACATTTTCGTTGTTCTCACAGGATTGGCAAAGCTTCGCTTCAGGTAAGAAGCCATCCGATGTATCATCAATCACTACACAAGCGTTATTTTGTCCAAATAAGTAAGTATAGAAAGGTGTATTATGCAATATCTCGTTGGGAGAAGTGTACACCGTTTTTCATGAAACAGCTGCTTCGACAGTCACGTTGAACGTTGTAGGGAAGAAGTACTAGCGGGTTCCAGGGGAGGGTCAAAGAGGGCTCGATGTCGGTCCATAGAGTGTAGCAACAAGAGCCTTTGGCTCACTGTTTCACGTCCTGCGCTCTAGAACCTGGTAGTATTAATCAAGAGGCCTGAATTAGTCCCAGGGAAAAGTCCGCATTACTTTATTATATTCCATGTCTCAACTGTCCCTCCAATTACACAGTTCAAAATGCACGCATGTTTGGGTCACGTATTTACGAATATATGCCGGGGTAGACAGCCCTGTACAGTCACTGTAGTAGACCTTTCCACCACTGCTGCGATACGAAAGTGACGCGCAACTGAGGAACACCCAAACGCATGCACAATGTCTCCCCCGTTCTGGCCTCAACCCACAGTCGCTTGACCTCAATCGGTTTGGACAAAGCTCGCTGCCGATGCTACCGCCAAGCGCATTGGGACAACTGCGCGTGAACAAGCGCGTGCACCTGTTTCCTCTCCAGAGGTTACGGTCATTTTGCGTGGACAGTCATCACCTATATGCGGTCACAGCTAACAAACAAAGACACTTGGCTAAGCTCGACACCTTAGGAAAGCCTCCAAAAGTTGCTAACACTCGGTTAGGCTGATATCCTAACAATATCGTTGTCCATTTATGTTCCGAGCGGCGCAATCAAGCTTACTTCTGTTCAGCTCAATTTAACGCATCTCAAACAGAAGACAAAAACGGGCAGTTTGCGTGAAGTCATGTTGAAATACATACTTGAACTTTGGACTCTTGGGTAACGATCGTACTTTACATTGCGTGCAATATGAAAGAATATTTCTCCAGAAAATTCACAAATTCACATGCTATCCCTGCTGCTTTATTCAACCCTTTTTACAAGAACAGATTTTCTGTACTGTAAAAACTTCAGTATGCTTAGTAACACCGTTTTTCCAAATTTTTAGAATTGTCTGCTTTTTTACAAAAGCAGTACTTAAAGACAACGTTTTATAAATTTATAAACCGTAGTATGTCCTCTTTGTGAGAAAAATCGTTCCAGTATGGATGTTTGCGTGCAAAAATAATTTTACTTGTTTAATACGTAAGATTTTATAAGCAAGGCAAATGTGTGAAGATTTAATAAGCCCTATCTGTTATGTGCTTTCTTCGCGTAAAAATGATGTAGTTGGTTGGATAGAAAACCAGTAAGCCATGGGTGCGCTTAGCGCGTTATAATTATCACATCCAGTTCCGTATAAGAGGAGCAGGTCCAAAACCATTAGAAGTTGCTTATTGTATACAGAAAGTCATTGATGGTCTGAAGAACCGGCGCGCGGCAGAACCAGCCCTGCGCTCGCGCGTCTGTCTGCTAGCGTGCTGCGGCTGCGAATGCGTAAACGTCTTGTGAGAGTGAGGCACTGGCCACTACATGACCAAAAGCATTCTGCGGCACGTGTGATTGGCTGTCCCTGGGGCATATAGAGGAGCGCAATCACGCGACGGCTTGCGGGCTCGGCGTCTGTAGTGGACGGCACTACGGTCTATTATAGTTTCTTAAGGCTTCTATGTAGATCAGCAACTTATGAGGCCAAGGAAGTAGGTTGGCTGCAAAGTAGGACGCCGGCATCATGCATATTGACGAGCAATTCAGAATTTCAATCAGGTAAGTCGACGGAACGCCAACTTGCAGCCGACGAAAGCGCTCGCTAAGGCTAGTTGAACTGATGCCGCCACAATGGTGGTCGACAATGTTATTGTTAATTTTAAAGCAGCTTCCGTACTTACTTGTTACGGCTGTGATCATGCCTGATCTAGCCGGCATCAATGATATCACGAACGGTACCTCTCCGTGTGTGGCGATTTGCAACAGTGGATTCGGAAAGCTCCAATCAATCTTTTCTCCGGCGATGGAGGCCAAAGATAAAAGGTCCACGAACTGCTTTCATGTCTTGGCGGTGTCGAGCCAAGTCTTCAGTTACACTCCTCTTCGACACTTCCAGATAAGTTACGGCGACGGACCGAGAGCAGCATAGCAAAGCTCGTGGGCCGGTCGACGGAGAATGTGTCCAAACCACCTCAATCGCCTTTCTGGAATGGCCTGAGATATCCTCGTGATACGATCGCAGCGGGTGCGGACTATCTCTTTTGAAATTCGGTCGCTATACTTAACTCGAAGGATCTTCCTTAGGCACCGGTGGTCAAAGACCTCCAGTCTTCGCTCATCTTCAGCGCGTACAACCCACCATTTACATCCATAGAGGAAGACTGACCGGATTGATGCTTTCAATTTAGTCCTCTTAATTGCATTCTGTCACCGGTCCACTTCATGGTCCGAGTTCGGATCGTTTGTCGGTCATCGTAGTCTTCAAAAATAAAACACATCCACGTAATTCGGGTCGAATGACAGTAGAGTGCTCAGCCCTCCAAGTCTTTCGCTATAGCCCCTGCCGATATTCGAAAGATTGTGGTTCCTAAATATTCTTTTCTACTTTTGTGGATCGGAAAGAATAAATGTTCGGTTCAATCAGCACCAGTACCCAAATAGGGGTCCCAAATTCATTGCCCTCTAAAAACATATTTACGGTTACTAACGTAGCATATACAATTTCACAACTTACTTTACAGGTAAGATTCGTCTGTCCTTAAGGACACTTTCCGTCCTAATTGGCAGCGAAAGAATGGGATTCTGAAGGGCCTTCAAGGGAATCCTCCTGCAGGCGTCCAACGGGGATCTCTCCAATCCAGCAATAGTAGTAGGAGCAAGCCCTTTCTCCTCATCCATATGACCAAGAACTACCTATACATTTTCATTTAGATATAAGTCGAGACTATTTTTAAATCACATTTTATTTCTCCAGACGTTTGGAACTTTCTCTAACAGCAACCTCTGATTCTCCAGAGCTGTATGAGCTGTGGCTTCATCCGACATAAAAATAGTCATTTACCTGTCCGGAGCAAATCTATTCTCAAATCTTGACCTGCTTACTCGATTTTTTCCAATTCTTTTAAGGCGTTTTGCTTTAGGATATCTTTTCTATAATATTCATCATGCATTCGTGGATCCCGTGAAACAATCTAGAGGTCAGAGCCCTCCAAAGGACATTGCTCCCCGTCGCATGACTGTAGGGCTAAACTGTGGAATTTCAACATTCCAAACCATCAAGCAACATGGAAGCCAAAAACTTCATTTTTGTGTTTCGTGGATGTAACAGTTCATACGGCGACTATTCAGAGAAGATGACTTCTTTCTGGTCGTCCACCGCTTGACCATCTGAAAGAGTTTCATATTACTTTTGCTTTTTTTGCTGTTATTCTAAGGATAAACCTTCTGTGATAGCCGATAACACCATACTTTCGAGCAAACAGCTCTGCACACTGGACTTAGGACTTTACAGACATTTAGCATTCAGTTTCCTTGCGAATTTCGTTGTTTTCTTGAAATAAAGAAATAATCTAACTTTTAAAAGGTGTAAATAAGTTGCGATACCCCATATTTTGAGCCCAACTGAATTTTGATTAGCTTACAGATCACCCTAAGTGGTAATATCCGCGGCAAATCTCCCGAAATCGTGTAATGAAAATAGTGGCCTACACGTGAGGCTAAACAGTCTAATCCCGGCCGATCGAGCGTTCTGAAAAGAACATAATTTTCCTGGTTTTTAGGGCTCGTACAGAAGTCCACTGCTAAAGATTTGAAAAAAGTTCGCGTCCAAATTTTGCGGTTCTTTAAAGGCAGTATAACTAATCAACTGTCCATGCTGTTAGACTGCAGGTGTTCACGCGAACATAAAAGGGCAATTTGGAGGGGAAAGCCGCTAGCATTCCTAGCTACTCAATTTCTAAGGTAAAACCAATCATTAAATCTGCCACAGGTCGGCAGTCCGATGAGTCGCCAGTAAGAGCGAGGTAGAGGCGTGGGAGGTAAGTAGAGCGGAAACAATCAGATACGTTGATTTTGCCTCCGAATTCCAAGTGTCGAGTAATTAAGATTCAACTTCATGTGCTTACTTGGTTTTTGTATATGCGCCCGTTTCGTAAGGTCTATGGCGTACTGACGATTCGTGAAAACTGCGAAACGGCTGTCTGCGTTTGGTGTTCTGTTCCCATAGCAACCTACCCACGCATAACAGCGTATGCAGGCCTAAAGAGGAATGTCGAAATGAGTGATTGCCCACTACAAAAGGTTCCTCGAGTCAACAGTCAGTAAGACCAAGTAGGCAGGAGAGTATACTATGAAAAAAGCTACCAAGGGCTCCGCAGAGGCAAGCTGTGCACAGTAAACAAGCTGGTTGACGTGTCCGTGTTCTATGCTTCTGCGCACAGGTTACGGGATCTAGAGCCATCCTCCAGCCAATCAGGAAAAGTTCCTCTCTGGTTGGCTCGAGTTCTCACGGGGGCCCGCGTTAATAGCTTGACCTTGAGACGGGCATAGGCGACTGGTACATATGCACCCATTGTCAGCGGTAAGTCTTAGCGCGAGGTCCTATGCGCAGCCCGCAGATAGTTGACCGAAGCGTAGATGGCGGTGCAAAGTTTGACAGCGAAGAAAAAGCGTCAGCTCAGAGGTTGATCGAAAGGACCGCCACAGGATAACCGAATTTACCTCAGGGTTCAGCATCAAAAAGATTGCGCCTTTCTGTTACGATCCGCGCCTGGTACTTTTAAATAACACGAACTCTGAGCTAGCCCGGCTGTGGGCCCGAATGCCAGCACGAGAGAGCAAGACAATTTCTAATACAAGCGAACATGCGCGTCCCAGGAAGCCATTGAGAAGAAGATTCGATCGCTGGGAAAATACGTTTATTCGCCTGACGTTTCGACATCCATCACGGATTCATCATCAGAGACATGGGTAGCAGAAACAGTAGCAGAAACGGGTAATGCATGCACAGAAGTTTGCAGTATTTATAGGATACAGTTATTACCACAAAAATACAGCGACAATTAACGTTAATTGCCTTCTTCTGCGTGGGCTGCTTGTTGGACGGCACGCGTGCTCTGACCTGTTGAACTTTCGTCACGGGCGGTGAGCTCGGGCATGATGATTGCTCGGCCGTCTGGCTCCCCGGTGTTGGCGTACGATGAGGCGGTGGCCTGCCCGTTCCTCAAGTGACGACTAGCTTTGGCCAAATTGAGTCTCAGCATTGAATATGGATTGGGCAAATCGTTGCACTTGTTTATGGGTTGGGGGTCAGTGAACCATGACTCAAGTAATTCTCGGCTCACTCGATTGTCACCTTTTGCGAGAATTACGAGAATTTGAATGTGCGGCCGGGTCTCCTCGAATGAGCCGCAACTTGAGAATTTGCAGCATTTCACCGCACTGCGGCAATTCGCGTCTTGAGAAGTCTGCCAGTTTCTCCGACATAGTTGCTTTAACCGCAACTGCACCAGATCCTGTAGACGACTTCAGATGTTTCTTGCCGTGACAGTGGATCTTTTGGCTTTATTATCTGACGCCTTATGGTTGCCTCCGGCCTGTGTGCGACTCAAACTACAAGTAGTGCGAGAAGGTGGCCGACGGCTTCCGATACGTTTTTGACGTAGGGGATCGAATACCGAATTTTGAGGTCGGTGCGCATTTTTTGGCCATCTCCTTTACGCAAGCACCAGTTGATAGATAGATAGATAGATGGAGAACTATATTTTGATGATAATATCAAAAATTTCAGCAAAAAAGTGGCTCCATTCACGGGGAGTAAAAATAAGATCAATTATGGGGTCCAAAAAGCTCAAGAGTAAACGGTCAAAGATAACAAATGCTCAAAGTAAGAAGTCGACATGGTTACCACATCTGTTATGGAGACAGGTCTGCCTTCAGCTTCTCAATTTCCATTTCTTCACACGTGAGGAATCGCGCTAAGAATGGGAGTACCGAGTACTGGTAGGCCGATGTACGGCAGGTCATATGACGGAAGCTTCGGCGCATGGTACGAGAAGATTTCGCAGCCATTAATTCAGAGTGGAGAGGGTGAGCGACCTCACTTAGAATACGGTCCACGAAATTCTTGACCGATTTAAAATGTCGCTGTATGATAAGGTCAGCTAAAAAAACGAAGTTGCGCGGGTATCCATTCTCTCTGAACACCCGTTGAATGTATTCAACCTCGGCAACTTTATCTTCTTGTTCGCTGCAGTGCGTCCAACACTCCGCTAGAGCGTCTTTACGCAACTGCGTCTGTGGCTGATTGGGTGGTTGCTGTTGTAATTCAGTACTTGCATCTCAATTGCTTCCTAAGGCACGCATGTTCGCTTGTATTGGCAATGTATTCACAGAGTAAAAATCAAGCAATTCACTCTTACAAAAGGAATGCGGGATAGTCTTTCGGCCACTTGAGGCGTCAGCAGCAATGGACCAATCAGCTATGGCGAAAAATCGATAACCATAGCGCGCGCTATGACGACAGCGGCGTGTATTTGCACTAAGGGGCCTTTCTTTAAGGCGAGTGATCGTGGAAATTGGCACATTCTCCAATACTTTCCTTGCAAGCTGCTCGGGCAATGACTCTGATGAAGGTACTGCCAAAGAAAATCCTGTTTCAAAAGTTGGCCATGCAGGTTGACCTTTAACTTCTGCAAATGATGGTGATGGCGTTTTATTATCTCCGTTGATGCACTCCTGAAGGAGCACATAGCTAATAAACCTGCTCTTATATTTGCGTAGCCAGCTAACGAAAATGCGTTGGGAGCGGTAGGAAAATGGAATGTAAGCGTAAGTCAAAGTATACGTCGGCGAGCGTAGAAATTTCAAGCGAACCCAACCTATCGACCTATTGTAGCACAAGAAAGGGAAGTACAACTGTCTAAATAACGCATGCCTCCCCTTCTTTTGACGCTTATATTAAGTGAACGGATTTTCAAAGTGAAAACATTTTTAGCAAACTTATATTATCTGCAGTGCGTCGCGTCGAAGTTGCTTGTTATAGGTGTTGGTGTTTAGTGATCCTTCGGGTAAAAACCGTCAGTTGGTGCCTGTTTGCAGTTGCCTAAAAACGTTCTAATCTCTGATTATCAAATGTCTTGTGTTTCTTTTTGCAGCATTTTTACTCTTCCTGGTGCATTCGAAAAGTGTGTAGACATCACGATGTCAGGTTATTGTAACATGAAGCGATGCCCAGACTTACTTTTAGGAATTATGCATATTCAGAAGGACAGTTGGCGAGCATACGTATACTTTCGATAAATTCTCTTCGGGCCATTACATTTATATGGAAGGGGAAGGTACAGGGTGACAAGCAATCAATTAATTATCGTTCTAATCAACTTAGTCTTGGGAATGGGGGCTTGGGGTTTGGGTTGATAAAAATTGCGTAGTGACAGGGAAAGTAGGAGAGGGAGGGGGGAAAGAACGTGTGGAAAATACTGGTAGTTCTGCGGCCGTTGGCCATAGTAAACTTGGGGCCTGAAGAAGGTTCTTCTGCGCGCACAACACCGGCTTCATTAGGCAAATGGCCGCGGCCTCCGCTGTTGCCAGCAGCCGTTGAGCCAGGGACGTCGGGTAATCTGGTGAGACCTTGTAGATCACCTGAAAGGCTTCGTTCGGGTCAACACGGTGTCCAGAGTTGACCATATGAGCAAGAATGGAACTGTTGATGCTCCTGACTTCGCCTTTGTTAAGCCATGCTGGCAGATGCTCCCGTATCCTCTTGGATAAGCGCCGGCTCGTGCGACCTATGCAACCTGCTCCACAGGAACAAGTAAATGGGTAAATGCACATGGAAGTTGTCTGGGCTGGCAGCTTATCCTTCCCTTCGCCGTGTAGGACCGGGTTTGTTGAGAATAAAACCCAAACTTTCGCCGCTGGGAAGGTTCGTGATACGGCTTGGTTAAGGCGTCGGGTTAACATATTAAATGTCCTGGCGATCCCAGGACGAATAACTTTAATGTGTGGGAAATAAATATCCGGGAGGGCGGAGAGTTGGGTTCCAGAAGAAGACAACGCCATAAGTAAATTTTAAGCTAATCCTTTTGCATAGGTATAGGCGTTATATAGATCAAACCATCATTCGCAGTGTGAAAGTGGCCCGAAACCCACTGTATACAGAAGATTACATATCTGATGAAAGGTTGGGGATTGGAGGATTGAACACACATTTAAAGTTGTTTATTTAGTTCATTGGGTTGATTTAACGCGCAAAATGCTGTTTCCTAGAAATGAATTCCGTTCAGATCGGCATACTGGAAGAAAATAAAGGCAGAAATGGGCAAAATCCAGTCCTCTTTGATATCAGAGGCGTTTTCTACGCTACTTAACGCTGCCGAAAAGTACTTTATTGTGTGTCAGTGGTGCACTATAAAAGAGCATTCATGAAGAGCATGAATTTTTTAATCATACCTGTTCACAAGCCGGAAAATGTTGTTTTGCGTCCATGAAATTAAGATTAGTGTAATTATGAGATAGTACACTATTTTGGGAAAGGAAGAGCGAAATAAGTTTAAAAAATTCTGTTTTGAAAATCTGCCAAGTCTTATTTCATAAAATTCAGCAATAAAGTTTATGGTTATTACGTGCTATACCACAATTAAAAATGTATATTGTATATTTTAAGGATTGCAGGAGAGGAATGCGCATGAGGGCTTTATTAGTATACAGTAACTAAATCGATTGTACAGTCAACATAAAGTTGAAGACTGGTAACGTAACGCACACTTAAGTGAGTTGTCGCGGGATATTGCGAAACAGTTTTTTCAAAAATCGCCGTTTATATTATTACCACTCTGCTCTGCATTTGTTATTGCAGAACTGAGCCTAGAAGTAACCAAATATATTGGTAACTGTTTCGATTTAAATGGAAAAGTCAACTATTTCATTTATGATAGAAGATGTGTTCATAATCTTTAGGGAAATCAATCAACTGCCCAAAATTTTCCATTCCTATCTTCAAGGATCTTGAATTTCTTGGAAAATTTAAATGATGGTTAGGAGGTCATCTACTTCAACTTACCTGAGGTCCGACTTACCTTTCTGGACTTAGATTAGTAAAGTCAGCAGCGCGAAGCGTCGCGCACACCTTCAACTTACATGCGGAACAGCCTACTCCCAGCGGCCGCGGGAAGCGACTTCAACTACATGTTTTCACTTTCCACTTCTAAAAATTTCTTTCTCTGCCTATCCTATTTCCCCAACCCCCAAAACTATATAACCACCGTTTTTGCAGGAAAGAATGCTGGAACTAGGGGTATATGAGTGGGTCTACATTAGCTAATTTTGCCGAGAATAGGCCCAAACATATTCTTTCTTATACCCACTTTTTAGCTAATTATTTTCCCTTCAAGTATTAGATTTGAGTAAAGGATATCTTTTGTAGCATAATTTTGTACCCCGCTGGTTATTACACTTGCATTGACGTTTTCCAACATACCTCATGTATATGTTTTGTATACGAAAAATTAAATTTTAGGCATAAAATTTTTTAAATTTTTAAAATGAATTTATACGTATACACACTCGAGCAAGCAATCAAAAATGGACTGAACCTATCCTAGCAGAAAACCCGCAAATGGATCAGGTAGAAGACGTGTCGAGCACCGAATCAACTGACTTATTGTCCTGAGCTTTCGAACTCTTACAGGAGTCCAGCTTTGGAGATGAGAAGTAGCAACGGAAAGGGGATAATTATAACGGCCGTAGGCCAATCAACTGTCAGAAATAGTCACCAATAGAGGAGAATATCCGACTTCCAGGAAGCAGTTCACAAGAAAAAGCGATCACTGGAACAAGAGTTTTATTGTCCTGACGTTTCGGATTCGGTCTGGCATCCTTAGTCATAGGTAATCGTAAACAAGTCTGAGACATGTCCTTTGACGTCTCATCGCTGTTTACAAACGTCCCAGTAACAGAAACAGTCGACTCTATCTGCGACTTCGTTATGGCATATCAAATAGGAGTAGGAATACCAACTGCGGCATTAAAGGAACAACTATTAAAATGCACATTAAATGTGCAGTTCCTTTTTGACAACCAGTTATATAGACAGCTAGATGGCGTTGCAATGAACTCGCCTCTCGGACCCCTTTTGGCAAACATCTTCATGGGCAAGCTTGAAAAGTCGCAACTCAGCAAGCAGATCCATTAATTAACACACTATGATAGATATGTCGATGACATATTTGCCATCGCCCCCGTAGAAACCGACGTGAATGCATTTTTCAGTACTGTGAATGAAGCACATCCCTCCATCAAGTTCACCTTGGAAGTGGAGACGGCAGGGTCGCTTCCTTTCTTGGATGTCCTCTTAAGTCAAAGACCCGACGGTAGCGTCCGAAGGAGCGTTTATCGTATGCAAACCTGGTCTGGACAATACACAAACTTTAACAGTTTTGTACCTATCCAACAGAGACGTAATCTGATCCAATGTTTAACGCAAACAACCAGGAAAATCTGTTCGGCAGACACTATTGAAATGGAGCTCCAAAAACTCCAGGACCTGCTTCGGGAGAATGGGCATCCGGACAGATTTATCATGAAGAATATGATAAAGAAAGAACCGAAGTCTATTACACCAACTGTAGAAAAGAAGACCTTATTCCTTAAAGTTCCCTTTCAAGGGGACGCAGCAAGTGGGCTTCTCAGCAGACGTCTTAACCAAGCCGTAGCACGAAGCTTCCCAGCAGCGAACGTTCGGGTGTTATTCTCAACGAACCCGGTCCTGTACGGCGAAGGTAAAGATAGGCTGCCAGCTCAGACCACCTCCATGTGCATATACTCATTCACTTGTTCCTGCGGAGCAAGTTATATCGGTTGCAGAGTCGGCGCCTATCAAAAAGAATACGGGAGCACCTCCCGGCATGGCTGACCAAAGGTGAAGTCAGAAGCATCAATAGCTCAATCCTTGCCCACATGGTTGACTCTGGACATCGTTTGGACCCCAGCGAAGCCTTTAAGGTCATTTACAAGGTCTCGCCAAACTACCCAAAGCCGCTAGGTTAGCGTTTGCTGGCAACAGCAGCAGCACCCGCGATCCGGTTGAAGAAGCCGGTCCTGTACACGCAGAAGAACCTCCTGCAGGCCCCGAGCTTGGCTTGGCCAACAGTTACGTAATAACCTGCATCTTTCGCGCTTGCTACCGCTTCACCCCACCCCAACCCCTTCCCACCACCCCCTGTCCAGACTCAACAAACCCTCATAAGCTGATTACTACCAACCCCACACCCCACAAAACCCTTCCCTCATCCCCATGACTAATTTGCGTTTTGTGATAACTTGCTTACCAGCATGTTAATTTGCACTCCTCCCTATATAATTGTGACGGCCCGATGAGAATTTATCGAACGCTACATATGCTCGCCAAATACTCTTCTGAAAAAAGGGTTTCGTTATCGTGTGCGTATACCAATCGGCTGTCGGGGTCATCAGCTCGTGAGGGGAAGGATGGGGGCAATTAACCGTCAGTGATTTTAACTTTCATCAAGGCGTCACCAACGCAAATGGGGCAATTATCGAGGATGTGGGCCCAATTAACTGTGACGGACGTCTGGCCGTGACTGTACGTAATCACGCAATGCTCTATACGCCACCGCCAATTTGACAGATCGGTTGACTGAATGTCCGTCCGTGGACCAGGCTTGTTTCCAGTGTGGGCGACTAACTTGACGGCCGCGAAGTTGAGGTCAGGGCCTGTTTAATAAGTCTGAGCTGCAACTTGTGATAATTCGTCACCTCGTCGTACGGCCAACTTGTGTTCGTGTGTGCGCGATCTGAGCATGCGTTTGTGACCCTATAGTGGGTCGTTGCCTGCCCGACGCCTGGCCTTCCTGTCGTGGCCTCAAACCGTCTAGACCTCAAGGTCATGGCGGCCGCCAAACTTTCTGGCGCGCGAGACACAGGCCGCCTACGTTGATTTCTATTCACACGGTGTACAACCTATCAAAGGCCGACCAAGCCAATGAACGCTCCCTCTCTCTCGCTCTCTGTGTTTACTGGCCTGACCGCTCTCAAACTGGCACTCGGAACCCGGGCAATCTCCTTGTTGGTCGTGTTCTCGCAAGCCAGACTTCTTTCATCTATTCTCCTTTCCTCTGTATACACAATACACTCTTCCTAACACTCTGGCCTTTCCAAGACTTCTTCTCTACTACGTAACCATGGTCTGAAGATTTCAGTTCCAGGGTTTAACTCAATTAACCCTCTGCGATAATTCGCCGAATAATTTCTTTGATCAGTTTAATTTCAGTTTATTCAGTTTATTTGGTGAGGATCATAGGCAATGCCTTTGAAAACTCTATTTAGCACGTGTACAAGCACCTATTAAAATTTACCACTACTAACATAGTATTGGCAAACAGTGAGTAGCATTGTTTTTTTACAATATATGTCTGGTTTTTAGGTATCATACTTGGAGGGAGGAGAGTAGCATTGTTTTTTACAATATATGTCTGGTTTTTAGTCACCAAACACCATGCAACTTTCATAACTTTGCATAAGTTTGATCATTACTCTAATACCAGTGTAAATGCATTTAGGAAATCTTAGGAATAATAATAAACAGCATTAGGCATATTAATTACTTAAAAAACTATATGGATTACTAAGTGGTTGCAAAGAAAAATAAAATATTCTCCATAATCCTGTGGTTCTCGAGACGTAAAAAAGAGCTATAAATTATAACAATAGATGTAGATATTGTGTTAAATCGAAAACTTGAAGCAACCACTTTCGATGTATAGGAAGATATTTTCTTCAGTCAAAATATTCTTTAAACGGTACTCTTACTGGATAAGTATTTATTGAATGTCATTGAAAAAAGTGTATCATCATTTTCCTTGTTTTTACTGTCTCCATTGGTCAATTTATAAATTCTGCATCTGTTTGACGTTTACAGCAAAACCTTTTAAATAAGATAGATATAAAGAGCTTTTACCGAAATAAAGTGTTTCCCGATATAAGTCTTAATGAATATGGCAACGTTTTTGATATGCAGAAATGCCTTAAAACAGCAAACCACATTGTCGAGAATAAATCTTGTCCACAGTGCAGCTGTGAAACTACTATTCGTAAGATTAATTTTAAAAATTTCTATAAAAGGTTACCTCTTACAAAGTGCTTTGATTACACATTCGGCTGACGAACGTCTGTGTATATTAACTTAAATTTGAGAATTTTGAGAATTTCTTTTGCCTGAAGAAAACCGATTCAATTTGACCGTAGATGAAAGAACTATCTTTTCTCTTTACAATGGATTATTTTTCGCGTTAGTGGATTCTTTCCACTTTCTAATATAATATTGCGAATTCAAAAAACTGGCCATGTGCATTGCCATTTATTAAAATAATTATTATTGACTTTGTAACTTACCATACTAACAGCCTAGGTACTTGCTAAAAGGCCCAGACACGTGTTTCGCCGGTATTCTGCCGCTGATTGGCAGCTGCGAGGGCTCCGGCTCATCAGTGGGTCGCCCAGCTTTCTCTATCTGCTTTCTGGTTGATATGCCCGTTTTGAAAGTTAAGCTTTTTAATCTCCAGAGAAATTAATTTCTGATCGCGGTATGTATCAGTATATTTAAGGCCTATAGGCGTAGACCGAAATTGTAAGTGTATAATCGTGTTGAAATCCGTCAACCCCTGTGAAATATACACACGCTGCCATCAGACAGTCCTTAGTAGTATAAATTGGCCTTGTAACTTACCATACGAACAGCCTAGGTATCTGCCTGAAGAAGGGGGTTTTTGGTCATGCTTCACTGTTTTGCTGACTAACGCTGTTTTATGTACCTTCGAGGTAGACACTGTTAGGGCTTACCCTAATCGAATTAGCTGGCGACAAAGCTGATGTCAAGGCGCAAGCAGGCAGGCAGTTAGCCGCTCTTATTGCAGGCTATCAAGCGACCTACACGCAGTAAACACAACTCTCAGTCAGTCAATCAATAGTTTAAAATTTAAGCTGCAGCCAACCGTTGAGTTACAAGCCAATCGTGTCACTACTCATGCCAGGATAGTGTTTGGTTGGCCCGATGGACATACATAGCTTTACACACGTATGTTGCCCTAAATATTTTGTACTAATTACGCTCAAAGCCTCCTGCTTTTGCGCTCTTCTTGTAGTCTTCTTCCTTGGGGACTCATATAAGGCTTAAATAGGCGGTGACATATCCGCTTTGGTTATCTTTACAGTAGACAGGTTTCCTTATCTGTGGCTCACGAAAAAGCCGTTACCGCAGAGTACTCAAGGAATTATCCACTTCGTATTTTTCAACAGATTGCAGAATCCAAGAGTAGCACCGCTTCGTTAAGTCACTTTAAGTCACTCTATTAAGGGAAGAAGGCTTTCGCCCTTGAGCTCCCTATTCATAACCAAAAATCACATAATAGGTCCACGGTAACAATAGTACATAATACAAATGTAGGGTTAACATCAGCGGTAAGTGTGAGCCAGTTGCAAGGTGCTGCTACTGACACTTTGTTAATTATATCTGCCACAGTTTCTCAGCAAATGAGAATCAAGTTTGTGTTTAAAAATGTCAACAGTATCTGAGAGGACCACATCGTCCGGGAGTCCGTTTCACGCTCCAATGACCCTCTGAGAGAAGGCGTTTCGTCGAATGTCGATACGGGCCGGTTTCCTCTGTAGTTTAAAGGGATGACCTCGCAGATGGTCAGTCCAAGCCAATTCGAAGAAATCATCAAATTCTAGGGCGCAGTCTCGGCTTCTAACAATACGGTAGGTTTGTATGAGGTCCCCGCGGAGTTGCCTATAATTGAGAGGAAAAAGATCAAGTTCGGTCAGTCTGTCTTCATAAGGCAGATGACCAAGATTCTTGACCATCTTCGTTGCCCTCACCTGCACTCGTTCCAGGTGCAGGTAATCCTTCTTGAACCATGGACGCCAGGCCTGGACAGCATTCTCCAAGTGGGACCAAACAAACGCTCCGTAGGTTTTCCTGAAGAGCTCCTTGTCAATGTTGACGAATCCCCGCCTAATCGCAAACAGCACCTGTGTCGCGCGTTTAGCTGCCTTTACACACTGAGTAGATGGTTTTAGTGAGGAATTTATTAGAACACCGAGGTCCTTTTGGTCATTCACATTTGAAAGCGGGTGCCCATCGAGGAGATATTGGAAGGAATCTTTCTCCTCATCAGTCCTTCTAGTACGGAGTCTTAAAACCACACACTTAATAATGTTGAATTTTAAGAGCCAACGAGCAGATCAGCAGCTAAGTCGATTCAGACTCTTGAAGCGCTTTCCTATCGGCGTCAGACCTGATGGCTCTCCAGAGTTTGATGTCATCGGCAAACATGATAGCACTGCAACCCAGGTCGTTGACACAGTCGTTGATATATATAAGGAAGAGCAGTGGCCCTAAGACAGAGCCTTGGGGGACGCCACTCAGCACAGATGTAGGGTTTGACTTCGAGTCACCGATGCACACAGTTTGCGATCGCCCTGTGAGAAAATCTGTGATCCATGACAGCAGATTTCATCTTATGCCAATTTCTGACAATTTATACATTAGACGCTTATGTGGGACGCTGTCGAATGCCTTCTTGAAGTCCACATATTCATCCAGTGCGCGAGTCCACTGCTCAGTGGAGAGTAGAGGGCTGGAAAGGCAAGAATGGTTCTTTGGGAAGCCGTGTTGGAGCCCTGACAGTAGGTTTTTCTCTTCCAAGAACTTCATTGTCGTCTTCTTAATCATCGTTTCCATCACCTTACAACAAATGCAAGTTAGGCTGACGGGCCGGTTATTGTTGACCTTCGTTCGGGCTCCGCCCTTGTATATTGGGTAAATATTTGCCATTTTCCATTCAGATAGCAGTTTTCCTAGTTCAAATGAAGAACGAAAGATATGTGCTAGGGGCTCTGAGAGTTCGCTTGCCAATTCTTTCAAGAACTTGGCTGGTATATTGTCTGGACCGGATGACTTTGCTTCTTTGAGGCTCTGCAGCTCCCTCTCAACTACAGATGTTGGAAATAGTAGAGAATGAAGTGCCGGACCGGCGTTTACAACAGCACTGTTGGCATTATCAAAATGAAGCTCGGTTTCCTTAGTGAATACCGAGGCAAAGAACCGGCTACAGTACTCGGCTTTCTCGTCATTCTCAACGACTTCTCCGCCATCATCATTCTTAAGTACTGCGACAGGATCCTTGTTTTTTAATCTACTGTTAATATAGCGGAACAGAATTTTGGGCTTTTCTTCGGCCTGTTGGAGGATTCTTGATTCATAGTTTTTCCTGGCCTGGCGAATTGATTTTTTTACTGCATTTCTTTGGCGTCGGAATTCCTCGAGGTGTACTGGCGACCCAGTTTTCCTGAATAACTTCCATTTCCTATTCGTCTTTTTCAGTTGCCTGTTAAGGTCTCTCGTCAACCAGGCAGAACAACTAGTCGTCTTGTGTACCTTCACCGGACAAAAGCGCTTAATCAGATCTAATGCAACCCTCTTGAGTGATCTCCAATCCTCCTCCGGATCCCCCTTGAGTAGGCAGTCCCAATTCACGGACAATAGTGCATTCTTCATTGAATTGAGATCTGCCTTCCATATGTTTGGCTGGTCTTCCGTTTTCCTCAGCCGTTGAGTATGGAGTGAGTAATCCCACTTTAGCGTCGTATGGTCACTCTTACCGAGAGGAGCACTTGAGTGCACTTCATCTATGTAGGATAAATCCTTCATAAGAATGAGATCCAAACAAGTAGCCCGCTGGTCTTCTCGAAATCTGGTTATGCCCTTAATGTTCTGAACTAGAGATAGGTCAAGCGTGAGTTCCATTAATTTGGAACTAAAGGAAGTTGACGCCGCCTGGTTACTCCAGATGTTATGATAAATCTATTATTTGAAATGGGTGGATATAATAATGCCTAGAGTTATTCTCTTTGCTTTGGTTTTGCAAATTTTATCACTGTGATGTTTTGTTTAAGTTTTAGCATATAGGCTGTCGGTGTACTCGGATCACTACAGTCATCAAGCTGAATCTCAGATTTTAGGTAAAAGACAGAAGACATAAGAATGGTAGATTTGGTAAAGAAGACAAATGATCGAGCACTGGAACGGGATGTATTTTTTCCTGAGATTTCGAGCTCTTGCAGGAGCTCATCGTCAGAGGTGGAGAAACAGAAACAAACGGAGTAGCTACTTGGGGCGTGTGTACAATAACTGAAATTTTGAACGTGTAAAAAATCAATAATTGTGTGTCTGTGCTGCCGACTTGCCACTGAGGGTTGTGTTAGCCCGTGCCAGTAGGCAAGATCGGCATGTTCGGTGGAAATATTCACAGAAATAGAATCGTCAACAAAAAACAAGCAATAGTTATAGGGGGAATGGGCAATTTGAAAAGTCATAGAAGAAGGGAAGGAGGATGAGAGGAGAGGGATTGTGTAGGCTTGGGCGCCAAATGGCCACGTCAGCACCGAAAGTGTGGTGAGTATAGAGGATGTTGGGCCAATTAATTACGGCGGGCGTCTGGATGTGCTCGTTTGCAATAGCGTAAGGCCCTGTACGCCGGCGCCAATGCGACACATCTGTTGACAGAATTCTCATCCGTGGACCAGGCTTCGATAAATTCTCTGCTAGTCTTGTTTCCCGCGTGGGTGAGTACCTTGACGGCAGCAAAGTTGAACTCATGGCCTGTTTCGTAGGTGTGAGTTGCAACTTGTGATGTCGCACGGCCTGCTTGTGTTCCTGTATACGCGATCCGAGCATGCGTTCAGTTTGACCTGTATAATTTAAGGAACAGTTTAGGCATGGAATGCGGTATACTACTCCCGATTGTTCATTCTGTGTAATCCGGTCTTTTATTTTCATCACTATGCTGAACATTGTAGCTTTGGGTCTGTGTGCAATTCCAACACCTACTCCCGCAGAAATGCGCTCAGTCGCTTCTGAGACGTCTTTTATGTACGACAGATCGTGCCATATCGTCGGTGGTCCCTTTGTTTGGGTCCTCCAGGGCCGAACACATGCATCGCTTTATAAAAGCTTTTGGTTAACCGTTCCGCATAAATTGGTCACGGAGATATCGGGCCTCGCGTACCTTTTCCGCTGGTTTACTGCAGTGAGTCTGAATCCGTTTGAAGAGTGCTTTTGCACAGCACCGTTTGTGAGAAACTGGGTGGTTGCTGTAAAAACTGAGAAGTTGTGTTGTTTTTGTTGCCATCCTGTTAAATGTCATCCCGATTTCACCGTTCGGCGTTCTCTTGACGAAGACATCAAGGGAAGGCAGATGCTAATCTTTTTCCTCTTCCCTCGTGAATTGTATGTCAGAAAAGATTCCATTGGATAAGACATCCATAACTAGCTCAGAATAATAAAATTAGGATCTCGATCACCGACACGTCTTTTCTTTCTCTGTCTATATGCATAACTGGGATGGGATTATTTGTGTCAATTCGTCATAAATTTTGGTTGTTGATTCGGTTTTTAATGCTTCCGTGTTTAGTAAATACAGAATTACACGGTTTCTCTTCTTCAGCCACTTCTGGAAATAAATAACTGGCATGAGACAGTGTATTGAGTATTTTCTATTTTGTTTATTTACATTGCTACTGACATAATTTTAGTAGAAAGCAAAATAAGTAACACCCAGAATCAGTTAGATCAAAAATACAAGATAAAGATATCTGGACAATTCAACCGTCACTACGAAGTGCTTTCTTCTTTTACTTAACAGGCTCCTCCTGAATTCAACGCACCTCCGCTCTCATGCATGGTATCACATGTAGCGTATGTGACTCTATAGTGGGTCGTTGCCTGCCCGACGTTTGGCCTTCCTGTCGTGGCCTCAAACCGCCTAGACCTCAAGGTCATGGCGGCAGCCAAACTTACTGGCGCGCGAGACACAGGCAGCCCACGTTGATTTCTACCCACACGGTGTACAACCTATCAAAGGCTGACCAAGCCAATGAACGCTCCCTCTCTCTCTCTGTGTCTACTGGCCTGACCGCTCTCAAACTGGCACTCGGAACCCGGGCAATCTCCTTGTTGGTCGTGTTCTCGCAAGCCAGACTTCTTTCATCTATTCTCCTTTCCTTTGTGTACACAATATACTCTTCTTAACACTCTGGCCTTTCCAAGACTTTTTCTCTACTACGTAACCATGGCCTGAAGATTTCAGTTGCAGGGTTTAACTCAATTAACCCTCTGCGATAATTCCCCGAATAATTTCTATTATCAGTGTGGTTTCAGTTTATTCAGTTTATTTGGTTAGGATAATAGGCAATGCCTTTGAAAACCCTACTGATCACGTGTACAAGCACCTATAAAAATTTACCACTACTAACATAGTATTGGCAAACAGTGAGTTGCATTGTTTTTTACAATATATGTCTGGTTTTTAGATTTCAGACTTGGAGAGAGGAGAGGGGACGCATGTAATTATCCCGGCGTTGTTTGTACATCTGAAGGGAAGTGGCCTCCACGACTGACTGTGGTAGGTTGTTCCACTGTTGTATGACACGTTGCGTGAAGAATTCAGAGCGGAGGTTTAGCTGCGACATCTTCGTGCGCAGCTTCATTGTGTGCCCACGGAGATAAGGCAAGAGGTGCCACTGAAACATGTCTTCAAAGCGTAATCCTTTCTCAAGACCGTTTATTATCTTGTAAACTAGGATAAGATCCCCTCTTTGTTGCCTGTAATGCAGAGGGAATAAATGTAGGTATGCCAGTCTGCCTATGTAAGTGTGGTTCTTTAGACCTCTTACTAGCTTTGTTGCCCGACACTGCACTTTCGCCAGACATGCTGTGTCCTTAGCTAGCCATGGCCGCCACGCCTGTATTCCATACTCTATGTGTGGTCGAACAAACGTGCCGTACACTCTGCCAAAGAGATCTTCGTTGAAGGCTAGAAACGCCCTTTTGATAGCGTGCAGCACTCCCGTGGCTTTATTTGCAGCCTTTACAGATTTTAATGAAGGCTTCAGATTACTCTGTATCCAAATGCCGAGGTCTTTTTGCGTAGATGCTACGGGAATTCGGATGGTTTTCAGGTGATATGTCCTGCTGCTCTGGGGGATAGGGTAGTTTGTTGGACGCAGGTGGAAGATGGCACACTTTTGCACATTGAAATCCAGCAGCCATCTCTCGGACCACGTCTGCAGTTTGCAAAGATTATTTTGCAGAGCATCTCGGTCGCTTAGGCGCTTAATGACCTGCCAGAGCTTAACGTCATGGGTGAACATGATTTTACCGCAGTCCAGTTCTTGAAGGCTGTCATTTGCATAGAGAATGAAGAATAAAGGACCGAGAACGGAGCCTTGAGGAACCTTACTAACTACGTCAACCCAGTCCGATTTATCCTCCCGGATGTAAACGCGTTGTTTTTGACCGACTAAAAATGGGCTGATCAAGTCCAAAATTTTCCCCTTGATGCCAAGAACGCTCAGTTTATGTAAAAGGCGTTGATGGGGCACGCTGTCACAGGCTTTGCAGAAATCGATGTACACTACGTCTACTTCGAAGCCCTCTTCTAAAGCACTTGTCCAGGCCTCAATTGAAGTCAGTAAATTTGAAACGCAGGAGCGCCCTCGCTGAAAGCCATGTTGCAAATTTTGTATGATGTCACTTCTATCACAAAATCTTAGTATGGCCTGCTTGACAAGGACTTCCATCATTTTGCAGGAAAGGCAAGTCAAGCTTATGGGCCGAAAGCTGTTTGCAGACATCTTGCTACCTCCCTTATATAACGGTACGATGTTGGCCGTCTTCCACTGCAAAGGCAAGTCCTCTGTTCTCATGGAAAGCTCGAACAGAATTAAAAGAGGCAACGATAGCTCGGTCGACAGTTCTTTAAGTATCAGTCCAGGCATCCCATCCGGTCCAGAAGACTTGTCTGGCTTGATGGGACTGAGGACATGTCTTACGTCTGCGACAGAAGAGGTAACAGTTTCAATGACGGCTGTACCTTCACCCACTTCTACTCCCGAATTGTCGTCGGGGGATCCCATCATAAATATCGATCTGAAAAATTCTGACAGTAACTCTACCTTCCGCGGTCCTTCCGTTACTACGTTCCCGAGGTTATCCCTTAGAGCTACAATGTGGTCCCGGTGCTTCCTTTGACTGCGGATGTATCCATAAAACTTCATTGGACATATTGTGGCTTGTGTTGTAAGTTGACGCTCAAAGGCAGTTGTAGAATTTCGTATTTCCTTACGGCATATATTTCGTTCCGCTTTATATTCGGCAAGTGGTGTTGAATCTTGAAGATGCTCGTAATTTTTCCACAATTTTTGTTTCTTCTTCGTGGCCCTTTTTATCGGCTGGTTGACATATGGAGGTCTGGCACATGGTCTTATTACTTTTTATTGGGCAATGGACTTCAATTAAGCGCTCTACAGTCCTTTGGATATGCTGCCGTAATTCATTTGTATCGTTCATACTGGGTAACCAGTTTTCTGCTGAAGCGGTTCGTCTCATTTCTTTAAAATCGGCTTTCCAAATATTTCTGCACCTCTTTTTTGCGATTTCGGAGACAGTAGGTAACACACGCAGGTAAAAGCAACGTGGTCGCTTAACCCAAGTGGCGGTTGTGAGTTCACTTCCCTTATGATCCCCTCTTCTTTACTAAAAACGGGATCTAGACAGTTTGATCGCTAGCCGTCTCGCAGTCGGGTTGTGAATTCTATGTGTTGAATGAGCTATTCGTCCTAAGAAAACTGAAGTAGGTGATAATTGAAAGGTGCTGCTGCGGCCTTTACTCCAGGCCTCATCCAATCGATGCCAGGAGCATTGAAATCACCCAGGAGTAATAGGTTTTCCTGTTTACAGATAGCCGTCAGTGAACTTAACAGTTCTACGTGGTCACTTTCGCTGGAGCCGGGAGGCTGATAAACAACGCATATATTGAGTGCCGGATGTTGCCTTATCTTAATTTTGCATGAAATTATTTCATATCGTCGTTGGGCTATGTCTGCGATTTCCCTCTGAAAACAGGAAATTTCATTGGCTACATAAAGTTCCACTCCTCCGCCCCTACGTTTAGATCTGTCGCAGCAGAACAGTTGATAGCCTACAATGCTGACTTCATTGATCCCTATTGCTTCGGTCAGCCAAGTCTCTGTTAATGCAGTTATATGCGGTTTCTTCTCAGATACTATTGTTTTGAGTTCGTCGAGTTTATTTAAGAGACTCTGACAATTGGTATAATAGATCTCGTGGTATCTTTAGAACCGGCCGGTTGACCTTGGTTAAGTTTTCTATCTGACTACTTCCGGCCAAAGGAAATTTCGTTCAATGTGGACTATTTCTCCTCCTCTTATTTGAAGGCCGGTTTCGCGTTTGTTCTTTCGGTCGTTTAGATCGTTTTTCAAAAGTCACATTTTCCTGCGTTCCTTTGGTTCATAATCCGGCTGAAAGAAAACTCCAGCATGCATGGTCCGCAGAGACGATTTTCTTTCCAGCATAAGCTGTGCCTGCGCTTCGGTGTCCCAAATGACCTTTAATGGTCGTGGTCGAGAGCTTGAACCATTCGGCGGCTGATCCTTGCCTATTCTAAGTGTTTGGAGAATTTTTACAGACTCAGTGCCCCTTAGCAGTGGTTTAGCGTACTGCCGAACGAGACCTTATCCCCAGCAACGGTAGCCGTTGATTCTCGTGCACCCTTTATCACTATATGTTGCTTACGGTTTGCTCGAGCTTGGGCCGTCGTCACATCGCACTGAAGCAGAGTAGCAGCAGGGGTTTCGAAGACTAGATCTGTGAAAGATTCTATGGACCTTTTGTTGGTAGCATTTTCTTCTAAGTTACCGTTTGCCCTTTGGTCCAATTCAACTTCCTTTTCTTCAGAAGTCTCCTCTTGGAATGGTTGTCTTCCTTTTTGTTCACATGGCGTGCTCCAAGTTCTGTCTCGCGATAAAACTGAGGGCTTTGGTTGGTCTTTTGCAGGCCGTTCTGCATCCGCCTTCTGCTGGCGTATACACCTGCGTTTGGCCCTGCTGGACTCGTGGTTTCCTGGTTTATCAACCACTGGCCTGTGCTCTGCATGCGCTGCATCCGGTGGTGTTGTCTTATTGTGCTTTATGAGCACTGCTAGTATCTCCGCGTAAAATTCATGGCTTCCCTCTAAACGCATTACGCGCGTGGCTAGGTTAAGACATCCATCGCAATCTGCACGCGCAGGCTTATTTGGCTGGGTGGTGTTCAGTTCTAACACGGTTGGTGAAAGAAGATGCGTTTTCGCATAGTGGGTGGTCTGGGATTTCGTACGCGTTATTGAAAGCACTTCGGCTATTTCTGGGTGTACCTTGTCAAAGGTTGTAAGAGGCGGCTTACATAAGTTAACCTGATTACACTCGGTAGAGTATATCTTAGCGGCTTGGCCTTCAGGGTGTGAGCTGGTGGTGAAGTCGGTAGAGCGTCCGACATGATAAAATGAGGTCTGGGGTTCAATTCTAGCCGTCGAAGAACATTTTTTTCAGCTAGCAGAGATCGATCGTGCACGTTAGCGTCACCCATGCTATTGGAAACTATATTAGAGTGCATTACTTCAAAGTCTGCAATCAACTGGCCGTGCTAATATAGATAGCGAAAATATTTGCTTGTGCAATTAATTTCAACAGTCAAAATTTGTAATGTGAACGACTCAGCCTTTGTTGTAAGGAGTTCTTTGCAATGTAACAATCAGGTTCAGAAGCAGCGATGTTGTTTTTAGGAGCAAGTGAACTTCCAGACTTGTGCTGATCGTAGGGATAACTTCCAGAGCGTGGTATCATCCGCGGTCCAGTTAGATTGTTCAAGCGAAGGATTCGTCTCACTCAGAAAGGATATTTCCAAAGGGCAGATAATACGCAGTTCCTTTGTCAGTTTTTATAGCCAGATGTGTCTTCTACACTAAGGTAGAGACTAAGAACCTCGTGTGCGCAAAGAGCTTAAATTCGGAACCAATTTCAAATTTCCCACCGTAAAGGTCTCAGGGTTTAAGGCAGTGAAAAGAGACCAGTAACTTATGGTTGATTTCTTTTAGACGTTGCCTAGCTCCATACTGAGAAAAGGCGAGGCTTAAACTTGTAGACTGAAAACTTGTAGTGAAACGCAGACTCACCATCTGCCAAATTCAAACGGCGACGTTCAACGATGCGTAGGGACCACATGTCCACCAATCTGTCCTGATCTTAGATTGAAAACTGGCGTCTTTGACTGCATGAACAATTCCATCGCCTTCATCTAACCGCCAGCATCAGCGACTAGCCCAAGCGATAGGTTGACCTGTCGTTGACAGAATTGGTTGAAGGTTCCTGTCCCTGTGATCTCTTGATTTTTGCCGAAAGCAGATATAGATGGATTGGGTCGGTTACAGCGATAAATACGACGCAAGTACCGAACTTCAACAGCAACCACCCAATCAATCACGAGCGCACTTCCGTAAGGAGGCTTCATCGGTGTGTTGAGACGCACTGCAGTAAGCCGGAAGACAATCTTGCCGAAATGCAATACCTTCGACGGATGTTCAGAGAAAATGGCTACCCGCGCAGCTTCTTCAACCTGTGCATGCACAAACGAGATGAGCAAATAAATCGGACCGACCCCACATTTTGGCGTGCGCTTCCATTTGTTAAAAACGTCCCGGAGGCTTTCAGTCGCCATCTCGCACAACTTGGACTTGGGCCGTAGGCAGTCATAAGCCATTCAGATAATACTTACTTGATACTTGATCCGATTAGCTCCTGTTGTTGGATGAATTGGCTTCACGGATGTCACGAATAGCGGCGGCCCATTGGCGGCGGTCAGAGGCGAGCTCTTCAGAGCTGTTAACCCATTGTTTGTTCCAATGTCGCAAGCCGTAAACGGTTACGAGGCCCATCCGTTCAACGTCCGACTTAACGGTGCTGAGCCATGTCTTCAGTTGACCGCCTTGTCGGTATCTCCAGTTTGCACTACGAGAAGGGTTCACGACCAATCTGCAGAGGTCCGTCGATGGTTTGCGCAGGACATGGCCAAACCATTGCAATTGGCGATGCTGGATGTACGATGCTAGATTTGGTAGTTTGAAACATCTGTGGTATAGCTCAACATTGGAGATTCGATCCTGCCAGAAGCCTCTTAAAAGGCGTCGAAGACACCAACGGTCAAAGACTTCGAGCGATAGGATGTCTGCCTTTCTCACTGGCCATGTTTCGCAGGCATATACTAACACTGGTCTGATCGATGCTTTGTATATCAGCAGCTTAGTACGTAAACTGATGTCTGAGCGAGACCAAAGTGGTCTGGCTAGCAGCCTAAATGCATTTCTAGCCTGCGCGATTCGGTTCTTGATTTCGTCTTTGGCCTGTCCATTGGCTAGCCTATTCGAACCCAAATAACGGAAGCAGCTAACTTCTTCAATGGGTTGACCGCTGATAAAAAGTGGTTGTGCTGTGCTCAGATACGTAGTCAGGAGCTTCATCTTGCGCACATTAATTGTTAGACCAACAGTTGCAGCGAAGCCGGTGATTCGGTCTAGCGCTGGCTGTAGTGATTGAGGATTTTTACCGAGTACGACAATGTCATTGGCATATTCCAGGTCAGGTCCTCTGAATTCAGAGCTGATTTCACATCCACTGTCAGCTAGAATTGACTGATGCATTACCCAGTCGATCAAGCAGTTGAAGAGAACTGGAGAAAGAGGGCACCCTTGTCGAACTGCACAAGTCAGAGGAAAAGAAGCTGACTCTTCACCAAGGGTTCTTACTCGGGCTGATGTTGTGCTATAGTAAGCTTTGATTAGATTGAGCAACTTTGGTGGGAGACCGTCAGCAAGCAAGACTTGCCATAAAGCTTCTCTGTCGATAGAATCAAAGGCGGTTCTGAAGTTGATAAATAAGGTGGTGGTGATCTGTTGGTTATGATGTCTGTGCCCTAGTATGCGGCGTAGAATGAAGATCTGGTCAATACATCCTCTATCTGGATGAAATCCTCCTCGGTTAGGACGAGTACGAAGATTGCGCTCAGTCGAAAATCTACGGAGAAGGATGGTCGCAAACACTTTGGCGGCCATATCTATGAGGCTGATGCCGCGGTAGTTTGAGCAAAGTGGCCTGTCATAGCGCTTCGGTATCGGTAAAATAATGGACAGTTACCATTCAGTCGGGATGACTTCGGTTGTCCATATAGTCGAGTACAGTCGATATAGTGATTACGTCAAAACACGACAATTAGTTTTGTAGGCTTCTGCTGGGATACCATCTTCACCCGCTGCCTTCCAAACTTTTAATCGTTGTAATACCGATTCCACTTCAAATCTCGTAGGTGGTTCGCAGTCACTACCGTATGGAATTCCAGTTGATAGCTGTAGGTTCGCAGGTTAACGTATAGGCGGATCCAGTAGCTTGCTAACGTGTTCTCGCCATCGATCGATTTTGCCAGCCATATCAGTAATCACTTGACCCGAGTTATCCCGAACGGTAGTGCAAGGCGGTTTATAGTTGCCTGATGCTTTACGCAAAAGGTAATAGAGCTGGTGGAAGTTACCAGAGTTTGAAGCTGATTCCATGGAGCCAGCTAACTCGGTCCAATAGTTCTGACGGTCGTATCTTGCTGATCGCGTAGTTTGGCGTCTCAATGAGCGGTAGTTCTCTGAGTTTGACAACTGAGCGATTCTAGCTTATGCCGATAGATGGAGGGCGGTTGTGGAGACCCAGTCCTTCCTCGTTACTACCTTTTGTTGCAAGCTCGAATTTATCGCACTTTGTAGCGCGTCTCTCAACTGTGGCCACTGAGTATCGGGCAAAATTTCATTATCGACGTCATCTGGAGGTTCAATGCGAACAGTGGATTGATCTCGGATCCGTGCAGTAAGACTTTCGTTGAACCCTACACGGGCTTTTGTGTGTGATAGTGCCATAACGTTGACACTTTTTAGGGGCAGTTTCTTACTTCGATTCGAAAAACGGAGCTTAAAGTGGGCACGGACAAGTACGTGATCCGACTCAACTTCCGCACCTCGAAATGATCAGCTGTCGGATACTGAGGTGGTCCACCTTGAGCGTACTAAGATTTAGTCTATCTGGTTTGCCATTTGACCATCGTTTGAATACCATTTTAGCAACTGCCGATGGGGGTGTTGAAAACGAGTGTTTGTAAAGATGACGTTGTCGCAACGTTGGCCCAGTCCGTATTTTCCGATGACGTGCCTCGAGATTTCATCGCACGGGCCAGTCCTTGCATTCCAGTCTCCGGCGACGAAGAGCAAGTTTCTAGGGGGTATCCTGGCCACTGTAGCTTGAAGGTGTTCATAGAACTCCGTCTTAACTGCTTCATCCGCTTGCGATGTTGGGGCATAAACGGCAACCGCAGATATATTTGCACTGGTGCCTTTAGAGCGGGCTGTGGCCATCCGCTCTGAGATAGGCTCAAACGCTAAGAGAATGTTATGCACCTTTTTGTCATGGCTATTGCCACCCCATGCAGTCCTGTGTTCGTTTGTGGTCCGCTGTAGAGGAGCACGTACTCAACATCCTCTTGTGGGACTTTGCTTTCTCTCGTTCCAGAGTCTGGGAGACGAACTTCTGACAGACAGGCAACGTCTACTTTATAGTCCCATAATGCGCGTGGTAGAAGTGCTTGACGGACGGGATCAGGCAATGTCCGCACATTCCAGCAACCGATGTTCAAGGTGTGTCGCGAATTTAGGGTACTGGCTTGCATATTTGACATTCCGGGCACCAGGCGACCACGGAGCGCGTCGCTTCCCGGGGACGCCGTAGCAGCATTGAGATTGGTGATATTCCTATTGTCCATGAAGTTTCTTGGGAATTTTGTTACAGATGACGTCCCCGATGTTACCTGCCATTGCCCTCTGTTCGCCGTGAGTTTCCCCACGTTGCCCGCGAACCACCGTCGGGGAGGTCGAGGGTTGGATTTCGGTTCGCCACTCAGATAATGAAACCAAAAGACCCACTATCACGGCAAGAAACATCTGGAGTCGTCTATAAGGTCTGGTGCAGTTGCAGACAAAACAACTACGTCGGAGAAACTGGAAGACTTCTCAGGACGCGGCCTCAGTGCAGAGAAGTGACACTAATTCGCAAGTTGCGGTTCATTCGATGAGACCTGGCCACACATTCAGATCTGATGAGGCCGAATTTCCCGCGGAAAGTGCCAATCATGTGAGTCACGAGTTGTTTCAGTCATGGTCCACAGGCTCTCAGTCTATAAACAAATACAACGACCTGCCCAATGCATATTCGGTGCTGAGGTTCAGTTTGGCCAAAGCAAGTCGCCACTTGTGGAACGCACCGACTAACACGTTGTCTAACGCCAGCGCCAGAGGACCATATGGCTGAGCAATCGTCATGTCCAATTCCCGGTCTGCCCAATCACTTTCAAGACCGGCCAATACAAAGACCGCTCTTGGTGGCCGCAAGACTGACTGCCGCCGAGCTAACACTTCGGACACTGCCCCCCTCTGTTGCAGACTTACGCTCGTCCGAGAGTCGACGTCCATTATTCTCCACTCCTTCTGTACAGAATAAACTTTTCTCCTGACTCTGGCCTCCCACCGCTTCTTCTTTTCCTAAGGAACCGGGTTTTAAGCTCGTAGTGACAAGCTTTTCTCTTTTAACCTTAATCGCTTGATATTTCTACGATTCTGATCAGTTTCTCATTCGCCTGCCGCAGAAGGCCCGTCTCGTGAGCCGGGCTCAAAATATTTCATGAAACACACCATAATTAACACAGAAATCCAGTCTGACTTTGCAACCGCAGCCGAACGGGAAGACAGCTAAAACTTCGTGGTGGCGAATGCGCTGATTTGTCCTGAAAGTGGATTTATCAGCTCTCTCTCTCTCCCGTGCACCAATCGGCTGTTGGAGCCCATTATACAACCAGCGATGAGCCTAGACTCTGTAAATTAGTAAATTCAAACAATGCGTCTACACTTGCCACATGCGCTGGATTATAGTGAGAGTAGACTTTCGCTGCCCCCCTACCTCACTGTCTGTTCCCCTTTCCCACCTAGTTCCGGTGCCAAGACAGAGGTAAGAAGACACGCACACACACACGCTCATGTCTGTTTTAGCACCATGAGCAGCAGCCTTCATTGCTTGCTCCACAGAACGGGAGTATCAGTGTTGAGTTGTGCCCGATCTAGTGGGCTCACGAAGCATCTGCCACTCTCATCATCTTCTGGTGTCAGAACAGTGTCCTAACGAACTTCGATTTGATCGTACGCGATGTCTGGCAAGGCTTAAAAGCCCATCTATGTGTGTCACAACTGACCTGGATTGAAGTCATGTAAAATTTACGGATCTCACACGAGTGAGCATGACATACAGTGATAAGCAGCTACTACAGTCTGACTCACCGGTCAAAGAGGAATAGGGGTTGTAATCCCGTCAGTTGGAAACTTTCGCAGTCAAGACTGATAGCGCATATGAAAAGTTCAAGTACGCTTCAGGTTTACGCGGAGTGAAAATCACTGGCACAAGCGTAGCCTAAACGACTGCCATCGGGGTGGGGGCGACATGCGATCACCCCTGAATTCGGCGTCAGCCACGGAAAAGAGGTCACCTGTATTAGCGTCTTCTGACAGCACAGTACTCGATTCGCTACCCGTATAGCCACTGCCTCGGCTGTTGATAACACCTGTCAGAGTAGGCGCTTAGAGAACTACTACTACTTGAAAGGCTTCGTTGGGGTCGACTCAGCGATCTTTATCGACGAGGTGCACGAGAGTAGAGCCCGAAATCGATCACCTTTCATCTTTTATCAGCCAGGCGGGTATGTGTTCATGCACGTTTCTCTCCAGGCAGTTCATGGTTCGGCCAATATATTCTGCTCCGCGGGAGCAGTTTAAAGAGTAAATACACATCGATGTGACCTCTAATGAGAGTCGGTCCTTACCGCCCAAGCGTAATAGGGGGGAGTTCGCGTAGGTTCGTCACGGGGAAAGCACCTGTGATCCCTGTCTTCAGGCGTCATTTTATTAGTTCGCTCGTGGCGTTCCTAATTCTCGGAGTGCACTAGTGGTACCTCCTTGACCGGATCTGTCCAAGGGCTTTACAGTTGCTTGCTTAAACAACAAAACCTTTAACTTCTAGAAATAATGTCATAGTCTGTTCTAAATGACCGCATAACTATTGGGCTCAATTGCCGATTTTCATAGAGCTGGCCTCAAACATTGGCTACACTCCAAAGCCCTCATTATGAATATGCAACGCTAATGGTGACTCTGTTAGTAATGTGAATAGCTACTACACTTTTGCAAAATCGAACATCTGACGCTGTTGCGAGCAACTTAAGCGACAACTCATTTACGATGACGAACTCATGACTCCCCCCCCCCACTACAACAGTTTTATACTTCCTCAGCTTATACAATGTCACACAAGCTTCATTCCCTGGAAGAAGTAATTGCGGCTGCTCTACAACCGCGCAACAAATAGGTGTTTTGAGAGACTGTTAGTCCCGGTAAAATTCACAAAACTTTTGCCAACACTGTCTTCCTGGCTCAATGAGGTGATTGAATAAGTGAGCTGAGGCGGGCACACTTCTGTTGAGGGAAGCTCCACAGATGAAAATTAACGTAATTAAGACTTTCACTGCAGCGTTCGTTAGGTCATCGCCCTCAGACGGCTTCAGCGTGTATGATTTGAGGCTGCAGCTCCTTACTAGACCGGGTTTCGAAGTTGGACATAGTATTGGGACGCACCTTTTTACTCCATCGTATCTACAAGCAACCGGGAAACCCCTGTTGGGTTGCCTTCGCAACGGGTTTCAATTCCATCCACTGCCGTTGTCCACGCATATAAAGCTTCATATAGTCTGATCTACTGCAGTTTAGCCTATAATGTCTGAGTGAATGAAAAAGCCAACAAGTTCCAAACTCATTGACGAACGTTCACCTGACCACTAATGGAACTCAGCTGTCCCGCGCTGCTATGGGTCTCCAACGTATGCAGGAGCCTAACTAGCAGGGTGGCGCGTGGTGGGGTGTGTTTTGCGTCCACCGCCTGCACCCTCCTCCACCTCCAGCTTGCTCGACTTTTGTCTCGGGTGCAGGCGTGCGAGTGGTCAGAGAGCGTGGTAGATCCGGCGAGTCTCCTTTCACTATAATTCAGCCACAGTCACCGCGCCTAACTTCGGCTTGCTGGGGATCGTGGTGGAAATCGTCGAGAACGACAGTCGAACTGTCGCACACACTACTAGCTGTAGCTGATAGGAGTCAGCCTAGATATTAATATAAACCTTTAGTATACGCATATGATGCTTCGTATAGCGATTAATTTCTAGGGAAAAATAAATCATGAACGGCAACAGAAGCGGACAGTAGCATGGTGGAAAATTTTATAGTTGCAGTCAAAGTGTGCTTTTTTAGACACCAACTGCATAGCAACTTTTCTAAGCTGTCTGATCTTAGGTGTGAGGTTGGACGAAACGTCATTCCGCCGTCCAACAAAGCTATAGAATGAAGTGTCTGGCAATTTTGACGCGGCCTGGCTAATCGCTAGTGTAAGCTGCAGATGGACTCGATGCGGTACCTCTATCGTTACAAAAATATCAAATATAGCAGGTGTTCTCAGTTTGGACATCTTTACCCAAAAGAAAAGTAAACCTCCTTCATCATAAACGAGACAACGAAAAGGTGCTGGGGCCCCGCGAAGATACCTCAGGCAGTGCAAAAAAGATGAATGGGGTGGTTTCGGTATGCTTTTTATCCGTCGCATCATAAATCTAACGTTTCTTATTCTTAACATGGCGCAGCTTGAAACGTAGACTCAGCGACTGGTTCATTGCAGTCTGTCAATACAAGAAGATGGCTCTTAGACTCCCGGTATTCGATTTCCGTTGAGTCAGCCAAGTCTTACGGACGCGATGCCGCAAATCCTCACACGACGACACCCGGGTCGGATAGACCAGGCGTGATGGCTGCTCCATCAAGCAGAAGCAAGTGACCGTTTTACCAATATCCACAGTGAGCGGCTTGAGCGCGAATAGTTTGCACAGCATATATCACACTCCTTTCCCTCACCCAGCTTACTGCGGTAGCAAAAAGAAGTAACAACTACCACAGATGAGCCTGGCGACAAGTATCAACTCACACAGCCGGCAAGCTATAAATCTAAGTCGACAACACCAGCGAAACAAGACCTTTGCACGCACCCTTATTGGCATAAGACATGAAGTAACAGCTGTAGACGCGTGCTTCTAAGGCTACTAGAACTAGTAGATATTTCTGCATCAACTATCAACATGGCGAGTTAATTGTCAGTCCGCAAACCTCTGAACTCTACCGTTAGAGGTGTCTCGTTTGGATATGATATGCACTGCAGCCGGTTGGATTCTTAGATGAGCTTTCATCGGCTGAAACCCGACTTCCGCGGTTGGTCAATTTCGAGAAATTTGCCTAGGTCGACGCAAATATCCTCCCCCCCCCTGATGAGCTCAAAACGGAGTCACTGCACAGGTAACGGCAGAGGCCGCGGCAAGTAGTCGATAGCGGTTGAATGCCTAAGCAAGGTGGGGTCAAAAGATAACCAGAATCTTTCAAAACACTGTATTTTCACAATTACGCCTTCAGAGCGGCTCTTGTCTGTTCCTGTTGGAAGCGTTGTTGCAACTTGTTAATCTGTTCTCGGTGACCATCCCTCTGTTTTTCCAGGGATTTGATAAGTTCGTCGTTCCGGGTCCTAAAATCCATTGGTATGGGAAATTCAGACAATTTGGAAACCTACATTTCATCCTTAATGTACTTAATTCTCTTTTTCACTGTATCTTTGGCTTCTACAAGACTCTGCTCAACTAGAACTGGTCCTATCATCTTATACACTTTATTTTCTTCAGTGAGTTCTGCGAGGTCTTGCTCGACGTTTTCATTCTCAGACAGTTGACCAGCCAGCTGTTGGTAGGCTTGAACTCGTTTCTGAATGTTGCCCTGAACTTCTTGCAGTTTTTCAACCTCCTGACTTAACTGTTTGTAAATCGCTTCCATGACTGGACCTTTAAAAACAAAAAAGGTAGTTTGGGGGAAATTTAAGCAGCGAAGAAATAAAAAATGGACAATAAATGCCCTTAAGTTTAAATAAGGAGTGCAAAGAGACGATTCAGACGCAAAACGCCAACACAGTATTGTGTGACCCGTTTCTATCGGCTTTTTACGTTTGCAGACCATGCCAGGGAGGCCGCAGGCAAATTGAGTTGCTGCACCAATGTGCTCAAGGCTCCAGCAGGCACATCCTGGGGCTGCGCGAAAGAGACTTTGACGACTATATTCAAGGCACTGGCCAAGCAGCACCTCACTTATGCGGCATCAATCTGGTCTCCTACGATGAGCTCTTCCAGCCTGCACAACCTCCAGTCAGCACAGAACGCTGCCCTCCGCACGATCACGGGTTGCTATAAAATGTCGCCTATAGATCATCTTCATGCAGAGGCTTCTGTCCTGCCGGTCGCCCATTACAACACACTCCTAAGCCAGCAGTTCTGGTGGACTTGTTTGCAACCCGGCCATCCCAATCATCACCGTTGCAACTCTCCTGAGCCCAGCTGCAACGTCCGGCCGTCTATTTGAGCGTTCCACAAGAAAGCTGTGGCCTCGTCTCTCTCGGATCTACCCGTTGATAGCTCTGCCACCAAGACAGGTTTCCAGCGTCTCCACCAGAGAGCTGCTGTCGAGGAGAAACGAGGTTACCGTCCCCGGTCCTTTTGGGTGGCCATCCACCTCTGATTGCGGCCTAGGAGCAACATCTATCGAAGGTCACTCGCTGTACTCTGGCTCAACTGTGCAGTGGCTACTCAACGGTCCTCCGCCAGCACCAACATCAGCTTGATCCGTCCACACCCGACTGCTGTCCCAAATGCGGCGCTTCTCCGCATGACTGTCAGAATCTGTTCACGTGCAGTTCCCAGCCAGGCACCCACCTCACTCCCGCGGACCTTTGGCTCAAGCCGGTCGAGGTCTCGGCTTTCTCCCTCCTCCAACTACTCTCAGTTTGGATTCCGGCGGGGATTCCTGATCTAACAATGGGCTACGACACACACACACACCCTCTATCCCGGAAAAAAACATAGATGTATGGGGACTGCGTGACAATAGTGCGTCCATAGAAGACGACACTGCCACTGCACTCTACAAGTTGATATTGATTTCCTTGGTGCATGAGATGATCGAAAAACCATGAGGAAGAAACCGATTCTGGACTATCTTTTTGCTTTTTTAGGGATGATACGAGAGTGCACGAGAACTATCGTGGCAAACGCCTCATCAAGAGTGATGCAAAGACGCTTGACGTCGTTACCTTCAGTCGGTTTAAAATGAACACGATACAATGACAAGACAAGCGCTAGATGCCGTAAATGTTGAGTTCCTGCCTAAGCTGACGGTTAGAGGGCGTGTCAGCAAAAAGTATTACTGTGACACAGTCTACTGCAAAGTCAATGTAATTTATAGTTTAAGCGGTGGATGGCACCACCTGTAAAAAATCCAATTACAGTGTGCCCCTGGCTTAATACTCAAGGAATCCATAGGTGATTTTTACGGTGTTCAGTTTGTACAAAATTCAAATGACTGATGTTGTCGATAGTGACTTTAAGGCTTTTCGGGGTCAATGTGTAGTGCATAAAGGGATAAATTTTGGAGGGAATGAGGCAGCCTGTTAAGTTTTTTGTAAATTGATCACAATTGTTTTACAAAATTATCGTGATTTGAGGCTGCACTTTCACTGTCAAAGTAAACGAAAGAAGATGAAGTTGCCCGAGCGGTCACTGCTAGCAGTGCCTCCGGAAGACGACGGGCTCCATACTTTTATTCACTAAGAAGTGGGCGGTTATTTCTTGTATAGTTCTAAACACAGGTTTGTAAATGTAGCAGACGAATGGATGCCAAATATTTACAATAAGTATTAACTGAGGATCTTCTGCCGAACGAGTTGTATAGGCTTTGCCTCACATGAAACAGATTGAACATGACACTACAAGTGACAAGGAAAACCGAAGCAACCCAACGCATGCACAGTTTGTATTTATTACACATATGCTCGCATTGCTCTTTTCGACAAAAAAACACGACATTCGGTTCCTAATGGTTTGCCAACGGGGCTAAGATCTGTGCAGTAGAAGAGAAGTATCTGCGCATGCCTCAGACCTGTTTACGATTACCTATGACTAAGGATTCCCGACGGAATCCGAAACGTCAGGAAAATAAAGTCCTTGTTCCATTGATTGCATCTTCTTCTTCAGAAGTACATTTTTTTCTTTTCCCTTATAAAATAAATCATATCCTGAGATTTTATACCGAAAATGGCGGCTATCATCGTATTTAGAAGTTTGTGTGGTAACCAGACATGGAATCCTGATAGAAGTATCTATGAGGTAGACCGTGGCTTTAGCGCGACCACATGTTTTAGGACACTTCCCACCGTCAAAACCTCTGCAATGAACGGTTTCACGGCATACGTGTAGCACCCTCTGCTATTGAATGAGCAGGCTAACATAAGGTTACCATGGAAAGAATTGCCTGCGGGTATAAGATATGTGAACAATACAGGACTATTATTATGACGGCTGATGAAACGCTCTAGTATATATCGATAACATATATCTACCGATAGTGACTGTTTAAGAAGCACAGCCACGCGCAAACAGAACTGTGCCTCTGCTATAGCACAGGCAGAGGAACACAAAAGATAAAATTAACGACACAAGATTTAGTTGAGCAGTGAAAAAAGTTGGCCACGCACCCCCAATTGCAACTGGCAAACAGTAATCGTCCTGCCCGAATATGCAGCCTAAATCACCGATGGTCTGGCTACAAAAGGACCACCTAACTTATTCTACAGTAACTAGGGCCTACAGGTTAAAATGGGTTAGAATTATTCAACGACTCTACAAAACCCTAAGAATACCCCTGCGGTCTGGGACAATCCTCCCAATGCCAAAGTACAAATAAGGCGCTAGTTTCTCAGGTCGATCGAAGTGAACTAAGAAAAGCTAACTGTTGTAGTCAGGGTATACATTCGCTAACAAATCTCGTGAACATCATATTTCAATATGTTTTACAAGTCCGGCATTGTTTAACGATAAGTTGAATCAGTGGAACACTTATTAGTGGCCGCAACAAAGGCTGGCGAAGCAAATCCTGTAGGACAAGGTCCAAAAGCTCATTCCACTACAAACTGCATAAAATTGCAAAATGAAAGGTGAGTGAAAAGAAGGCAAGTAACAGATAATTTACAACTGAGGCGTAACTAGCCCTTAAAAACTTTTTTTACTTTTGAGAACGTAAACGAGATTTCTCGATTTCTCCCTCACGAGGAAACACTGGCGATGCATGAACTTGAAGGAGGGGACCTAACGTACGCAGCAGCAGCATCTCTCGCCGAAGCGTCTACGCACAAAAATGATCAGGCAAGTAACATAAATGGTCAAGTTGTCCTCGACGAGGAGCACCGTGATCAAGATTCTACAGAAACACCTCTAACGGTCTGCGGGACTAATACTCTGCGCCCAATTTCAGCACATGAGGAACTTTCCGAATTAAAAACCCCGCTAATTATAGGCTCATTTTCCGGACCGAAAGTGCAAAATGTATTCAGCACATTAACCACTCCTAGTGGGTATGCTAAGGCTGCATACAAATCACAGAAGGAAACCACAAATGTAGAAGGGGGCAGCACGAAGCCAGGCCTGATCAGTGCCATCCCAGACTCCAAAAGAAGCCTATCTCTGGTGATGGAAGCGGAAACACAAAGTCAAAAACTATTCCTAACAACATCTCGGGATCTTCCAATAGCAGTAAGACTGGAAATATATCACGGATTTCCCTTGACCGACAAAACTGCATAGTTGTTTAAGACGAGTCAAACGGAACTACAGGTAAGGTATTACAGAAGTCGTCCATAAATCGGAAAAACAACATAATCATACAAGGTGCTCCTGAGTCAACGTTTGACAGTACAACAGAACGAGTTTCACACGACTATGATCGAATACACGATTACGTCAGCGCTGTCTTAAAGAATGGGGAAACCTACATCGTAAATGAAGCCTTCCGTCTGGGTAAAGCAGACCTAGGCTGCGACCTACAATCAATCTCAAGGCCTCTCAAAGTTAGATTCGATAACGAAGGCTTGGCATCAAAACTGCTAAAAGGGAAAACGGCCTTACGAAATTCACACAAGCAAGTGTTTTTTCAGCCAGAATACGAGCCGAGGGAGCGGATGAAAATGAGGCAACTAAGGATAGAATTGAGAGAGAGGACCGAAGGCGGGGCAAAGAGCCTGAAAATAAAAGATGGGCAAATAATACAAGTCAAGGAGTCCTTCCTCTGGCCAAAACCTGTCACGATGAGGGTTGGGCCTCACGGAGTAAACTATCACTAAAGATCCTAACCGCAAATGTACAAAGCTTTTTAACAAGCTGGACGAAATAAAGAACTTGGTCGATGAGGTGAAACCAGACATCATGGCTTTAACTGAAACCTGGCTTTCAAAAGATATCGCTGATTCCAAATTATCACTTAGAGGATATCAGCTTTTCAGGAAAGACAGAAAAACTAGGGGAGGAGGGCTTCAAGTCTTTGTCACTTGCAAGCTGACAGCCACGGCTGAAGTACCGGTCCCAGCACGAGATGTGGAAATGCTAAATATTACTATATCTGCTAAGTACGCCAGGTCACTGACGCTTCCGGTGACATATCGCCCGCCAAACCATTCTCATGACCAAGACACTATCCTCATAGCAGGATTGTATAGGGTTAGTGAGAAAAAAGACATCCTCATCGTCAGGGACTTTAACGCTCCTGGTGTTGACTGGTAGACATGGACTGCACAGGGTCTTCAAGACAACTTCAATCACAAATTACTACAATGGGCCACAGCCAAACTGCTCTGCCAAACCGTCGCGTTTGGAACGCGGGCTAGGGAAGGACAACAGTCGAACTGTCTCGACCTTATCTCTACCCGAGAGGAGGAAACTGTGATTGACCTGCAGGATCGACCCCCATTAGGGTCAAGCGACCATATTATGCTGTATTTCGAGTATTCGCTGTTCTCCAAACCCTACTCCTCCGACACATGGGAAAGTAACATTTGGAAGGGCGACTACCCACTTATGAGAAGAGAAATGTCAGAGGTATCATGGGAAACAGATCTCCAAGGTGGGGCAAATGAACAGTGGATGACCTTTAGCTCGACGTTGAAAAGGACACTTTGTCTCAACTGTCTCTTCAGAAGAAAGACAAGTACGAATCGCCCGAAGGGGATGAACTCAAACTTGCAGGCCGCTTTCAAAAAAGAAACCACTTCTGGAGACGCTACAGATTAACCGGCTCCGGTAAACACTTACGGGAGTATAAGCAACAACGTAACATTTGTAAAAGAGAAGCTAATAAACTGCGCAAGAAATACGAGTTGAACATATTACACAAATCGTTGGAACACCCCAAGATCTTGTACGGTTACATACGAAGCACGAAGAGATCTCAGGAACTGATCCCTGCCCTTAGATCAGCCAATGGACAGCTGGTGACCGAAGAACAGATGAAAGCCTCCCTCCTCTCCGATTTCTTTGAATCCGTCTACATCCGAGAACCTACAACTTTTGTTGACGGTCCGTCCGCTCATCGACCGATAACTGCATCCTTACCCTCCTCCTTATTGCTCAAAATAGAGGACCTAGAGTTTTCACACAACACTGTCAGGGCCGAATTACTCTAAATTAAGCCTGCCAAATCACCTGGGCCGGACAAAATTCCTGCACTAGCACTAAGAGAATGCCAGTTGGACACCGTGGTTGAAGAAAGATGTGGACCTTCTTGAACAAGTGCAACGCAGGGCGACAAAGATTGTCGACGGTCTCAGAGATTTACCATATCAGGAGAGATTGATAAAACTTGACCTTTTTCCGTTGTCTTAGAGGAACGTTCAGTGCAGCCTGCTCTGGACATTCTGGATAATCCGGGGCCACATTTCCTCCCTAAAATCGGAGGATTTCTTCCAAATAGCCACCACTACTCACCTGCGTGGCCATCCTTACAAGGTCACAAACGAACGCACCCGATTAGACCTCCGAAAATATTTCTTCAGTCAACGCGTGGTCCGGCCTTTGAACTTGCTACCAAACGAGACGGTTTCCGCTGACACAATTGTGGAATTTAAAAGAAGACTTGATTTTATTTTATCTGACAAAAGTCGACTTATACAACACGATTTCCTACTGCCAGCACTGTGAACAATTTTTCTGGCTTTAGACCGTTTTTATTCTTTTCCGCGAAAATTCACTCGAAATACTGTTATGATATCCTGTGTGCTCCCCCCGACTGCACATTAACTGTAAGAATAACCTTGTTTGCGTTACATTAATAGGGTCCTCAAGGGCATTTCTTGTCTGTTACCCCTAAAATATACATATAATTTTATATGCAAGGCAGGGGACACCGGTAGCCGTCGTCTCGCAAATTTGGGCCACTGATTATGGTATAAGGCAAGTTGACAGTCACCAGAAGGTACTTTTGAAATACCTGTTCCATTTTCTTTCAACGGTGCCAAAGACAAAGTGACACACCATAGAGTAAGCATAACAGTTTTCCAATTGAATACAATTTAAGTCACTTTAATTCGCTATAAAAAGAGAAGAAGGCTTTCGCCCTTGAGCTGAAATAGGCACGGGTGATTGGCGCGGGTCATTGAGGACCGTATTTGCAACGCCATATTTAGTGCTCTGTACAGAGGAACCGTGTGGGTTGCAAGATTTCAAACGGGACTATAAAATCTGACATTTCATGGGAGCGTTTCAGGGGATTCAACAAAATCCTTCATTGTTACGACACGTTTTCGAACATATACTTGCCAAAATTTATTTTTAAGCATTTTAGCTCGGTTTTCATTACAAGATCTGTGAAGAGGGCATTCTAGGGCTTGAGCAGTTTGACAGCGAAAAAGAACTCGCCTATGCCTAGCCTTGCCGGCTGTATGTGCAGTTTAAACGGGTGACCTCGGGGACAGGTCGTGATAGCAAATTTCAAAAAAATCCCCAGGCGCTAGGCAACAATCCAATCCCCTCAAAATGCGGAAGGCCTGACGAAATTCTTCGCGTATTTTGCATGTGTGAAGGAGCTTTATTAAGTTGGTTTGACAGATTTGCTTAATTTGCGTTGACCCAAGTGTGAAAAACTCTAGGCGTTTGGTGGAATTTGAACCCACGCATCAGAGAAAGCCTTTGCCGGAGGTTAGCGCTCTACCACTAAGCTACAAATGCCCGCTTCAAGCCATGAGTTTAATCACACTCGGATCATTATTACCCGCTCAACGTTTTGCTTCTATGGAATCCACCAATACGAGAGCAAGTTGACTGCCCAAGCAGGATTTCCTAAGCAATCATCTAGAATCCACCAGAATGACTACTAGACTGACTTAATTATTAAGTTGGTTTGTTTCTGGGTCTGGTATGCGTTATACAGGTAGATGTCAATTAGCAAACATTACATTTCTTTGGATAAGAAGACTCGAAGCTGGTCTATGCTTTCTGTTTCGCGCTAACAATAGTCCTTATCTCCCACAAATTAACGCTCTCCATCCAGTAGACCGACCTTACACCACTCGTAACTCTTCCATGATAATTTTACCACCCCGTAGCTCCACATCTAACCGTTCTCGCTTTTTTACCTCCAAATATGCTTTTATTTGGAACAAACTTCCTCTCGATATTAGACTGTCTTCTACACTGTCGATTTTCAAAGGCAAATTATATAAACATTTAAATTTAGAGAAAATAAAGTCTTTACTGTCTGTTTCCTTTCCAAACACGCAAGTTGTAGATTTTGAAAAAAGGTCCTCCTGGCATTTGAAGCTCTTCCCAGGATACTAAAATGGTTTCTAAATATGTTAGCATTTCCCTCTGCAGAGTCAAACATCACTTCCAAGGGCTGCGAATTCTTCTCCGTTTTTACAACCTTCGCTGTGGTCTTCGAGATTGGCTCTGGAATCTGGTGGGTCGCAACTCGATGATGTTGCCTTGACTTCTACTGCCTTCTCCTGCCTTCCGGATGACCCCTTCCTAACTCAACGATATATTATTTTTTCCCATGACCATAAACGTCCCGAACCCTCAACATCAAGTCCCAAAATAACCACATCAAGCCCTTTTACCTATTAAGGCAGTTTTTTCTCCTTAAGTTTTTTTGAACTCGGTGGCCCGCTGAACTCATCCACCGATCTAGGAGTTTTTTTTACTGCCGATGACAATTATTTTATAAGAGTTCACTGCTTATCATTATTATTTTTATTTTCACGATAGCACTAAGTTTGTAACGACAGGGCCCCTTGGGCCTTAAATATACAAATTATTATTATTATTGTCTCATAGCCATATTTGTGGCTCTCTTTTAAAGGCATGTGAAATTATTCTGATCCTGGACTCGCTAGGGTCTCCAAGCTTGTGTAGTATTCTCAAAATGCCAATTTACGCATAGTTCACAAATTCCGAGGAAGAAATTTTCATCGAAATATAAAAGACTTCCACCTGACGGTGAGCAATAGGGCCGTTTGTGGCATCACCCCATAAAATTGCAGAGGAAGCCGATACATATGGACTTTCGATGTAACGCCTTCTCGTAGAGGCTCATTGGAGCGTGGAACGGACCCCCTGACTAAGTTACCCTTGAAAAAAATTTGAGCCATTTAAAAGCAAACTGGATTCTCATTTGCTGAGAAACTGTGATACTGACTTAATTTTAGTAGAAAGCAAAATAAGTAACACCCAGAATCATTTAGCTCAAAAAGACGAGATAAAGATAAGATAAAAAATCCCTTAGATATCTGGACAATTCAACCGTCACTACGAAGTGCTTTCTTCTTTGACTTAACAGGCTCTTCCCGAATTCAACGCACCTCCGCTCTCATGCATGGTATCACATGTAGCGTATGTGACCCTATAGTGGGTCGTTGCCTGCCTGACGCCTGACCTTCAGTTTAGTTTCCGTTTATTTGGTGCGGAAAATAGGCAATGCCTTTGAAAACCCTACTGAGCACGTGTACAAGCACATATAAAAATTTACCACTGCTAACATGGTATTGGCAAACAGTGAGTAGCATTGTTTTTTTAGAATATATGTCTTGTTTTTAGACTTCAGACTTGGAAAGAGAAGAGGGGACGCATGTAATTATCCAGGCGTTGTTTGTACATCTGAAGGGAAGTGGCCTCCACGACTGTCTGTGGAAGGTTGTTCCACTGTTTTATGACACGTTGCGTGAAGAATTCAGAGCGGAGGTTTAGCTTCGACATTTTTGTGCGCAGCTTCATTGTGTGCCCACGGAGATGAGGCGGGAGGTGCCACTGAAACATGTCTTCAAAGCGTAATCCTTCCTCAAGACCGTTTATTATCTTGTAAACTAGGATAAGATCCCCTCTTTATTGCCTGTAATGCAAAGGGAATAAATGTAGGTATTTCAGTCTATCTATGTAAGTGTGGTTCTTTAGACCTCTTACTAGGTTTGTTGCCCGACGCTGCACTTTCGCCAGACATGCTGTGTCCTTTGCCAGCCATGGCCGCCACGCCTGTATTCCATACTCTAGGTGTGATCGAACAAACGTGCCGTACACTCTGCCAAAGAGATCTTCATCGAAGGCTAGAAACGCCCTTTTGATAGCGTGCAGCACTCCCGTGGCTTGATTTGCAGCTTTGACAGATTGTAATGAGGGCTTCAGATTACTCTGTATCCAAATGCCGAGGTCTTTTTGCGTAGATACTACGGGAATTTGGATGTTTTCAGGTGATATTTCCTGCTGCTCTGGGTGATAGGGTAGTTTGTTGGACGCAGGTGGAGGACGGCACACTTTTGCACATTGAAACCTAGCAGCCATCTCTCGGACCACGTCTGCAGTTTGCAAAGATTATTTTGCAGAGCATCTCGGTCGCTTGGGCGCTTAATGACCTGCCAGAGCTTAATGTCATCGACAAACATGATTTTACAGCAGTCTTTTTTATAAAACACCTGATAACACTTACAAAACTTTAATTGGCATTTACATTTATACCACCACCACCTGGTCCCTTCGGTCGTTTTCCTTCCACTGGCATTCATACTCCGGAGTGCTCATGCTGTTATTCGGCTGCTATGCTAACGTATACACTGCAGCATCATTATTACATGAAAATTTACATCAATAGAGCAGTTCGACCGCCGATTTCGACAAATTTCATCATGTGCCACACAGGATGTTGACTGTAACCCTTCAGATTTACATTAACATAAAAGTACGCCCCCACATTGTCTCGTCTCCCACTGACTGTGGATCTGCAGCGCAGTCATTTTTAAGTTAGACGCAGGGATTGGGGCCGGCAGACACTGATGTGCATGGATCAGAGAATTTGAGCGCTGCATGCGAAGTTGGGTCACTGCACGCTGGAGGAAGCAATTTTGCCTGTCGTCCACAAGCTTACTCATTGTACGCATTCCCGTGCCTCAGTCCATAGTCCAATCAGGTCCAACAACTAACACTTATATTAAGAAAGGTGGCTGGCGGTGATAGGAACAGTCTACCTGCGTATGCAACAAGCGCGACCAGATTCTCAACACACCACACACAGACTGAAAGGGTGAATTTGTTCAAATCATAATAAGGTTTATTGGTAAGGCACTTCTTGGGCACCGTCAAAGTCCTGTAGCAGAGGAGGCGTATGGAGAAGGATCCGATGAACCTTTTTTACACCTACGCACGAGGCGCCTAGTTCGTGCCTGCGATGCATGATATTGCGCGTGTTCATGAGTGGTAGAGGCGCTGATGAGGAGCTGTGATGGGCATAGTTGGCAGTACTCAAACATAGGTTTTAATAAATACATAAATAAATTGTATATTCAAGGCCCAAGGGGCCCATTCATTACAAGCTTAGTGGTATCGTGAAAATAAAAAATAAATCTGAATAAAAATTGGTTATCACAGCTGCGCGCAAGCGGCTTATGATAACAGGAATCATTAGTATGTTACACATGGTAAGATGGTAAGTTAGATCCGATTAACAACGAACTGTCTCATAAAATAATTTTCTGGGCAGTAGTCAAACTCCAACATCGGTGGATGAGTTCAGCGAGCCACCAATTTCCAAAAAAATGTAGGAGAAAAAACTGCCTTAGTAGGTTGCATGGTATGACATAATGCAGTGAGATAGGATCCTACTGTTGAGGTTTCAGGACGCTTACTGTCATTGGAAAAATAATGAAGGTGACTGTGCTCGAATAGACCCATGAAGGCACAGAATATACACGGGCGGTAATAGCAGTTAATTCCGGTATGTCGGATGTTCTTTGGCACTCCTTGCGCTGCCTGATCAGTGTCTCTACAATGGATTACAAATGAATCGGCCAGGCTTATGCGTGACATCCATGGACCTACCATCTTCAACTAATCAGGAACGTTATTTATAAAAAGACAAAATAAGAGTTGACCGAGCTCGCTACTCTGAATAGTTCAACTCCTCACATATGTGGGATTGGTGATAGCATTCGAAATTTTAACTCGGTGTGTAGGGGAGAGCACGTAAAAGGACATTAAATTCAGAAGTTTGTCACGTGTGCCCAAAGAGGAAAGTTTTAATGGAAGGATGACTTGCTCAAAAAATCAAAAATCTTAGTCAAATCTAAATAGGTTGTGTTCAAAGAAAACCTTACAATCAACACTTAAAAACTGTTCTCTTTCACTAGATGGTCAGTCCACTATAAAATTTGCCATGTTACCTAGCCTGTGTGTAAACCAACATCTGCTCCGACGCCACTAGAACTCCTGTTTCTATAGTCTAATCCAGCCTGCCTTAAGGCGTCCAATCACAGAACTTGCGTCAAGTTATTAAACGGAAAATATCCAAAAACACAACAGTAGTTAACAGTCTCTTGTTGTTGGCTGTGAATAAATCATAGGCCATTCCTATATATTTAGTTACGTTTATTCAGGGAAAAAATTGTAATTGTATTTCTTGCCATTTGACAGTCAAGGTCAAAATTAATACACGCTGAGCATCAGGTTAACAATGAAAAAGTCATCCAAAGTGGTGTTGTTATTAGTGCTTGCCAGTAACTGGAGGTTCTTCAGGAGAAAATTTACAGCTCGTTCAAAGATAGCATTTCAGAACAGGGAAAAGTTGGCACGGTTTCATAGTCCCTAATAGCAATGTTCCGGAACCAAAGCATAGAAAGATTCCTGTCAGGCCAAAGGATAGAGGCGCCAAAGATGTGCTTTACAAATAAACCTTATAAATAGGCCCCTGTAGCCTTTAGTAGTAGTGCGCCGTTACTGCGTATATGGGCGGTATTCCGTGAGTTGACTGGGGGAGGTTACAAGCCGTCATCGAAATCGATGGTCAAACACACACACACAAGCCCCCCCCCCCACCTAAGAAAAACCCTACGTGCATGCGCACCTCCTACGTTTGCTTCTCCCAGCCCAAAAAAATATACGGTGTCTAGATCGATGTCTTTCTTTAGCAACTTTTGCCGGCGTATACCTAGGGCGAAAAAACCGTGTTCAGATCACATTAAATGCATTCTAAAAGGGTAAGGGGTGTAGGGGGTGGGAGGCGACTACGTGCATCAAGTGCACTCTGAGCAGGCTGGGTTAAGACGAATGCATATGTATATTTAAGGCTTACAGGCAAGAAATGCCCTTGAGAACCCTACTAATGTAACGCAAACAAGGTTGTTATTACAGTTAATGTGCAGTCGGGAGGAGCACACATGATATCATGACAGAATTTCGAGTGAATTTTCACGGAAAAGAATGAAAACGCTCTAAAGCCAGAAAAGATGTTCACAGTGTTGGCAGTAGGAAATCGTGTTGTCAAAGTAGCCTTTTGTCAAATAAAATCACATCAAGTCTTCTTTTAAATTCCGCAATTGTGTCAACGGAAACCGTCTCGCTTGGTAGCAAGAAATATTTTCGGAGGTCTTATTGGGTGAGCTCATTTGTAACCTTGTAATGTTGGCCACGCAGGTGAGTAGTGGTGGCTATTTGGAAGAAATCCTCCGATTTTAGGGAGGAAATGTGGCCCCGGATTATCCGGAATGTCCAGAGCAGGCTGCACTGAACGTTCCTGCAAGACAACGGAAAAAGGTCAAGTTTGATCAATCTCGCCTGATATGGTAAGTCCCTGAGACCATCGACCATCTTTGCCACCCTGCGTTGCACTTGTTCAAGAAGCTCCATATCTTTCTTCAACCACAGTGTCCAAACTGGCATTCCGTATTTTAAGATGTGGTCTCACAAAGGCGCCAAATATTTTTCCGAAGAGTTCAGGTGGAAAGATTTTGAACGCTCGTCTGATCCAGTGCAAGGTACAAGTTGACTTCTGGACGGACTTTTTACAGTCCTCTGTTTGCATCAAATTTGCGGTTGTCCATATACCCAGACCTTTGTGCATCTCAAACTCTTTTAACGCGGTACTATTGATAAAATAATTGTGTTTCGGTGGCACTTTTCGCCCCGGGCTTACGTGTAGAACCAGACACTTGGATGCATTAAAGTTAAGAAGCCACGTGGATGACCAGATAACCAGTTTATCGATGTTCGATTGTAATCTCTTTGCGTCGACGGCGCAGCTTATTTCGACCCATATTTTTATGTCATCCGCAAATATGACAGCTGCGCAATCCCGCTCATTGTGGCAGTCGTTTACGTAAATCAGGAATAGCAGCGGACCCAAAACTGAGCCTTGTGGTACACCACTCTTGACCTTTGTCCATTCTGATGTTGAGTTTCCGACAACGACCCTCTGTTCTCTGAAGGACAAGAAACTACTGATCCATTTATACATTTTTTTTTGAATTCGCACGTCCCAAATCTTCTGCAGAAGAAGCCTGTGTGGTACACTATCAAAGGCTTTTTGAATGTGAAGACGTAGTTTTATACTTGCTGTCAGACTACCTTCTCAAACGGCCTAAAGAGAAAAGCCCTCACGACACTAGAATGGGGCTGGCTACTACAGTAGTCGCCGCCTATTAAGCCCAAGTCAGCTTGGGACGGAATTTACATAGGAAAATCCGTCGGATATTAAGCCCAGTCGCTGACTACAAAGCCCAGTTTGCCAACAAGAAAGAGTAAAATGCTCATCCCTCTGCATGCGCTGCTTGTTAAGTGTCACAAATAATTTTTGTTTTTGTTATAACGTAAAAAACCGACAAACAGCATTCTTTTCGTGTACATAAGTGATATTTACAACGATGTTTCGTCCACTTCTCTGTCCAGTCATCATTGCCGTTTTCTCTATTCTCCGTTTTACTACCCTGACGATAGGCTTCATGTTCCTTAGTCATGCTCGTGGCGGTTCTGCTATTTTCGCCAGCTCGTCGCTAAACTCCGCAGTCTACAAGGTCACAGCTCGGACGTTTCGTTGATGATCAGGTGACCTCTGCCGTTCCCTCATCTTCCTGACTCTGTTGTCCGCGATGGTCTCCTCCGGTCTCATCTCCCTGATGGTTGATCATGAAGCCAGTCGGGCGGTGTAACAATGGTGAAAGACAGCCTCTGCTATTATATGATTTCTCCAATCACAAGAAGCGTTTCCCACCCTCATTCGTTCTCATCAACAGTCCTGTCTCATTTGCACTACAATCAATCCTCTCAACCAAACCCCTTAACTTTTTTGAAGCATTTTTTTTCTCCTACGTTTTGTTTTTTTTTAAGCAGGGGTTCGCTGAACTCCACCCCAGCTTAGATGGTAGGAGTTTTTTTTCCACTGCTTCCTTCTTAGTTCACCATGCGTTTACTACTATTTTAAAATGACGATATGTTGGTAAATCTGAATTTATCTACCAACACTACTAAACGCTCCCGCTGTCTATGTGGTTGTTTCATGGAGAGCAGCATTTATCAACTGTGTATTTATTTTTCCACAGCACTAAGTTAGCAATGACGAGGCCCTCCGGGCCTAAAATATAAAATTTATCTATTTATTTATTTATTTATAACCAAGCTCTACATATAATACAGTGCATAGGTAATGTAAAGTGGCTATCCTGCGTTTTCTAATCAAGAACTAGGACTATCCGGTTAGTGTGCCCGCCGCTTATTAAGCCCAATTTGGTCTGGGCCCGAGGTGAGCTTAACAGCCGGCGACTACTGTATAAACATTCAGCTTAACCGAGCCTGCTCAGAGTGCACTTAATATACGTAGTCGCCACCTACCACTCCACCCCCTACCCTCCCTCCCCTAGTAGAACGCATTCAGTGTGATCTGAACGTGGAGCAAGGTAGACTGTGCCAATTTAAAAAAAGGAGAATGGAAAGATCGCAGACAATTGATAGCAGACGGTGCTGACTAACACTACATGCGATAATTATAAGGATTCCTTTACTTTTGGTTAACCGAGCAGTTTACCTGTATATGTAGAGAGTGACTTATGTCAGTTAAGCTCCGCAGAGACCACAACATCAGTCGCACGGAATGCCGCCCATATACGCAACCACGCCGCAAAGTACCAAAGGCTACAGGGGCCTATTCGCCTCTATCCATTCTATCCTTTGGTACCGGAACATTGCTATTAGGGGTGCTGTAATTTTCCTTTTAAATAACCGGGAGCCTGCACCAAACAAGTATGAATCAGCATACAGTTGCTCACTGTCTGCTGAAGAATTAATCGGTTGCAGGCTGCAGATGCCACACAATTACCATCAAGGTGAAATCTGGCACAGGGCACAGAGGCGGAGAACACCGTCAGACCTGATAACATATTCCACCGAGTCAACATCCATAATTCTTCAAAACTGACCCAAAAGTAGAGGAATAGAGGTGTCCTGTTAAAAATGTATAGCTTATTGTCAATTGCAAAATAAGTATGCATCTTTTGAGGACGTTACTCGTCCAAAAATTACACAACCCTTGAAATGCGGTCGAAGATCGAGCATTAGCCTATACAGGACACACAGCCCAAACCCAAGAGTGTCAATTCAAAGGTCTAGGGTAATCGTTTCAACTGTGATTGCATGTTACAGCCCCTACCTACTTGGAAGGCTTTATCTTTCTCATGAGCATGGATTACAACAGCTGAAAAGTAGCAATGGTTTATGTTTCACTGCTTTGTTGCTCTGCTTCCCAGCAGTTCGCTGGTCTGCGAGCTTGAACCCATGTCCGGGTATCAGCATTTCTGTCGTCCGCGTTGCGCAAATATTTAATTTGGTTAATAGACTGCAGTCTGTCTTAAGTAGTTTATGGGCTGTACCGTTTTACTCAGACCACATCATGTCCTGGTATAATCGGGAGTACAAGTATTCGTTGATTCAGAAATTTGCGCTGAATGTTCTTAAGCAGGGCGTGCTTCCAAAACATGTTGCTTTTATTATGGATGGCAATCGTAGGTTCGCAGCCAACCGAGGACTACAGAAATCAGAAGGCCATCGGTCCGGTTTTTCAAAACTAACAGAGGTAACAGTCATTTAAGCTCATTTATCTTCAGACAATCACATGGTGCCATGATTTAGGAATAAACGAAGTATCTGTATACGCATTTAGTATTGAAAACTTCAAACGGCCAGAATCAGAAGTCAATTTCTTAATGAACCTGGCCGCTGAAAAATTCCAGGAATTCATTGACAAAAAGTAAGCCTAAATTTATACCCATTTTCTTTTACGTATTTATATGTCTACATTCTCTATAAGAGCATGCTGTTCCATTTAGCGAAGATTTCACGTTCTAACCTCCCTTATACACAAATAAACACAGTCCAAAAGTAGTGCGCTAACCAGGTAGTAATGTAGACGGTGTGCAGCGGAGCTTATCTGACATAACTCAAACTCTACTAGTACAGGTAAACTGCTCGGTTAACCCGAAGTACAGGAATCCTTATAATTATGACATGTAATGTTCGTCAACACCGTCTGCTATCAATTGTCTGCGATCTTTCTACTCGCAATTTTTTTGAATTTGGCACCGTCTACCCTGCTCCGTATAGAAGGCAGAGACTACAACATGTTTTAGGCCATTGACATTCGTTGACTATGAAAGATACTCAATCGTGAGTTATACTATAACATCTGTAGCCACCGATACAGCTAGATCCCAGACAAAGAGTCCCGTGCTCAGTAAGAAGGCTGACTTTTAGAAGTAAACTTAATTAACCATTCCTGAGTATTAGGGTTTTTTATGCTAGCAACACAGAGCATATGGAGCGTGTGCAAACTACACTGGACATTATTAACCTTTTTAGTTTCACGGCTGAATTCAGTCGGCATGGTTTTGCAAGCAGTGGGAAGGATCGAGTTAGATGCGCTTTTCGCGGGAACCGACATCACGGGTTTACTATTGGCGTATCTTAGCTGTATTAAGTATATAATTTATTCACAAATAGAGATGAAGATCTGAGTTCGACGTCTTTAGAGCGTTGGAAACAGTAGTTTATCTTTATGATGTTTTAAACTAATGTACGAGTCCGTAGTTAGAACTTGCAGAGCAGATATGAGTTATATGGCACTCCAACCAATCCACGATCACTTCTGCGTGTACGCAAAGTAGCCTTCCTAGATCTGTGTCGCACTTGACTGCAATGTCAAATCAAAATCGTTCGGAAGTATTTAATCGATCTTATTTAAGCACGCTTTTACTGTTTTGTATGCGCAGTCGTGTTTCTACAGCACAAATATTCATTTAGTCAGAATCGTGATCGGTCAGCTAACGCAAAATTAAGAGCTAGTGTGTGTGTGTCGTAGCCCATAGTTGGATCAGGAATCCCCGCCGGAATCCAAACTGGGAGTAGTTGGGAGACGGAGAAAAGCCGCGACCTCGACCGGCTTGAGCCACAGGTCCGCGGGAGTGAGGTGGGTGCCTGGCCGAGAACTGCAGGCGAACAGATGACGGCAGTCATGCGGCGAGACGCCGCAGTCGGGTATGGATGGGTCAAGCCGGTGCTGGTACTGGCGAAGGAGCATACAGTAGCCACTGCGTAGCTGCGCCAGAGTACAGCGAGTGACCCTCGGGAGATGTCGTTCCGAGGCCGCAATCGGAGGTGGATAGCCACCCAAAAGGACCGGGGGACGGTAACCTCGTTTCTCCTCGACAACGAATCTCTGGTGGAGACGCTGGAAGCCTGTCTTGGTGGCAGAGCTATCAACAGGTAGGTCCGCGAGAGACGAGGCAACAGCTTCCTTGTGGAGTGCTCGAATAGACGGCCGGACGTTGCGGCAGGGCTCGGGAGCGGTGCAACGGTGATGATTGGGATGGCCGGGTTGCGAACAACTCCACCAGAACTGCTGGCTAAGGAGAGTGTTGTGATGGGCGACCGGTAGAACAGAAGCCTCCGCATGAAGATGATCTATAGGCGACATTTTATAGCAACCCGTGATCGTGCGGAGCGCAGCGTTTTGGGCTGACTGGAGGCAGCGGAGGCTGGAAGAGCTTATCGTAGGAGACCAGATTGATGCCGCATAAGTGAGGTGCGGCTTGGCCAGCGCCTTGAAAGCAGTCGACAGAGTCTCTTTCGCACAGCCCCAGGATGTGCCTGCTAGAGCCTTGAGGACCTTGGTGCAGCGGCTTACTTTGCTTGCGGTCTCCCTGGCATGGTCTGCGAACGTGAAGAGCGGATCAAAACGCACACCAAGGAGTTTGGGCTTGCGGACGAGCGGTAAGGACGCCCCATTGACGGTGATGACCGGGTGACGATTAAACTCCTTCGGATCAAGCGTAAAAACAGTTACGGACGACTTGGCTGCCGAGATCGTCATTCCGCGCTGGGTGAGGAAGTTTTCGACAACAGGCATGAACTCCGTGAGGAGCTGTGCAGCCTGATCGATTTCATGGTGCCGGCAGAAGAACGTAATATCGTCCGCATAGGATACCACTTGCACAGGTGCCCGGGGGAGTGGGAGCTCTCGCATGTAGATGTTAAAGAGTGTCGGGCTGAGCACAGAGCCTTGAGGGACGCTACAGGACTGCTTACGGGGCTTGGAGAGAGCGCCCCGGAAGAGGACACGATCGTGACGGCCACGGATGTAAGCCGCCAACCATCGGACCAGGCCAGTCGGGACGTTCAACGAGACCAAGTCCTGCAGGAGCTGATCATGGCGGACGCAGTCAAAGGCTCGTGACAGGTCAATTGAGACTGCCACGGTCCGCGAAGCGGGCTTCTGTTGATTGAAGCCCTCGAGGATAGCGTCGCTGAGCTCGAAAAGCGCCGTTGTAGTTCCACGACCTGATCGGAAACCATGTTGGTGGCAAGATAGTTCCGCCACAAACGTCAGAAGTGGGTGGATGAGACGTTCCAGGATCTTCGCCAATGGACTGAGGAGGGCAATTGGACGATAAGAGGTCGCTAGGCAGGGGTCCTTACCCACTTTGACCAGGGGGATAATGATCGACTGGCGCCAGCAATCAGGGATGATTGAAGTTCCCAGTGAAAGGTTGAAGAGGGCGGCAAGGTAGGCAGCCACCTTCGGGCCGATGTGGCGCACATGGATAGGCGCCAGACCATCTGGTCCTAAGGCTTTCGAAGCTCTCATTTTCTTGACGGCGGTGAGGATGGCATCAGCCGAAAAGGAAATATCTGGGGGCGGGGCTTTATGGAGGAGGCGAAGAAGGGGGCGCTGGCTTTTGGGACTGGGCGCCGAGCGGGGCGAGAACAGCTTGTTCATCTTCGCGGCGATCTTACCGTTGTTGGAAATGAACTTGCCGTCCCCAAAGCTAATAGACTGGTTTGATGTATCAGCCCGGGGTTTGGTCAGGTTGCGTAAAAGCTTCCAAGTGGCAGCTGAGTTGCCGCTGAAATTACAATCTGAAACTAGTTCATGCCAGCGTTGGCGTTTGCCATCGTTGATAGTCTTAGTGATTAAGCCATTCAGTTCGCCAACGCGCGGGTCACTGGCGTCACTCGCTCGTAATTCGTCTCTCTCTCGTTCCAGGCGGGAGGCTTCGGGTGGATAGTTAGGACGAAGAAAGGGAATGCGGCCGTTAGGGATGTGGTGACTTGCTGCTGCCAGGAGTATTCGACGAAGGGCTCGCTCCGCCATGTGGACACAGGTGGGAGGCGGTAGGCCATCGATCTCGGCTTCGCATTCGGTCGTGAACGCTGCCCAATTGGCTTTCTTGAAATTAATGAAGTGCCGGTTGGGGGCCTTGATACGCTCGGCGGCGGTGGCCAATTCGAGCACAATGGGGAGGTGGTCGCTACCCAGGCTGATTTCCGTCTTCCACATGGTGGAGGCTACCAGACTGAGACTGGCGAGGGAAACATCGGGCGAGCTGGAGGCGCCGTTGGTCGGAGCCGCGTTTGGCTGTTCTCGTTGAGAACGGCAAAGGGGGCGTGTTCTATTTCGTCAGCCAGAGCTTCTCCTCGGGAGTCGGCTGCCAAGTTAGAGCACCATAGGTCATGGTGAGCGTTGAAGTCACCTAGCACCAGACTGTCTCCAGAAGGTAAGTAGGGAGCGATAGAGGCGGTGAAACCGGGAGAACAACTGGAAGTTGGAGGGATGTACACGTTCACGACGGTTAGCGGCGCCGGGCCAATGTCAAGGGAAATCGCCAGTACTTCCGTGGGATCGGCTCCAAGCAGGGGAAGCTGGTGATGGGCAATGGATTTGTCCACCAGGAAGGCCAAACCTCCGCCTTTGTTGCGGCCGCGGTCGCGACGGACAATCGTGTAATCGGCACAGGAAGGGACCTTAGTGAAGTTAGACCACTTTGTCTCTTGGATAGCCGCCACAGCTATGCTGTGCGAGCGCATGAAGGCCAGGAGCTGGTCAAGCTTCCCAAGGAGGCCGTTGGCGTTGAATTGTAAGATCTTGAGACCAGGTGGTGAGGTAAGGTCGGAGACCAGAGGATTTGGGTTCAGGACTGGACGGGCTGGAGGCATGGAGATCGGTGGGGGCACGGGACAGCTGGGACACGCGAAGGCGGGCGACCAATCGGCAGCCGTGGCGAGGCCACTGCAGCGGAGATGGCACCAGCCATTGCAGGAGCCGCAACGTACAGACCAGTCGCGGCGGCCCAGACGGACTCGGCAGAACGAGCAGTACCAGAGAGGTCCAGGGTTGGCCTCGATTCCGGCGGCGAGGAGGAGGAGTCGGAGCAGCGTGGCCGGGAGGGGCTGTTCCGTCATCAAAAACACGGATTGGGCGGAGGGGAGAGTTGATCCAACGTAGGGAGATGGGTGTAGCAGACCTTGGCCACCGGGAGGGCGGGTGGGAACGCGGTTCGTAGACGCGTCTGCTGTGGTTCCCATTAAGAGCTAGTTGCCCTCCTTGGTGGACTACTTAGGTAACGTGACCTTATGTCGGTCGTAGATGATCATCTGGGAGTTTGGCTTCGTTCTTTCAGACCCGTTTCTGCTAATGTCTCTGATGAGGAATCCACGACGGATTTCGAAGCGTCAGGTGAATAAACGTATTGTTCCAGTGATCGAGTCATCTCCGTCTCAGTTTGCCTTCGTTTCAGCCCATTCTAGCCAGTTACGGCGCCGGTGAATCCGATTCAAGAAATATGCAGGTGAAGGTAGTGACATCTGACATCGCGTGCCATTCCCAACGTTCGTTCTAACGTTTCGTGGGCCATTTGGAATGTATTCAACTGATATCTTGTAGAAGTTCTACCCCCTAATAGATAATCTTCTGGATGTTCTACTGCACCCGGCTCACTGATTTTGCTTGTAGATGCTCATTGTCTTTTTCGTCTTTCTTGTCTGTGTACACAGTGATGAGCTTACTGAACATGGTGTGTGTGTCCGGGTTATTGGCAACCTTTCATTGCTTCCTCCGGAAGTGCGTCGTCTCGCAGCGCAGGTCATGTTGTTGACAAGGCACAACACAAAGTAAGCAACTGCTATTCAGTATTTGCGTCTCTGTTCAGTAATGATATGCTATCGCGTTCTTTTAGCTTGTCGCCCTTTCATGCAACACCAGCTCATGTGCCTTACTATAAATCACAGTCAGATCCACGCCGTCTATATTTAATACCAAATTAAAATCACCCCTCCCACCCCGCCAGTCCTTCTTGTCTCTGTCGAAAATCTCAACTACCCCAAAATTAGAATGCTCTTTAAACCTATTTCTTTAGTTCTTTTGTTCTTCAAATGTCCCACTACTGTTTCAGAGCTACGCTAAACATTCTCCTGGCCTACACGACCCGCGATGAATTGACGCATGCTGTTGAGTCCATCCGTCTTGGCGTCCAGGAAGGTGTCATCCGCAAAGAGTAAGTTGGTGTTTTTCTTTGTACTTTTTCATTCTCCCTTTCAAATAGTGCAATCGAATTCGATTATATATTTGTCTTTCACCATACTTCACCCTTTCGGTATAATCCCACATTGTACGCATGATTTCTTGCTTACCAGGATTTTAGGTAAAGAGCCTTCATATTTTTCGGATTTCTAAGGCGAAATAAGGTTTAAAAACACCGACACTTTACGTCGGACATATACTGCTGCCGTTTTCTTTCAGACACGATAGCTTGTCCTTAAGTAAAACAGAATTTTCTAATCAATCTGTAGTGGCACGTTATACATTGACTCGTTGTATTTGACTCGCTTGCTGACCACTTTTAGAGTTATTGAAATATTTATTTCCTGTTGTATCTAAATAAAAGTAAACAGTAGGTGTCAGTGTAGAGGCAAACCAATAGGTGTTTGGTGGGAATTCTGATGTATTCCCTAGGTTATTTTTGCAGGGGTGTCGATGGAACTCCGCTTCCGATTCTGGTAGCAAAGGAAACATGTGCACAAGTATGTTCGAATCATTCAATATACATCTAACGGGGTATACAAGCACCGTAGCAACTAGGCCAAAATATTCACCACTTTTCAACTTAACCCTTTTTCCTGTTCGAGAAGTCAGACAGATCAGCGTGTATCTACAATTTCGTCTGATACATGTTTGCCATCTAAGCAGACTAGCAAGCATTTGTAGGGGTTCGCGCGTCCTTGGCTGCCGTCATACATGCTCAAGGAGCGCCCTAAATGGCGGCCACTGCACTCCACCAGTTTTCTAACGGGCCTTGGAAAGTCGACTGATACGTGTGGGGAGGGGGGAGGGAGGGTGGCTGAAACCGGACAATCCATTCCAGTGCTAAATCAACGCGTTTCGGCACCGATCCCCCATAAGCAGCACCACAGTAACAGAAAAGTCCACGTTCGTGTAACACTGGCTCGGCCGTTAAAGGGGTTAAATAATAGGTTGAAGCAGGAAAAGAAGAATAAAACTACAGCGCATGAAAGTAAAAGATAATAGAAACAATTATTTAAATAACATAACGTTTGGCGCGTGATAAATATAATGAGAAATACAACAAACGGGGCACAAGTCCGCACCGTAACCCTGACTTCCTCTCAGGACCGTTAAGGCCAGTGGCATAATCAGTCCGTGAACAAGTCAGAACACCAGACCTATCCCCGCATTCGTTTGAATTAAAGAAAGAGAGTACACTTTATTTTTGAAGGGAATACCCAAAAACTTTCAACAAAATGGCTCCTTTCAGGGAGAGCAAGGATAACGTAAGCAAGGGGTCATGGTAAAAGGTCATATAATACTCGAAATTAAAGGTTTACACCACATCAAAATCCATTATGGAGACAGGTCGGCTTTGAACTTCGAAATTTCCGCTTCTTCACACGCGAGGTAGCGTGGTAGGAATGAGAGTACAGAGTGCTGCTATGCCGATGTACAGCAAGATGGAAGGCTCGGTACTTAGTTCGGGAAAACTTAGCAGCCATTAATTCAGCGTGAAGAGGATAATTGACCTCACTAAGAATGCGACCAGAAAATTGCTTGATCGTTTTGAAATGTCACTGTATTATAATGTCAGCTAAAAGAAAACATATGAAACACCGGCAGCTGAAGAGAGAATTCGGAGGATACGTTTGGACCAGGTCTTTTTTAAGCTAAGCTGGAAAAATAACTGAAGAGCAGTAAAGGATGAGAAAGAGAATGCAGGCCTCTATAAATCGCCAGATAAGAGCTTGCAGTGTGCGATATGAACGCAAGTGGCGGATATCACATAAAAGTTTACAGATTTTTATAAAAATCACTAGTGGCTGCAATTATGACCGTGGGAACCAAAAAAAGATGGATACGAGGGCCTTCTTTTGCTCGGCCGTCGGCATGACCTTGACCTAGCGAGCGGACGCGCGTGTGCGTGTGTATGAGCTGGGCGTAAGCAGAGTTTAGAGTGCACACAAGTGAGATAAGAAGGGGGAGGGGGAGAGGAAGTTGAAGCAGCGGAGACCACCAAACTTGACTCACCGTCGTCAATCGACCAGCTAGCCGCAACTACCGGGGAAACACGCAACTAATAACATTAAAAGTAACGACAGGACGATAAAAATGTCCATGGGAGGAGTGCAATGGATTGGTAAATTCTAAATACACAAACAAGAAAGTAGGTTATCCACAGTGTAGTTAGTCGTTTGTACTGTATAGTAAACTGCATAGTGTTCCATATAAGGAATAGTGACCCACGTTTCTCGACACGATAAAGCTGACGCACTGGAATTTATCACGACGTACTGTCAATCTTATTCTAGAAGGTTACCGACTGACAACATAAATCGGCCCTTCACCTAACTGAGGGTCGGCCTGCAATGGCTCTTTCTTAAAGTGGGCTTTATAGCATTTTCCCGGATTCGAGATAAGATATTCGCTGTGTGTATCATGATACACGTGGGGTAGGGGGAGGGAAGGGGTGTAGGCTATATTATTTGTAGTACGCGTAGGCGAATCTTGTAGCCATGTCAGCTACTGTGCTAACATCTGCCTCTGATCGTCTTGATTTTACTCAACACGGTTGGTGAGGGATTTGTTCTGCTATCAGACAAAGCGTCCAGTGAATGTGGGAAATGAATAGCTTGATAATTGCCGTCCTTTTCACTCAATTCCCCTGCTTTACCAACATTTCTGTTTCTCTGTAATTCAGTGACATTTCACCTGCTGTTATCTCACGTTGCTGCTATCTCCGTGCCTCCCAGCCCGTGGATGTCATAGTGCGCACATCGGGTGAGGTTCGCCTGAGCGACTTTATGGTCTGGCAGGCCGTGGAGTCCTCTGCCGTCTTCTGCTTCTTCAAGACCTTCTGGCCAGCTTTTACATTCTGGCATCTAGTGGCAGCTATTCTACGCTTCCAATTCAACCGCATGATGCTGCAGACCGTGAGTTTTTGTTGTACTACCACTTCTTACTACCACTACCACTACTACTAATTACTACCACTACTACTCGTACTACTAATTGTAGTACTACTATTACCCCCACTGTTAATCGTACTAATACTACTGTGACGACTAGTACTAATACTACTACTACTGCTTCTACTACTACTACTACTACTACTACTACTACTACTACTACTACTACT
>JAYGXS010000005.1:59208005-59279060 GCA_036362985.1 Ligula intestinalis
GTAAGTAAGTAAGTAAGTAAGTAAGTAAGTAAGTAAGTAAGTAAGTATGTAAGTAAGTAAGTAAGTAAGTAAGTAAGTAAGTAAGTAAGTAAGTTAGTTAGTAAGTAAGCAAGTATGTTAGTACGTAAGTAAGTAAGTACGTAAGAAAGAACCTTCATCTTCGGTCAAACAGAATCGTATATTTTCAGGTAAATTAACGATATTGTCAAAATTCTCTAATTTTACTGTGAAATTACCTTGGAAAACCTTAATATGCACAAATATATTAGCCAGCCGGATATCTAATAAAAACACTTTATAAAAAGGTAAACTTATCTTGCGGACGTTCTGTATACTTGGCACTGCGATTTGCTGTTTTGAGGCATTTGTAAACATGATCTACATGGCCATCAGCGTCAGAACTGATATCCGAAAAAATTTTCTTTTGGTAAATGCTCTTTATATGTCTGATTTTAAAGGCTTTGATGTAAACGCCGAACAGAAGCGCGATTTATCAATTTATCAATGAAGACACTGAAAACGAAGATAATGATGCTAGATTCTATTCAACCATATTAAATAAATGGCTACCCACTCATGGTAATTTGTACAGAAAGTGACTATAAAAATGTTCCTTTTATGTAAAGAAAGTGGTTAAGTTATCTTTTAAGATAAATCAAATACATAAATTGACTGTTCTAAATTATAACTACAGTAGTCGCCGGTTATTAAGCCCACGCTTAATAGGCCCAGCCGCGTATTAAGCCCAAATCAGCTTGGGACGGAATTTTACACAGCAAAAACCGCCGGGTAATAAGCCCAGTCACCGGCTACAAAGCCCAGTTTGCCAACAGGATAGAGTGAGATTCTCATCGCTCTGCGTGCGCACCGCGGTCTACAGGCCTTATTTTTCTTAAAATTCAACGATTTTTGGTGCCTGGAGAAGAACATCAAAAAGCACGTGCGAGTGAAGTTTTCTCCAAAACCACTGACACTAGACCATTTTTTTAAACGTGTCGCAAATAATTGTTTTTGTTTTTGTTATTACTTGAAATGCAGACAAACAGCATTCTTTTCTTGTACATAACCAAGCTCTACACATAATAGAGTGCGTATGCAATGTAAAGTGCCTATCCTGCGTTTGCTAATCAAGAACTAGGATTCGCCGGTTATTGCGCCCGCCGCTGATGAAGCCCAATTTGGTCTGGGCCCGAGGTGGGCTTAATAGCCCGCGACTACTGTATTTTTTTACGTCTCCGGAACATAGGGGATTATCGGGAAAAGTTTATTTTTCTTAACAAACACTTAGTATTTCTTATACTGCTTGAAAATTTTTCAATAAACCCAATGCTGTTCATTATTATTTCTAATTTTTCCTAAATGCATTCACACTGCTATTTCGAGTAATGATCGAACTTTCACAAAGTTATGAAAGTTGCATGGTTTCTAGCGCAAACTGTAGCATTGACTAACAGTGAGTAGCATTGCTTTTGCAAATAACTCTTCTCTGTTTTTTTATGTGTTGTCACACCGCCAAGCGACAACAGGGGACATATGCAATTATAATGATAAGGTTTATTTGTAAAGCACACCTTTGGTGCTGTCGGAACAACGTTGTTTCAACGTGACCTCCAAGACTGATTGCGGGAGGTTATTCCACTGTTGTATCTTGCGTCTAAATCTACAGACGCCGGTGTCATCGAGGGACATACTGGCACGTAAGTTATGCCTGACTCAAAATTACTCGTACTTTAGCGTGTGAGTACGCCATCAATCACTGTTATTCGCTTAAGGTGCAGGGAGTTTACTCTCCCGATCCCTCTCGGCGTCACTCCCTTAGCGGCCACCTGCAAAGACAGACAGCACGGCGCGGAAGTCTTTCAATTAGCTCTTGCGGCTGCGGGTAGAAATTTTCTTTATCTTGATGTTCAGCCGCCGACGTAGGTGCATACACAAAGACGACAGAGGTGTTCGTAAAATGGCCCTTAACCGAACGTAAGCCATCGGGTCGTTGACTGGTTCTCATACTAGAAGTGCACGGTTGACTTGTTCCGAGAGGGCAATAGCCACGCCGTGACTACCAGATGCGTCACGTGGGCCACTGTGATGCAGAGTGAAGTGAGAATCGATTCCGGGGATTTTGTTTCTCGGGCGCCTGAGTCGGACTTTGGACAGACAAAAAACGTCCACGTGATTTTGATGAAGACTACGCACCGTCAGGTTCCAGAAGTGTTCGCCCATTCCAGCATCGAATACCAAGAGTCCGTTTCCGGTTGAGGAGTCCAACTTGCATACTATTCGCCTGCACTACTGGACAAGGATTGGGGAGCGCGTCGGTTCCCGCAGACACCGCAGCATGGATCGTAATACTGTGAGTGGACATTTTTCTCATGCGAAATCTTGAGGATGTTGAATAAAGGCGGGTTTCCAACAGTAGCTCGGATTCTTTGGTCGAGGTTGACTCCTGTCTAGCACTGTGGCTCAAGAACCTAACCACAAGGCAGTGGTGGCAGACAAGCCTATTTAATGGTGCTTCATGCTCGCCATGTCACAGCGGCGTCATTGGAACTTGCGGCATTTTATAAGGCAGTCGGTGCGCCGGACCACATCCCACCGCGGCTCGGTAACACGGTCGCTGCTGCATCCGTGACTGCTTATTCGCCAGACCCAGGAGCCTGCTTTTTTTGCAACTAACCTTCACTGAAGGCCGCGCCACTAACAGCCACCTGCAGATGCGCCAGGTAACCAGCAGCCAGGCCGACTGGATACTGTTTGCTTTTGTAGTTGGCCTCTACGACAGTGACGCTGAGATGGAAATACGGCGTTTGGCATAGTGTGCTATGTGAACAAGGATCGCTGTGGGGCACAAATAACCCAATGCAACCTGCTAGTAGCGAAATCTGCCTGGCATATTACGTTTAAATCTACAGAAACCGGTGCCATTGAGGGACATACTGGCATGTAAGTTATGCCAGCCTCCAAACGACTCGTAATTTAGCGTGAGAGTGCGCCATCGCTAACTTAGTAGAATCCCACTTCGGATCCCAAATCAGCACGCGAAAGCTCAATCCCTCTGTAATGCAGGACCGGGTGAAATAAAGTGTATGCAGTCTAGACAAGTAAGAAAGTAGAAAAAAAACACGAATAGTTACTGAAATGAGTTGATGTTTGCTAACAAAAAGCGTGCTATAATTAAAATGTACAATCATCCAAATATTGGAAAATAAGTAAATTAAAAAAATAACTAGCTAAAATTAAAATCAATCAACTAAAAGCGTACACTAAAGTAAGCTAAGCTGGCTCAGCTTAATAATAATTTAAAACTAAAATTAAAATATTAATAAGAAGCTTAAAAACTTAACTGAAAAATGAACTCGCAAATGAATAAAGGTTTTGCGCATGTCAATTGAAGGTGTGCGCGGTGGTTCGCGTCGCGAAGCGTAGTTATCTAAATGAAGAACAGTAAGGCGAACCACAGGTAAGTTGTATTAGAAGAGTTTCTAACCGGCAATTTTTTCCAGAATATCAAGCAACTCATTAAACTATCAAGTAAAATTCAATAATAAATTGAGTTACTTGATGGCGTGCTATTTTGTGACGAAAACATAAGATTGTCGCGTTAATCGTCTCCCAAATAAGAGGAGGAAGAGGAAGGGGCGGGTTCATGGACCAAATTATATTTGAACTGACGTTTCGAAAACCTTCTCGCTTCCATCGTCAGAGTATTGTAGTCGCTGCGCCTAGTGGTCTTGAGTTAGCCAGCCTTGCCATCTGTCTCGTATTGTATCCGTGTTCGATGCGCGAACTTTGACCTACCCGTTGATTGGCGACTACATTTGATCTCCCGGAAGTTGGCTGTTGGTGGGCTTGCGTTACCTTCGTCCCTTCTGCGTTCAGTTGAGTTGTAGGCGTGTTAACATGCTTGCTGATCTCCCCAACGTCGAACGGGGGACTGATCACTCGCTGCTGTTCACCTGGACTGTTGTTCGCTTAACCGGTGCGGTAGAGACAGCGTTTGGTGCTAGACGCGTGACCTCCGACCACCACCTCATTTTCTGTGAGCGTAAGCTCTCCGTTCTGCGTGCTCGGTTGCCCTACTGACCCTGGCCGAATGGATCCGAGCCTTGTGCGAAGCGCCTGATAGACAAGGTTCAAGTCTAGAGCTCTTTTAATTGCGCCAGTAAAGGAACAACTTTCCAGCACTAGCCTGGTCATCTTATCATTGGCCCTGCCGACCACCATTGCTTGGTCAAAGGCAAAGTCGTGGTTAAGTTGTTGTACGTGAGCATAGACCAAAGACAGCTTGTCCTTCCGATTGATGTGAATATGATGTTCGGGCAATCTTGTGTCCAGGCGTTGGCCCATATCCCTAACATACCTCACATCGCAATTCTTGCATAGCATGCTGTAGACCACGGCTGATTGCTCAGTGGATGGCAGCGGGGCTTTGGGCTTCATATTCCGCTGTCTGATTGTGAAGTTTGGTCTATGCGCCACTCCAAGCCCGAAAGAGTTCTGGAATTCGTGCAGTCGCCTCTGAAATGTTTTTAACGTAGGGTATGGCGAGCCAGAATTTTAGCTTTTCTTCGCTCGACCGATGAACGTGGGGCTTCTTCTTTAGGCTGCTTGCTGGTTTTTCCCACTTCAACTGGCGGAATGGCCACTCATTGCTGTTTTCTTGAGTTGTTGTTCGCTTCGCCGAATATTTCTGGGACCCAAAGTAGGAGCCCACCGGTCACTGTTATTCGCTAAAGATGCAGGGAGCTTTATACTCTGCAGCATTATCTTTCTGTCTCCCGGTCCACCTCGGCACTCCTCTCGTAGAAGCCAACCACAAAGGCAGGCAGCATCTGAAAGATTGATAGCATAGGTATTCGGTGTACTGCACTATGTGAACAAAGATCGCTGCGGGTTTAGCCGACTATCGCAGAGCCGGCTGTGTCTGCATCGATAAAATAAAACACAGCATGGTAGAAGTAGCATTGTGGGCCGTTAAAAGTTTGGTAGAGCCGTTTTTGTCTTTGACTTATAATTAAAAAAACCGCCTCCCCATTTTGAGTCGCATGACCTTCCTTTTGAGACGGGGTGGGGGACATTTTGAAGACGGCCTCACAAAACAGCCTCATCAAACGTTTTACACGTATATTTATAGTAGATTGCCTAACTTGTGAGATGTTAACCGAAATTCCAACAGGTGTTTACGATTCAAACAAGTTACCTCAGTAGAGTTACAAGGCTCATTAGCAGAACGTAATCTAAGGATAGTTTAGTTACATCAGGAAGGAGCTTCTTTCGGGTCCCCTGTACACAGTATATTCTGCAAAAATGTCTAACAAATAAGGAGGTATTTAACTCATTGATCTTCGATTCCCTTGCAAATTCAAGGATATTAAATAGAATGCATTCATTGAAATATTATTAATTGTACTCGTTTGATAGAAAACTGCGGCTTATACGGATTTTATGCTTGAAAATAGGGTACTCCGTGGTTTAAAAAGCCTTTTTAATTGTCGAATAATTTGGAAACTTGCCGGCCCTTACACGTGAATTAAACGTTTCTTTACTGCATACTATGCACATAATACATACAATAGTTTGCCTTACTTATAAAATATGAAAATGGGCATGAGTAAACACGCAGTTGAGGCTGTTCGCTTTGCTCTTTGAATCGAGTTGAGGCGCAGTGTTGTTTTCTAGAGAAGAGTTCAATTCACATCGGTTTACTGAGGAAGAATAGGAGTAGGGAACTGGGCGAAATCCACTGTTAGTTGATACCCAAAGGATTTCCTATGCTATTAAAGGCTGCTGATTAAAACATTCTGATTATTCCTGTTTTAAAAGAAAAATCATCAATATAAGCCAAGACGGAGCCATCCCATCCAACTCTAAAAATTCTGCCTGAAGACATTCTTCACCTTCGAAGGAAAAACATACAAACAAGTCAAGGGGATGCCAATGGGATCGCCACTGTCGGGCTTCATCGCACGAGCAGTATTCCAAGAATAAGAGTCTCTTATGTGCATGAACTAAAGGCCAACGTTTGGGACTATATATATTAACGATACCGTCACCATAATTGAGTGGTAAATGGTCCAGAAATACCCCGATCTCTTGAATCCTGTTTTTTCCTGACATCTAGTTTACAATGGAGACTTAAAACAACAACCGGCTGCCGTTCTTAGACGTTCTCTGCTATCAAAAACTCAACGCAAACCCGAAATTGACGACGTATAGGAAGGCCTCCAATAAGGGCCAAATCCTGAGCTACCAAAGCAAGCACCCGTCATGTCACAAACGGACATGTGTGCGAACGTTATAAAAACGGGCGCAAACACACTGCAACAAGCCGCACGGCCGAAAGTTTGAAAAACGATACCACCTGCGTCTCTTCCTGCCAATGAAGGCCCTCTCACTTTCATCGAACGCGGCAGACAGTGGCAACCTAAGCGAGATCCAAATGCAGATCAACCAAAATTATGGCATGCCATACCATGATTTGATGGCGCTTAAAAGGCAGTTTCTCGTATCTTAAAACCACTGGGGATCGGCATCGTCCACCGACTAGAGGCGACAATATGACATCTGATCATGAGACCTAAAGGACCGCATCCCCGCGGTTAAACCGCAATCGTCATCTACCGAGTCATATGTGACTCCTGCGCGGTCAACTACATTGGAGAGACTGCGAATACAAACCCAAGTGGCGAAAAATGAGAGCAGTAGGAAGGATGGAGCCTCTATCGTTGGTGGCGGAGCACTGGACGGACTCCGGCTATAGGTTTGCCTTCAAGAATGCCGAAATTCTGGGTCGAGGAAATGACCGCGTAGCCAGGGAAAAAATTGAGGCCTGGCACACGGGATCAATCTCCATCAGGCGTTGTGTGGCGCTTCCCGCAGTCTTCCAAGCCCTCCGAACGCAGCTCTGTGAACGAACTGGTTAACGAAAACTTAGATAGTACGCGAATTCACTCACGGACGAGACCGTGGCGTACATGCACGGAACCCCCCCCACATCCCGGACACGAGGAAAGAGCAGGCATCCCCTATGATATCTCTTCGAGTCATCCTACAGACGCAAACAGCAGACAGACTGGATGGCGCAAACAAGCTCGTAAGCCTTGAGAGACAGCTAAGATCGATGATGGTACAGCAGACATCTATATTAGATCACCACCCTGGGATGACAGCCGAGGCCGATGATTAGGCTGAAAACAACGATACACCGGCGGGGGAAAAGTCTGAATTGACCTCACCCTGTCATTTTTTATTGAGGTACCGTCACAGATGCGCACTGGACATAGTTGCCCACGGAAGTTGAACAATGTACACAGGGACGGCCTCTAAATTGGCCTCAACCTGTGAGCTTCATAAGAAGACAGGATTTTTCATGAGCCCTATTTGCCACACACTTCCGCTAACCTTAAACCTGTGTTATTTATGGTTTCTCTCCCTGTGAGGTGCAGTGCAACTCCCGCCTCTGATGCCTGAAGCCTGTATGCCTTTGAAACGTCAGGAAAGTAAAACTATGGTAGAAACATTGTTTTCCCGGAAGAAATTTCAAGAAGGCGAAGATGACGAGTTGAGCAGCATTTAATGACGTCATGAAATTTCGTGACCTCTCAATCAGCTGCAGACGGTCGTTGCCTATGTATAAGAGAATTAACTGTCAAATTAAGTGTCAGTCTCGAAGGATGAAACTTGATAGATAAAGGGAGTAGAAACAATTAATCATAGATGTGGGCGCATGGTGAGGGGTAGAGGAGGGGCGAGGTAATTGTCACAGCATGGCAGTTCATGAAAGCCTGTAGGAAGTGGTTAAGGTCGTACTTCAGGCGATGACCAGGCATCTCTTACGTTTTGCGGAGACCGCTGCAATACGGAGAAGAAAGCCAGAACTGTAAGTAGCTGGACCACTTGATCAACTTCACATTGCCGTGGTAACGATCGTTACACTCATTCCCGCTTACGCCTCCTCGTCACCCTTAGGAGTGACTGCTACCCTGTACCCCGTACAGGGCATGTTTCGTACTACATAAACCGAATTGCATCACTCAATAGCAGCATCACTCAATGCTGCAATAAAAACTACCAGGACATACGATTTCATTGTTGTTCACCTTTCATCGGCGTAAACAGTCGGTGTCCTAGAACTGAGGAACTTTATCGTACTTCGTTTGCTTTTAACTCTACGGAACCTTCCTTCGCATTCTTTAACTTTCGAAAAGCAGAAGTCTTTGGTCTGCTACAAAAAAATCGTTACAATGTTTATATTTGTGTGAAGTTGTTGACGAAATTAATTTATCGGAAATTATGGGCAGTCACTAAAAAGTCCGTGTCAATAATCCTCTTCGATAGAGAAGAAGAAGGCGTTTCGATCACCGGAAACAATTTTATGCCATTTGTGAGCAACTGGGTGGTTGCTCTCGTAATGTAGGATGACATCTGCGTGCGTTTTCTTTCGGTAAACTGATGTTTGGAATGTTCCGTCAGTATTATGCTGTACGAAAACGTCGAGGAATGGGAGTTTACTGTCAAATTCTTTTTCGAGCGTAAACGTGATGCCTGGAATCGTTGAGTTGATAACATTGTGTATTGTTTCGAGCTGCTCCCTTTTAACAATGACAAAAGTGTCATCGACATATCGTACTCAAAACTTGGGGTTAACTAAGGGTAGGGCCATGGTTTCCAATTTTTGCATTGTGACTTCAGATTAGAAGCCAGAAATGGCTAACCTCATAGGAGCTCCTTTAATCTGTTGAAAATGTTGTTGTGCGAAGGAAAAATTAGTCTCAAGGCAGAGATCCAACAGTTCAAGCAGGGCAGGAACAGCAAAGTCGATATCGTGGGAAGTAAGTAGTTCTTCTGTGAATTAACTAGCCAAATCCAATGGTATCGACTTGAAGAGAGAGAGAGACGACGTAAAAAGACACCATTATGTCATCTGCGGCAATTTTAAATCCGTGCAATTTGTTTAGGAATTCTATAGAATTGTTGATCGATGTTTCGCAGTATGGAGTTTTCGGAATAGCCATTCCGAGCTCTTATAATTAGGCGCTCTGATTAAGGAAACTGTCGGTCGCAGTGGTACATCAGGCTTGTGTACCTTAGGTAGTCCATAGATTTTGGCTGTCTTTTGTTCGGTTTGTTTTAAGGACTTGGCAACATTTACTGGCATTTGTTTCGTTTCTGCAAGACGTTTGAGTACTTTTTCAATAGCTGTATTCTGTTGATTAGTGGGATCCGTGCTCAGAGGTTTGTAGGTTGACCTGTCCTCTAGCAATGATAACATATTCGCATCATAGTCAGCCTTGTTTAAGATGGCGGTTGAGCCTCATTTATCTGCAGAAAGGATGATGATGCTCTTGTCTGTTTTAAGAGACTTTAGTGCTTTCATTTTCTTCTTGTGCTAACACTGAATAGGGGGTTTGGTTCTTTCGGGTGTGTTCAGTGTTGTATCAGATTGTATATTGCTCATCTTCTGTTAGAGTTTCTGCTGATACTATGGATTCTAAATTTGGAAGGAAGTCCAGATATTTTTAATCGGTCAGGTTGTACTTCATTCCCACCGAAAGGACGTGTTCTTCAGTTAATTTGAGTGCCCGTGATAATAGGTTGGTTAAAGTAGTTGCGTTATTCTGGCTTCTGAAAGATCGGTTAGTAATTGCCATCTATTTCTTGTCTAAAAAGTTCCTCTTCTTCTGTCCTTCACTGTCGGAAACACGAGCGAGTTTCTTTTTCAAAGATTCGAAAATGTTTGAAGGAAGTTTGGTGTGGCAGAAATCCATGCATTTTTCTATGGAAACTTGGAATTTTTGAAGTCTGTAATGGACATTTGAAATGAACGCGCTAAGCATGCTTTGACCATAACGAGATGCAATCTCATATCCTTGAGTTGTTCTTATTGCAGGTCGAATGCGGACAGACTTTGGTAAAATTTTCATTCTTCGGCATCGGTGTAGAAAGGCTAACTGTTCCCACGTAAGACGTTCGCGTATTGTACACTTTTCCAATCGTCTAGCTTGCAGCAAAACTTCGCGAGTGTAATTCATACGTACGAATTGGAAAATCGGCTACCCAAGAAGTATAATTATGTAGAAAAAGCACTCACTCAAAGTGCTTTCTCTACATAATTATATTTCTTGGGATGCCAATTTTCCAATCCACAGGTTTATTCGTCTGAGCTGTTTGGCTCTTTTGGAGTCCAGCGTTAGAGATGAAAGGGTCAACAAAAAACAAGCAACAGTTAGAAGGGGGAAAGGGGCTAATCAAATACCAGCGCCACCAATTCGGAGATGCCCGCGCGAGGTGATGTATGCCGGCGCCAGATGGATAAATCGATTGACTGATTTCTCATCCGGGGCCCAGGCTTCAATCAATTCTCGGCCTGTGTTGTTGCCGACGTGCGCGATTATCCTCGCAGCTGCAAACTTAAACTCGTGATTGCTCTCGCAGGTGTGGACAGCCAATTGCGATAGGACGTCAGCCCGCCATACAGCCAGCTCATGCTCGTTAATGCGTGAACCGAGCATGCGTCCTGTCTGTCCTGTGTAATTTCGGGAGCAGTTTATACATGGTATACGATACACTACGCCCGATTGCTCACAAGGATTAAATCGGTCCTTGATTTTCATGACCCGGCTATGCATGGTAATCTTGGGACGGTGTAAGGGCCCGACAGCTCAAGCAAGCAAAATTATGATTCCAGAGTTTGAAAGGTCTTCGCATTCTTTATCTATACACATACCTAACATTTGCCTCAATTCGTTACTATCCTCTCGCATTTGCTTGCTCTACACACCGCATTCATCTTGATCTTACAAATATACAGTATACGCTAAAATCCGCATACCCTTCATGACGAAATTTGACTTTTTACCTTAGCATATATACTTGGTCACATTATTCTGATTTATTGAGTTGATTTAATGCTATGAAAGCCTTCTAGTTAAGAAAATCACCATTTTAATAAGGTTTATTTGAAGAATTGGGCATTAATTTTGGCGAAGTTGTGAGGTGTCGTATATAGAAGGAATTAACTACGCTACTATGTATCACAGAACCAAACTTTTTATATGCATAGATTATGCTATGGAGGAACTCTCAAATAATTGAAAGCAGCATAAAAGAGATCCCTTCAAGAAGTGGAAAATTTTGTCCGAAATTATTCAGATGCAAGTGAATTGAAGTTGAAGGAATTGCATTTGTTTTCAGAATCAAGGAATGAATTTATGTTGCAATAAATATGTTTAGCTAACCTTTGAAGTTTCTATGCACAAAATGCACTAACAAAGTTTAAATCAAATTTTATTTCATCGCGCTACTCTACTTGGCAAATCAGCAGAGTGTCCACACATGTTACTGCGCAGGTAGTGAAAAGAAGGGCATATTAAATGTAAGTCATGTAGAAATATAATTCTTTTTGTTAACTATACGCTCCGCTTATGCGGTGTTTGGAAACGGATCAGACAGAAGAATAATAAGTCTTTCAAAAAGTGGCTGTATCAGACCAGTTTTTCTTGCATTCGTAAACTTATAGCAGTTCTTGAAAGTAATCCACTATGGCGGGAAATAATCTATTATAAAGCGAAAGGCTGATTTAGCTACAGTTAAATTGAATCGTTCACCTTTAAGTTTCTTAAAAAATTGTCAAAAGGCTCCAGTTTCATTGGGACATTACCTCGGAGAAAGGTACAGAAAAATTCGTCAGCCGAATATCTAATTAAAGCACTTTTCATAAATTTATCTAGTATAGAACTTTGTTAATCAATCTTAGGAATAACAATATCAGAATTCCGTTGCGGTCGTTATTTATGCTCGAAAATGTATTTTGCTGTTTTGGGGCAACTCTAAGTATTATCCACCTGGCCATCCTCATTGGAATTAATATCAAAAAGCCCATTTTTTCAGTGAATGGTATTTTTGTTTATCTTATTTTAAAATTTGGATGTTAACGTCGAATAAAAGCTCAATTTATGAATCAACTGATGGCACTGAACGATATTCAGTAAACATTTATATACTTATGGTAATATTTAAAGCATTTTTTCCCCAGCATAAATTTAAAGCAAGCCAAAATAGCAGAATTCATTTGCGCAAATAAATTCTGCTAGTTTGGCTTATTTCAGAATTAATGGTATTATGCATAAAACATTTTGACAAAATAAAATTTCTTTTCCGTGAAAAAGTTGCTACGTAAAGTTTGCAGACAAAAAATATATAAATTTATTGTTCTAATCAATAGCTATTTTGGACGTCTCCGGAACTTTTAGAGTAGCTCGGAAATTTTATTTTTCTTAAGAAAACTCTTGGTACTTCTTTTAAGTATTAAACATGCTTTATGTTGCTCATTATTATTTATAAGTCTTCGTAGACGCGTTCACACCGCTATGCAAGTAATGATCAACCTTTAACAAAATTAGAAAAGTTTTACGGCTTTCAGCGCATACTCTATTTAGCCTGTCATAAATTAATTACTTGTTATTAAAATTATTGAAGGATAGGCAGTTCACTTTAGTTTCTTAAGCTCATTTATGTTACGTTAATTCTTAGTTAAATTAATTTGAGTTAGTTTTTAATTGAGTTTTTATTTAGTTTGGTCTAGTTTTTATTTCAGTTTAGTTTTGGCTAGTTTATTTAGTTACGCTAAGTTCACCAAGTAAGCAAATGACTTGGTAGCCAGTTGCCTTTGGATCTGTATTAGTTGCAAAGTTCTTGTGTTCTGTTGGTTGCAGTTTTCATTTTTATTATCGCGTGTTTTTTTAAAAACATTATTTAATCGACATGATTCTGCGAAAATTCCCATTTTACGACAAAGTTCATGCTGGCAAACATTGTTTTCAGTCATTCATCATAAGGCCGGTACAGTAACAGTGGATAATTAACATGGCCAGTTTATTGAAACAATTCTATCATCATCAGTTGGGGGGGGGGTGCGAAGGGTGTTGGTGGATGGGTGGGTGTAATCAAGCCTCCTGAATGCGGGCGCCAGCGCGTGTAGGATGTCGGTCACGATGTGCAGACAAGGCGAGGGGGATGTTCTCACGGCAAGCGGGTTGACGTCTGTACAATCTCAAGTTCAATTCTCGCACACTTGATCGATAAAAAAACAACAAAATTGATGCAAGAAAGGCCTTTAAAGTCATATACCAGACTCCGACACACTATTCTAAAGGCCTGCGCAAACGGGTGCTCGCCACAGCCGAAGCAGCGGCAATCCGTTCAACGAAGCCCCCTCACTGATGTCAAAAGACACTAGTGGCCGCAGTCTGCTTACCTTGGCCTACTACCGCAGTAAATACCGTGTCGCCAGGACAGACGCCCACACCAACCAAGCACTCCGACACTGAGAACACCCCTTTGTCCCCCCTCTTTCCTGCTTGCCGGACCCAACGCCACCAACAGGCTAGAACCCGCATGCGTGACATGAGGGAACGTTAAGATGACTAATTAAACCCTCAACCTTCCCCCTTCTACCCCGCAAATCATTTAAGAACTAAACTAGGTATGACTGACCATTCCTGTCCTTGCATTGTACTGGCCCGCTGATGAATTGCAGAAAACATATATTTTCTAACATATCTGTACGTCAGCCGCGCAGCGTGCGCTTGACTATTCTCTGTGGCCTCGTTCAGTGTGTTCAGGAGCCGTAGAATTTCCACGAGCAGTCGGCCAAGGGAGGCAGATATTTAATTCGTTCAATTTGGTCCATTGTATACTGTTTTTTTATGTTCTACTTTTCAAATTCTTCCCCACCCGTATAACGCGTATTAACACCGGTCCCATATTACATTGTGCCAGTGTTTTCGTTTGTTGAAGTGAGCCCCAGACTAGATTGTTATCGTGTATGTTAAAGATGGTCAGAACAGTAGAATGCAAGAGACAGAAGGTGAATTTTATTCACACTGACAAAAGAAAATACTACCAGTAATTAGTCTCTAACGTCAGCGAGATGAACGACACCGGCTTTCGCTACTCATTTACGAAGATGCTGCCTGCGTAATTGCCTTGCATTACACATGGTCAGCGGCATACCTAGATTGTGTTGACATCTACTCATCAGTGTCCTTCAGAATTTCCCATGCACTTTCCGGTAGATGCTCCAGCTTTTTTGAATTGCTGCTTTGCACTTTCTCGCTCGCTGTTTTTTGTCCTATGTAACACGCATGTAGGCTGCAATGAACGCAAGCAGCCCGATTGCTTCAGTTTCCGACCAGTAAAAGGATGTGCCTCGACACTGACACACAGATGTGAATAGGAATCACACGGCACATCATACTCAAAGCCCGGTAATCAGTTAAAATTATGCAGGGGGTTTTGACAGATTTGTCTAATTCAGTTGACCTAATTGGGAAAATTGGAAGCGAACCCGCATAACAGAGATGGCCTTTATGCAGCCAACGCAGCGTGACGCCGATGAATTGGCACTAGCATGCTAATGCACATAGTTTGCTCCCAATAAAATGGAACCGTTTCATTGTGCTGAACGTTTGGGATGCTTACTTAAAAATAAAGCATATTTCTCACTCTGTCCCTCTGTTCTGCCCGGAAGAGGGCACAAATGATCTCCAACAAACTTGATGCACCCAGCTCCGTTGTTAACAAAGTCGACACAGATTTGGGCAGTCCCTCGTAACAGCCTGTTTCTGTGATGTACAATGAAGGGCAAAACGGACAAGGTCAAGACTTGGAGCATTACTGCCACACGAAAACATTTAGTAAGATTCGAAAGAAAAACTGAGCAAACTACTCTTCAGATCTTAGTCAAATTTTCAAGCTATCACGGGTTTATATTCGGTAGTCAAAATTGTTCGGTTAACGTTACTCAGACTTGACTGAGTGCTTGGATTTGGAGTCCGACACAGGCCGGGGTAAACATAAGGCGTTATATGATGAAACCAAAAGAGCCAATTACACAACAATAAACATCTGGCGTCGTCTAGAGGAATTGGTGCAATCGCTGATAAACATCTAAGTCGGCAAAGCCGGAAGAGAAAGCAAGACGCAAACTGCCGGACACGTGGCAGCAGTGCAGACAAATGACCCAAATAGCCATTTTGTGGCTCATTCGAAGAGATACGACTACACATTAAAATTTAATGAGGCGGAAACTGTCATGAACGATAACATGATCCTGCTAGTCGTGAATTACTTGAGCCATGGTCCATGCCCCCTTCCTTCCAAATCCATATCCTGTGCTGAGTCTTAATTTAGCCATAGCCTGTGGAGAACACTTAGGCCAACGCGTCATCTAACGTCAACGCTGGGAGAACCAGATGGCTGTGTGATCAGCACTTCCATTTCCACCAGTACTTCTGACCAGTAATGCTTTTCAATGAACATTTATCATGGTTGATGCTAACACCGCAACGTTGCAATTGACCGTCCTCGTACTCTTGGCCTACATTAGGTAATTTCTCTTAGGGATGGTTTAAGTGACCCAGCTCCAAGTGCAACGCTCAAGCTCTTGCCTCTCCCGACTGCTAGAAAGTGCGCACGCACGCGCCAGAGTCTGCGGACCCCAATCCGGGCTAGCCAATCATCTCTCCGAGGCTGACTCACAGGTGACATCGATGGAAGCGCTGTGATTAGCTCCCCGCTCTCACACTTCAGACGCCGCCCTCACGGCTGCGGTCGTACCCCCCAGTCTGACTGTCAACGTCCCCCACCCTCTACTTCTGTACACAATAAACAATTCCTCCCAAATGATGTGTAATGTATTTTTGTCGTATGCCAAGCTGGGTTTGAAGGTTGAAGTGTCCAGGTCGTCTCTGTTAATCTCAGCCATTGCGATCAGCCTCTAACCGCTTGACAGTTGACTAACATAATGATTAGGCTCATTTGAAGCGCTAAAGGCCTATCTGCGAGATGGACGTTTCACGAAGGTTAATTTATGGAAAAATTACCGTCTTTTTTGGATAAAGCCCAACGATTCACCATGCCCCCACCCCAGTAAATCAGTATTTGACTGCATTACGCAGTTGGTGGTCGCATACCTTAACGCCTTCTCCTCCTTGCTGGAAAAGATATTAGCATAGCAGATACAGTGCTAAACGGAAAAAATGGATATTTATCGAAAGATCACATTATTTTTTTGGGAAACGCGGAGGACAAGGGAATGAATTTGCATATTCACATTTACAATTCTGATGGTGGTTTGCGTGAAAAATCATAATAATGTTCCTGGTAGTCGTTTTTTGTGCAACAGGGCGGTAAAAGAAGGGATAATGCATGCAGTAGCCTACCCCGTCTCAGGAAATGTTAATCTGAAAGATGGTTTTGACCCGAAGAACCTAAGGCACACGGGGAGGTCGGCTTTTAGACGAACTGCTTTCTGATCGCCGCAGAAGTTGTTAATTAAGTAGTTTGCATTTTTCTTCATTTATTTTCGCTTCCCTAATCTATGTGAACATACACATTGTATGGAAAACATGAAAAAAAGTTGCATATAGGAAAAAAAGCACGACCACTGGAAATGGAGATTTATTATTCTGAGCTTTTAAGTTCAGACAAGAGGCCCGCGTTAGAGAAAATGAGAAAGCAGCAAGTTTTGGCATATTTTTGTAGTCTAGCTACGAGTTACTGGGAGCGGGGGAGGGGGTGGCGTGGGCGTGAGTATGGACCAATCACAAATGGTTCTCTGCCCCCCGTCCACTCCCCGTTACTCATAGCTATAATAAAAAAACATGGCAACGCATTCTGCTTTCTTATCTTCTCTGACAATGACCTCTTATGTGAACCCGATAGCTCCGAATAATACAATCGCCGATCAAGTGAATGTGTTTTCTTCTTCTTTACAACAAGAACCTGGAGCACGCATATTTGCCCCATTCCTGAAAACAGTATTCTTTTTGTACTTTTTTGAGCGAAAACTACTTTGTTTTAAAATGCTTTATTCAAAGAAAGAGAGCGAGAGAATGTCCTTATGTTTTCAAAAACTATCTAAATTTTCAAATAATGTTCAATCCTATTGACCGCTGCACTTGAATCCGGGCCTTCCAAAATGCATGCTATATATATTCTGTCTAAGAATATTACAAATTTCTCTATGGCTTGGGGAAGCTGTGACATGGTTATCCTAAAATGTTGCGAAAGATGTGGATCCTACTGTAGGGTTTAAATAAAAAAACTGATAATTTTAAGGATAGGATACTTAATTAAAGGACATGTCATGTTCCTAAACCTCGCATAATTAGGAACATTTAAGAACCGAAAAAGATCATTTCGCCAAGTACAAAATTTGAAGAAGGCGTAATATTCTATCAGACGAGTACGAAAAGTGATATTTTATTCATTTGGACTATAAAAGATGCTTAAATTGATAAGACTACTTCACAAGTAGTCATTTTTACACAGTGAAATGCTTGCTGGCGGTTAGGAACGTGCTCGTACAAAAGTCGGCACTCTGCTAGATTAGGCTGTACGGTAATATGAACCCTTCTTAAATAATTTGTTAAAATCTGAAACACTGCCGAATTTCGGCTGACATTTGATGAGATAGGGAACATACCGTGTATATGATTCAACGTTTGAAAAGTCGTATGGGCAAACAATTGTCTTCGGTCATTTATCATCAGACCAGTGCGTGACATGAGGGAAAGGGCAATATCTACACTTCATGAGCTTCGTGCCAATTCAGTGTAAGCGTAATCTGTTACAGAACCTTTTTCAACGAGGAAGGAACATTTGCTCTAGTGAGACTCTACCAGAAGAGCTTTCTCGTCTTAACTCAGCCCTACTCAACTGTGGCTACCCGGCACGCTTTATTCAAAAGTACAGCAATCCCCTACGGCCAAAATTTCTGGAACAGTCAGTTCCAAAAAAGCCCGTCATGATTTCCTTACCATTCAAAGGTGACGACATTTCCAACACAATCAAGCGACGATTACGCTGTACGATAGAAAGGACCTACAACGCAGCAAAATTAGTCTTCTTAAGTTCTACCAAAAGTATTCCATTAAAACGGCCAAAGGATGCTCTGCCATTGCACGCCAACTCCAATTGTGTTTACGAATTCACATGTAATTGCGGATGCAAATACATTGGGCGCACGCAAAGGCAACTCGCAGCCAGGGCCGCTGAGCACTTGCCTAATTGGCTTTTGAAGCAAGAAGACAGAATACCAAGATCCTCCATTACCAAGCATCTATTAGACAGCGGTCATTCTGTCGACGTTAAAACAGCGTTTTGAGTACTTGTTCGGGCCCGAACAAACCGAATCCTGCGCTATTTAGAAGCTGCATACATACGGTGGGAGAAACCTGACCTATGCAAGCAGCTTGATCATGTCGTCAACCTCCAACTGCCCTGGTGATTGGCCATTTAATTTAATTTCCCACGTGTTTTTCGTTAACTTCTCCCATCCACTACTCCCCATGTGTTGACTTAACGTTCCCGTCCTTTATCGATTAATTTTTAAACTAGTATCAGTATCAGTATATTGAGGGTATGTAGGAAAAATTCCTTTGAGTGCCCTATTTGTACATATGTGCAGTGGTAGCAAAAAATTTGTTGCTTAGACTGTTGGCGAGGCCAGTTATCCTGAGTCATAGGATGAAAATAGGAGCAGACAGTGAAAAAAGTCCTCAGGGACTTTTAGGAGAAAAACTGTCGCCCTTGTGGGGGGAATGCGTGGGATTTAGGAGAAAAAAGGGAGTTCCCACTGGGGGGGGGGGCATTGCAAAGGTTCCCAGGATCATCACCGTGTAGAAGCCACGTCCTGATTCTTCCTTGCTGATTGCAGAGTCCGCCACAGAACTGGAAAAACAGAGGCATGCGTCCAGATCGTCGACAGTCCGCTTTGGGTCGAACCAAGGGTGACCGTTTAGACCGGCAGGTCTGGCTGATAAGATCGCCAGCGGGTAATCACGGTACGCAGATAGCCAAGTAGAGTAGACCGCGGAGACCTTCGCATGAGGCTATGCGTGGGAGGGCGTAATAAATAGCAAACGTGAATGTATATAAAAACCAATACTACTGAAAAATTGAAGGTAGTATTATTGTTATTGCAAATTGTCAGTTCCGATCCATCGTGCACTGCTATATCGATCCAGTTTTCGCTTAAAACCCTTTAGCGATTCCGACATAACAACGTCCTGAGGAAGCGCATTCCACGCTCCGACCACCCTTTTTGAAAAGAAGTGTTTCCGAGCGTCCAGCCTGGCCCCTGTCACCTTTAATTTGAGGGAATGACCCCTCAGATTTGTGGTCGTTGCTAATTCGAAAAAATCCCCTGATATAAGACAGCAGTCTTGAAGACGTAATACGCGGAATGCTAGTATCAGGTCTCCCCGAAGCTGCCTGTAGCGCAAAGGGAAGAGGTTGAGATTTGACAGCCGTGTTTCATAAGGCTGCGAGCCCTGCCCCATAACAAGTTTGGTTGCGCGCCGTTGTACCTTTTCCAGGATGTTGATGTCTTTCCTGGCCCAGGGTCTCCAAGCTTGAATAGCAGATTCTAGGTGCGGTCGTACGAAGGTTCCGAAGACTTTTGTGAAGCACTCTTCATTGAAGGTAGAAAAAGCTCGTTTGACGAGGTATAGGATCGACATCGCGGACTTGGCTACCTTTGTGCAATGCAGGGAGGGTTTAAGCGAGGGTGTGATCCAGACTCCCAAGTCTTTCTGGGCGTTCACTTCCTTCAATGGTATGTCATTCAGTCGGTAAGCCGTGCCGTTTGAAGAACCGCATTTGCCAACTCGAATGGTTGTGCACTTGCTCTCATTGAACTGTAAGAGCCAGTCCGCCGACCATTTTTGAAGTCTATTTAAATTTTCCTGTAAGTGCACTTCGTCAGCCACAGTTCGAATTTCGCTCCAAAGTTTTATATCATCGGCAAACATGGCAATGCCACAATCCAGTTCGCGGACACAGTCGTTGATGTAGATAACGAACAAAATAGGGCCAAGAACGGAGCCTTGAGGAACACCACTCTCAACCTCAACCTTGGCTGACTGTTTGTCGCTGATGTGGACAGTTTGCGAGCGACCGATTAGAAAGCTTTTTATCCACGTAAGGAGCCTACCTCTTACTCCTATGCGGCTGACTTTATAAAGGAGGCGGTGGTGCGGCACGCTATCGATAGCCTTTTTGAAGTCAATATAGACAGCATGCACTGAGTTTCCACTATCGACTGCCTCAGTCCACCGTTCTAAACAGTAGAGCAAGTTTGTAACGCAGGACCTACCTCTACGAAAACCATGCTGAGCATCCGATAGCAGATGGTTTTGTTCCAGGAACTGCATAAGTTGTTGCTTGATAATTTTTTCCATGATTTTGCAACAGATTGCAGTAAGGCTGACTGGTCGGTAGTTATTCGCTGAGACCCGGCTTCCCCCCTTGTATAGCGGTGTAATCCTCGCGGATTTCCAATCTACTGGTAGACGTCCGGTTTCGAAGGAGGTTTGGAAGAGCATAGAGAGTGGTTTGGCCAACTCATTGGCGAGCTCCTTCAAAATCTTGGCTGGTACGTTGTCAGGACCTGGTGACTTAGATTCTTTTAAGCTTAAGAGTTCCTTAAGAACAGCAGCCTCGGGGAATTGGACAGTCTCAAATACTGTATCCGCTTCGGTGTCGTCGGTGGGGTGATCGTATGCCGTTTCCTTTGTGAAGACTGATCGGAAAAATTTCGACAGATGATCAGCCTTCACTTCATCATCTATCAAGTCTCTTCCCTCAGCGGTCCTTAGCAGGGATATCGGATCCTTGTATTTGGTAATCTGCCTGAGATAACTGTAAAACAGTTTGGGGTTCACTGTGGCCCGGTTTAGCAAGTCTGCTTCGAAAGCCCGTCTTGTTTTGAGAATAAGACCCTTGACCCGGTTTCTCTGAGTTTTGTAGGCACTGACAGATGCAGGAGTCCTGTCTGCTAGCATTTTTTTCCACAGCTTCCACTTTTTGTTCAATTCTATTTTTAAGGCCTGCGTAAGCCATCGCGGTCTAGTGTTCACCTTTTTTCGGGAAATTGGACAGTGGTTGTCGATGAGTCTGTGCAGTGTGGTCCGGAACGCTTCCCAGTCCGCATTTATGTTTCCAGAAAATAGAGTTTCCCAATCGGCGTGCGTGAGTTCGGTCTTCATTCGATCGAAATCGCCTCGCCAAATATTTCGTCTGGCTGTTGAGGGTCTCTCCGGTATTGAGAATAACGAGTACTCCCATAGCAGTACAACATTGTCGCTTTTACCTAGTGGTGGGAGACATGACACTTCGTCGATGCTGTCCTGCGATTTCGTGAGAACGAGGTCCAGACAGTTGGACTGTTGGCCATCGCGCATCCTTGTCGATAAAGTGACGTGAATCAGGTACCTTGCTGTTACCAGTAATTCTATGAGATTTACCACTCCTGTATGTGTCTTCGTTAACATTCTTATGCAATGACAAGAAGCAGCTGATGAGCTGTCTCGAAATTTGTTGATATCAATGAATTCTGCTGTTTTCGCCTGTTTTCAATAGCCAGTTAATTGCAGCGTTTACATAATCGTCTGGTTGATGAGGGGAGGAAGCAGATTAATAGGTAAGTGAGTGTAACAACGCATCTGGGGTTTCCCTCGTTTCCTGAATGCGGGCGCCCGTGCGTTAGTTGCGATGCCCAGAGAAGACAGGAGGGGTGTTCTCATCGTCAGCGGGTAGATGTCTGCATTCCAGTTGTTTAGCTTGCGTTCGGCTGTTCTCTATGGATTCATTCTGTGTTTTCGAAAAAATGGCTTCAAGAGTTATGGGATTTACGCGTGCAGTCGGCCAAGGGTGGCAGATTGCTTGTACCAGCGCCCTTTGCCAGTACAGAGTGCGTTTTGCTTAACCAGATTGTCACTGCTTTTGCTGTGGCTAACACCCGTTTGCGCAGGCCTTTGAAGTAATGTGTCGGCGTGTGCTATATGACCCAACAGGCTTCTCTCGCGTCCACTTGGTGGTTCGTATCAATTAGGCGGGCAAGAATTGAGCTGGAGATCGGTCTGTTCTCTCTTTTGCTGACCATTGCTGGTATGTGCTCGCGCATTCTCTTCGCCAGACTTCGCGTTGTTCGGCCAATATATCCCGCTCCACAGGAACAGGTGAAAGAATAGATGCACATCGATGTGGCCTGAAACGGTAGTCTGTCTTTATCACCCATTCGTAGAAGGGGAGGGTTAGTGAAGAGTACGCGAAGGTTTGCCGCCGGGAAGGCACACGTGACTGCTGTTCACAGGCGTCGTCATACGAGTTCATTTGCTGCGTCTCCCATAAAAGACAGTCATAGGAATAAATCTTTACTTTCTGCCGTTGCAACTGCAGCATTTTTGACACGCTCCTTGATGTTCCGAGGGATGGACCTTTCAGGATAACCCTTTTCATGGAGCATGTTTTTAAGCTGCTGCAATCCTCCTTCCACTATTTCAGGAGAGGAGATACAGCGTATTTTGGCTGTCATTCCCTCGCCTAAGTTCCGCTTGACTATAAGAAGTGCGAAGCTTGGAAAGTAACGTACTGTCCTGTCCAGGTTTTCTGTCTAAATAATTGCCATTGTATTCAATATTTCCCTAGAGTCGGATTCGGTAGCGAGTTCAACTTTAAATGTCTCCTTATATATGACTTAGCCAAAATAATGAATTAGTTTTTTTTAGTTATGCCGATATACAATATAGAGAAAGCCATTTTGAAACACGTCATATGGAGCATATAAAACGCGCAAAGTCGTCATTGAGCATGCTTACGGACCTTCTTCATCCGTTAAGTTCCGATTCTGGCAGTAACTATGCATTTGACTGCAGCTTAATTAATACTGACAAGAACTCACGGAACAGCTTTTCAGTTGCTACGGTTCATATTTGCCCAAAGTAGGTGTCAGTCAATAGCCATCTCGATCCTTTGTTTGATGAGATAAGCTAAGTTTGCGCATATGTTTGGAGTCCTTTTTTACACAGTTGGTGAACCTATATCTTGCCGCACCGTACTCTGGAAGGAAATTAACATAAAAAGTGCAGTGCTGAATTAGAAAGCTTGATTTTAGCAATGCCAGGTGCGAAGAATCACATAAGTATTTCTTTATAAAACCAAGAGGACAGAGAAATGCATTTGCATATTCGGATTAACAGGTCTATCTTCTGTCAAAACATAATGACAGTGCATTAAAAAAGTGGTAATGTATTCTGTAAATTTCCTGGCCCTCACGAGGAGTCAATCGAAATTCTGACATGCATTTTTAACTTGAACACGTTGCTTAAGTAGGGTTATGCTTTCAAGCTCAGTCACCTCAGGATGTCGGCTGTGGGACGAGCGTCTTTCTGACTGATCGTATTGCCGGCAGAGACGAGAAAGATTGGAATGCCATTTCTGGCTTGGTGGCCGTCATCAGTCCATCATACCCCACAGCAAGTGATGCACCATTCGAGGCTCGAACTTGCGACCTTTTGATCGAAGTCTAGCGCCCTAAACACTGAGCCACGAGATCGCTGTCCAACCGGTTGACGTCAGGAGATATTGATTTTCGTTGCTGAACGTCCACCGACCGCTAAAGGAGCTCACTTGTTCCCCTCCGAAACCAGTCGTAGCGGCTAGTGGCATTGACAAATGGTATTGCCAGCACAGACAAAAGAGACTGGAATGGCTACTTCTGGCTTATAAGCTGCCGTCAGCCATTCGTCAGTCAGATGTGTTTGTTCATATCCTGGTCGGTGGTGTTTTTGAGGAGGATAAGAACATTAAGATTTATCCACATTTTTTTCACAATTGGGTCAACTCAAATCAAGCAAATGTGCCAAACCCCCTAATAATTTCGAATTATTATTGAAGACTAACCCTTGACATCTTGACTGCCATTAGATTTTGATAATTTAATGGTGAAGATGATGATGATAAGAATTTTATTTTGATGATAATATCAAACTTTCAGCAAAAAATGGCTCCATTCACGGAGAGCTAGAACTAAAGTAATTTAAAAGGTCCAAAAACTCAAGAGTAAACGGTCAAAGATCACAGAAAACTCAAAGTAAGAAGCCAACACGGTTCCCACATCAGTTATGGAGTCAGGTCGGCCTTCAGCTTCTCAATTTCCGTTTCTTCACACGTGAGGAAGCGTGCTAAGAATGGAAGTATCGAGTTCTGGTAGGCTGATGTACGACATGTCATATGTCAGAAGTGTCGGCGTGTCGTACGAGAAGACTTCGCAGCCATTAGTTCGGAGTGGAGAGGGTGAGTGTCATCACTAAGAATACAGTCCACGAAATTCTTGACCGATTTGAAATGCCGCTAAATTATAAGGTCAGAATTTTTGCACCATTGCTGGTTTACAAAGACAGCCACTCCACCACCTCTGCGGCTGGTTAAGGATTTTCTGTCCGAACGATAGGCGTAAAAATATTGTGGGGTGATTAGTTCCGACTCAATGTCGCTGTTAAGCCAAGTTTCTTGCAGACAGATGACTGCAGAGTTCTTATGTTCTCTTTTCAACATGAGTTCCGATAATTCGACACTTTTGTTTAACAGGGATCTGCAATTCGTCGACATGAAACCTGGAGGTGACCATTTTTGTAGAGGCTTACGTTTGTTTCCTTGTTGCCAAGCTGATTTTTGTGTTCGTTCCCGTGTGGTGGGGAAAATTGTCGAAGACATTGAATTTAAAATGTGACAGATTGGCCTCATTTAACAAATGTTGGAATGTTGATGTGTTCTAGATAAGATAACTTGTTTTCGTGCATTTAAAAAGGTAGCAGAGTACTGTAGATATGACCGCATGATCACAAGTGCAGACCAACAAAGCAGAGGATTAAAGAGGATGGTATAGAATGATAAATTCCCAAGTGAATGGAGAGCAAAAAGAAATGGGTGGCTCAAATCCGAAAGCCGTGGTTGTGGTTTTACCCGGAGCACTAAAATTGTCAGGCTAAGGACAAAAGGTACCATGGTGAGGGATTTATTGTGCACTGCACCCCTGCACTACTGTCTCAGACAACAGTGGCGATTGGCAAAGTCAGGACTGGATTTGACTGTCCGAAAGAGAGAGGGCGGTTGAATTAGTGGTGGCAGCAGCTGTTATATCATTGTGGAGCAAGTTTAAATAGAGTTCACTTTATATGTTGCATTACTCAAGGGGGCATCAAGTATACAGTAGTCCTCAAAGATCACGCAACATGCCAAAATGTGCGAAAGATTGCTACCCTTCCGCTAATCGGCATTAACTTAAGTTGTGAAACAGATTATCTTGTAGTCTATGCTGAAGTTATTTCAGTCATGAAGGATGCGGGCATTTGAACGAGCTTCGTTAAAAATGTAACGATTGTAAAAAATGACTACCTAAGCAGCATATCTTTTAATCATCTATTTTGACTGCTTTTAAAAATTCAAATATATTTCATGGAAAAAAATGCTCGAAAAAAATCATTTCTGGTACTTGTTTGATAACAAATCAAGCCCTCTTTAAATTTTGTACTTCAACAAAGGTATCTTTTTGTTTTAAAAAAGTTCTAATTATGAGGATTTTTACAATTTTGAGGTGTATCTTCACAATACATCGCATCCGTCAATTTATTAATGCTGCCTTTACTTCATAAAACATGTTCCATGTCTACTGTAATACTTTATGAAAACTATATGATTTATTTCTCAAACTGCAGGCGAAAACGCAATGGTCCTTAAACAGGATGTACACGACGCACAGAGTGTAAGCCTTGAATTCACGTGTAGCTGTCACTGTGTCTAAAAATTGTGGGGAAATTTAGAAAAAAATGTTAAAACCGGAAGATACCCTACGAAACGAGTACAAGAAGTAATTTTTTCGTGCATGTTTTTCATTAAATATATTTTAATTTATAAAAGCACTCAAAAAAAAAATGATAAAAAGGCATGGTACTTAAGTAAGTGGTCATAACTAAGGTCGTCTAAAAGCCCGCATCCTATCATGACTAAAATGACTTTAGAATAGACTACACGATAATCAAAATCACAACTTGAGTCAATGCCGATGAGTGAAAGAGTATCAACCTTTCGCATATGTCGGCAGGTTGTGTGATTTTCGGCGACTACTGTTGTGGTTCATGCTACGTCGGTGAGGAATAGCACGTAAAAGTAGCATTTGGGCAGCCGCAAAGACTTGGACACACGTGTACGTGTGTGCGAGTGGAAGCCGTTCCGGAATCCGCAGGTCAGCGCTGCGGTATTGCATGACCCTGAGGCCGTGGAGCTTGAAAAGGGAAATTCTGACCGACATGTTGACGGTCGCTCCCAGCTCAACACCGGACGCAGAAGAAAGTGAGCATATCGAGTATGAAGCAAAAGATGAAATAAGTGAGATGATCCAGTGCACATGCAGGTTGGGGAGGGTTTGTGAGACAGTAGTTGCCCGTGCTGCGTCCTCTGCAGAAGTGCAGTTGTGATATCAGAGCAACTATGTGCTGTTGTGATAGCAACAGCGTGTGCCGGTGAGTTGGCATTTGGGCAGAGGAGAGGGATAATATCTCGGACAGAAAGCATCCCAGCTGGTGCTGAGTCACAGGAATGCGTCAGTCAAATGAACTCACTGTCATCTAGACGAAAAAGCGGGATAAAATGGAATGTCAAAAGCTTAAAAAATTCATCGATTCATATACAGTAGTCGCCAAAGACCATGTGACCTTCATGATGCAATTTGACTTTGTATTTTAGCGTATATTTAGGAACACTATTTTGATTACTTTAGTTAACTGAATTCTTCTAAAGCCTTTTAGTTAGTTAAATCGTCATTTAGTTAGGTTTATTAAAAGAAATGGCCATTAATTTTGGGGAAATTGGGAGAAGTCTCATATCGAAGGAACCATATATGCTATTACGAAAAAGAGAGAGATAGGCTACCGTGGGCGTGGCAACTTGCTTGCTAAGGCTGTTCGTTAGGCTGTCCTAATATCTACCAACGCAAATCTGGTCTAGTCAATTATCTGCCTGAGGCTGACTCCTAAATTTCCTCACCGAACAACTCCTGCGTGCTGAAACATCGGACGCCAACCCTCGCGACTGCGGACGCTCATTTATCCAGCTGCCAACTTCCATCAATCTGTTTTCTGTACATTATATACTATTAATCTCACCTGGAACCTCATTTCTTCTTTAAGCACATGGAACAAGGCCTGAAGATTGAGCCACTGCGGTTCGCGCACCCTATTACGGGACCTTGCACATCGTTCCTGGGAGAGAAGGGTTCTTTTTACGGTTGAAATAAGTCGACAGTTTTGAATGTGGTTGACGATTGTGGTTGAAGGTTAGGGTTGTACTTAGGACTTGAACCTACTTATACGCGCAAAGCTACCTGTGCAAGGGGTCGGGAGCATGTGGCCCGATAGTGTTTCTGACGGAACCTCTCTCGTCAGCCAGGCACATCTACGGTCTCCCTGAAGCTCATTTCTAGAAAGATGTACACGAACGAGGCGCTTCGAAACTGATGGACTTGCTTGACTTCTTTCAAGGGAAGATTTCATTTTCTTCGCGTATGACATACAAATATACTTAGTAAAAACATGTGCTGTTCACTGGTGGATGGTAATGGTCTAGGCAGCCTCTCATAATCAATACTCTAACATGACAATCTGATGAACTAGCGTTTGTGTGCAAACCAGAACATGCAAAATAGTCCTTTTAAAAAGACTTGCTTTTTCTATCCATCTATCTTGCGTCATCAATTCCCCTGCAATTAATGCGTATGCGCAAACATGGGCTCCCGACGAGGGTTCTGTGGAACGGGGCGAAGCATTTCACCATTGAAAGCGCACAAATTAAAAAAACATGCCTGCCCCTCATTTGGCTTGCCTTTTTAGCGGAGTAGCGGGGGCGGAAATGTTAGTCCTGCGAAGTTTGAAAAAATGCAGATTAAGGGCTGCAAAACCCCATCGTATTGTCGCCCCTCTGTGTCTCTAATTAGCATTCCTCCTTGGGTATCGTCTCGCCCAACTTGACTACCAGCATTTTGGTTATTCATTTTAGGCACACATAGTGCACTTTTTGGCTGTTGAACGTTAAAAAACCAACAAAAAGCGCCAAGGCAAATGCAACGCTGTGCCATGTGTGGGAAGGATACAAAGGTTAGATGGCCTTCCCACCTCATGCAAAGTCATGATCAAAAGAAGAAAAAGAATGCTAGATTGAGAATTTTACAAACCTGAATTTTCAGCAAAAAATGGCTCCATTAACAAAGAGCAGATGGTAAGGTAAATAAAGGATACTTTTTATTAGGAAAAAGGTAAAAGGTCATGTAATACTCACAAGTCAAGATTTTCACGACATTCACATCAACTATGGAGACAAATTGGCTTTCAACTTCTCCATTTTCACTTCTTCACACGCTATTTTCTTCGAGTTGTCATCCTACGGAGAATTGTCGATGTTGGTGTTGTTGGCGAATTGCATATGCTACAGATTGGCCACATTTGACAAATATTGGGATTTTAATATGGCAATAGCAGCAAAATGATTTATTGGATCCATATCATTTCGAGAGAGCTCGTCAGTTGCCGCCTCTCATTACTTAACGTGAATCACAAAAGAGAAGATACACAATGAATTCCTACAGAAAAATCAATATGAACACAAGGTCATAAGGAGTGGCCAGGTGGCTAGTCAATCAATACAATAAACCTCTAAGACCTGAATTGACTCAACAATTAGCACCAAAAAAGCCCGTCTTCCTTTCTTTATCATTTAAGGGCGACAACATACTAAACACCATCAAAAGACGCCTTCTCAATGCCATTGAAAGGACGTACTATGCTGCTGATCTGATAATTTGCAATCCGACAAAGCCTTTACCAGTTCCTCATGCGAAGGATGCCATGCCGTTGCACGCCACTTCAAACTGCTTTTATGAATTCACATGTACTTGCGGATGCAAGTACATAGGGCGAACGCAGAGGCAATTGGCCACCAGAGCTAAGGAACATTTACCTAGCTGGCTAATGAAACAAGAAAACAGAATTCCCCGGTCCTCAATTACTGAACATCTGTTAGACTCGGGCCATTCTGTTGACCCCAAAACGTCCTTTCGAGTACTTGTTCAAGCACGAACAACTCGTACTTTACGCTACCTGGAGGCAGCCTACATACGGCGGGTCAAACCCAACCTATGTAAACTGTTTAAGCATGTAGTGGACCTAACTTTGCCTTGATAACATTGGCTCCCTGTTTCCAAATTTTTTTTCCTAAGTTGTTACCTCAGGTGTTTTTCCCTGTTATTTTAGCTGACCATAGCGTTTGAACTTCTCATGTTATTGATTAGCCACTTGGCCACTCCTTATGACCTTGTGTTTAGATCCATCTTTCTGTATGAATTAATTGTGTATCTTCGCATTTGGGATTCACGTTAAGTAATGAGAGGCGGCAACTGACGAGCTCTCTCGAAATGATATGGATCCATTAAATCATTTTGCTGCTATTGCCATATATAAATTTGCACCAGGGAAACGTTGCTTTAAATATTGGTATGGTGATATGTTGTAGATAAAATAACTTGTTTTCGTGCACTTAAAAAGGGAGCAGTGTACTGTAGATATGACCTCATGATCACAAATGCAGACAAACGAAGCGGAGGATTAGAAACGATGGTAAAGGATAATAAATTCCCACGTGAATAGAGAGCAAAAAATGGGTGGCTCAAATTCGAAGTTGGTAGACAAGCCTATATTTTGCCTCGTTATTTTGATCTAAAAGTGCATTTCATCCATAGACTGTCTCTAACTAAGGGCAACCCAATGTTTGCCTCAGTTTATTTGAAGAAAATGGGCAAAGTGTTGGCAAAGTTGGAGGTTGTCCGAAATGGAAGGAAGAATTTTGCGTTATGCTAAAAGAGGAGACCCAGATAAGCAGGTAAAGCTTCAAATCAAGTTAACAAAAATCAAATAAAGTCAATTTAGAGGAATTATATTCTTTTTAAGAAACAAAGAAATTTTAAAAGTTTAAAGTTAACCTTTTGTCCTTTTCTGAAATTTTGTTCACACAACGCAATTAAAAATTTGTAAAAGTCTTGTGTTGTACCCAAACTTAATTAAAAAAATTGTGTGCATAATGGGTTCTACAAACTCCTTCTTTGGGAACGAACCAATAGAAGATGCAACACCAAGGGATATGCAATGTGGTAGCAGAAAACGTGCAGTACGGCCTTAAATTCGTGTAACATGCCAACATATGCGGGGGGATTGATCCCCTTCCGCTAATCTGCACTGACTAAGGTTGATATACCGATTAGCCTGTAGTCTATTTCGAAGGCACTCCAGCCAAGATTGGATGCCGGATTTCTTACTAGCTTTCTTCTGACCGCTAACAAAATGCATGTACTGTAGAAAGTGACAAATTATGTAGTTTGCAGTTTTAACATTGATTTTGACTACCTTTATACATTCAAATAGACTTTATGGAAAATATACCTGCAAAAAGTGTCTCGTATGCTTATTTGGTAGAGAATAACGCCTTTTTTAATTCTATACTTAACGAATAGGTTATAATTCGATTCTAAAAGTTTCTAATTATGAGGTTTTTACGACTGACTTTCATTTATTTTACATCGCATCCGTCAATTTTTTAATGCTGCCTATAATATAAAGAGCATGTTTCATATCTGTTTCAATATTTTGTGAGAATGATGCAATTTCTTCCTCAAGCCGCAGGTGAAAACGTGATTTTCCTCAAAGAGGATGTACTCGACGCGCAGATTGTAAATCTTGAATTCAAGTGTAGCAGTCAGTTTATTGCTAAATTATGCGGAAATTTAGAAACCTTTTCAAAACCAAAAGATACCCTTTCTTTAAGTATAACATTAAAAACAGGCGCAATTTCATACCAAACGAGTACAAAAAATAATGCATATGGCTATATTTTCCATAAAATACGTTTGTATTAATAAAAACAGACAAAATAAATAAAAAATATAAACTTCTTAAGTAGCCTGTTTTCACAGTAGATACGTTTGCTAGCGGTCAGAAAGAAGCTCCTTAAAAAGCCAGCATACTATCGTGGCTGAAAATAATTCGGAATAGGCTACATGGTTATCAGTATTATAACTTTACTGGATGCCAATTAGCGTGAGCGTTTCACTCTTACGCATATGTCGGCATGTTTCGCAAATTCTAGGCCATACTGTATGGCAGATGACCTACCGGTGTCAGACAGTGTCCCGTTTACAGTACGGCGAGTGCTGAATGCAAAGTCATGATGAAATTTGGCTCGATACTTAAGCATCTACTTAGTCCTGTTATTGTGATCCAATGGGTAGAGTTCATTCTATAAAGGCCTTTCAGTTACAAAACTGTCCTTTTATTTCAGTTAATTAAGGGTAATGAGCATTGATTTTTGCTAAATCGAGAAAAGTCAAATGTGAAAGAAGCGTTCTGTTCTACTAAGTATCGGATAACCGAAATGTTTATTTATATGCATCATGCTATTTGAGAATGCCAAAGCAAGTAATAAAAGTTTAAAACATCCTTCCATGGGCGGAAAATTTAGTCCCAAGTAACACAAATGTAAGTGATGCCAATTATGAGGAATTTCAGTTCTTTTCAGAAGGAAGGAACAATTTTAAATTATTTTTGAATCAATTGCGCATTTTTTTGCTACAAATTTTAGTCACAAATGGTTTTGCCCAAGTTTTTTTGAACTGCTTCAAGTATTTGGGACGTACCTGAAACTGGTTATATAGTAGCGTGAAGATGAATTTAAAATCAAATCTTCATTAGCCTAAACTATGAAGGAATTTACCTTTTTATGTACTACAATTTTAGCGTTTGCAAAATTTTGAAGTGGAAAAGACCGAAGATTTTAATTATTGTAATATCTTAGTTCAGTAGACGGACTATCTCATGCAATCCTACGATTTTTACAAGCAACTTCCTCTTATTCAAACGCAGCCCAAGCTGTGTCCCCCAAAGTCTTACAGCAATAATGTTATGATTGCTCTTCACAATAGGGCATATTATGATTTATGAAGGAATATAGCGTTGTAAAAAAGTAAAAATTCCGGAAAAATGGAAATCAGGCGTACTAGCTAAACTTAAGTTTGACATGTAGAGGAAGCCCGTTCATACAAAACCATTGGGTAAATAAAGCAACAAAAGTAAAATAACGTTGGAAAATAATCGTTTTGTTAAGTTTTCGAATAAATATGCTTCCATATATCATGCAATATAATGTATTGCTGTTACCGAAGAGGCTAAAATTTGAGTATGTATTCTAACACATTTTTACGAGAACTGCTAGTTGTTTATTTCGTTTATGCATCGCTTGACTTATGTCAGACTAAGGCAATCACGTTTCGCTTGATATGCCCCATTGGGAGATCACAGGAGTAATATATTGCTTAAGCTCACATGTAGACATGCCCGCCAGTGACTTATACATTTAACTGGCATTGTCGGAAACAATTGTAAACGTACCATTTTTGAACACTAAGTCTGATTGCCTTTTGCCATATTTTTTGTAATCACTTAAATTTTTCTATTACGTAGAGGTTCAAATGTTTCATGAAATTCTAATTACGACTTTTCGATTTTCACTAGCTTTAGTCAGTTGACATTGAATTGAAGTGAACCCGCACGGTTTGAATTTTCGAGCAAAACCAAGGCGAAATCGGGCATCTCACTGGCAATATTGGCTCGGCCTACATATTCGAATTGTCCTAATCTGTCTCGTCAGGGTTCTGAGGAGTATCCATGGACAGGCTGAGTCGTTATATTTATATACTGCTGTGTATAATTACTATAAGACTATAATTAACTAAGTAAAGGCCACCTTATCATATTATACCTTGCTTTTTTCAGCCCAAATTAGTACCAGTTGGCAACTATTAGACTACACTATCTCGGTGTATAATCGCTAGAAAACTATATTCATATAATTAAGGACACCCTATCGTTTGTATTTTCCTTACGCCAATATACTCCCTGGTAGTAAGTATTAGACTACACTTTCTCTGTTGCTGATACGTCTAGTCTGACTGACGCCGAAATAGTTTATAAGTATAACGTTTGAGCTAAAGTTTTAGCATGCAGAACTTAGAAGTCCACGACCAAACTGTGGATGGAGAAAAAGCCCTTTCGGAAGCCGGCATCGATCCCCCGACCTTTGATTTAGGAGGCGAACGTCTTAGCCGCTCGGCCACTACGACCCAGCTTTGCGACTCACAGAAAGTTAAGTGCATTGACAGGGTTGACACGATAAATTTTGCCAACAAACTCCACGACCAAACTGTCCCAGCCACTGCAATCCAGCTACGCGGCTCACAGAACGTTATGTGCATTGACAGGGTTGACACGATAAAATCCGCCAACGACCCAACTGTCCTAGGTGAAGAAAAAGATTTTTCCGGAGTCGACGTTGATCCCTCGACCTGCGATTTAGGAGGCGAACGTCTAGACCGCTCGGCCACTGCAACCCGGCTATGCAAGTCACAGAAAGTTAAGTGTATTGACAGGGTTAACACGATGAATTCTGCCAACGAACTCCACGACCAAACTGTCCAGTGTGACAAACAGTGCGACAAAAGAGACAAGGGTATAAACCCTACGGCCACCATGACCACCTCGCACAATTCACATAAGGGTAAGAACAGTGACATGGATGACACGCATTGCCCGACGGCATGCGAACATTGTAAACATTGCCCGAAAATATCAAAATTGGAGTCACGTATAGATTTACTAGGGGATGTTATCACATGGTTTCTCAAGCATGGCACATTAAAGCCGCTAGATGAAACCAGTGGAAATCAGCAGCTAGAATCCGTCTTAACGGAAGTCGCTACCAGGCACCAGCCAATCGGTCCAAGCGCGATTAAAACTGAAGAGAAGCAAACACAAACAAGCCCTAATCTACCGTCCCAAGAAAGTTCAGGTTCTGGGATCATCAAAACGGCCAGGAGAAGAGGGAAGCGTCTACCTGACCAACCAGTCTCACCCTCTTTACAGGTCAAAACTAGTCAAATTGCACGAAAGGGGATCGGAGAAGAGCTGGGAGAAGAAAAAGAGACAGTATTTACACCGAGACAACTGCGGTCCGATGCACACAAAGCGATGAAAGCGAAGGAAGCCGCCGAAAAACAAACGAGGGAGCCCATACTTACAGTGCACGCCCCCACAGTAGACCAATCAGCCACCGCTGAGGCGAGTTTAAACAATCTCGCCGTAAACAACAAAAACACGATTGGTTCGCCACGTAAAGTACAGGCTGCCGTCGGCAAAGACACGAAGGAAAACACGAAAGCGTTGCACCAAGAAGTGACCAACGGAGAAGAGGGGACGCAGAAAGTCACCGATAGGGGCAAAAGTTTCGTAATACCAGGTCTACCGGAATCCACTGCCAGTACTGCTATTAACCAGAAAGTGGGTGACAGTGTCGCAGACCCGAGCCTGAAGCCCACAGTAGAAAACGAGGGCAGCACATCAACCATAGAGTCCGGTCGCACACAAGATGGTCACAATAGCAGCACGAGAGCTGTTAACGAGCAAGCAAGCGACAGTGTCATAGGCACGAAAAATGGCACTAAGAGAGAAGCCAGCACCATAATACAGGGATTAACGGAATCAACCGCAGCCACTCCCATGGACCGGCATTCCGCAGATGTCCAGCTCTTCCATGCCCTTATGAACAAAATGCTGGGACCCAATTTACCATTAGAGTGCGAAAAGGCCTTCCACCTTGGCAAATGGCCTGAGAGCCTAACTGGAACGGCACGTCCCAGACCTCTGAAAGTGGTCATGACAAGAAGCCAAGACGCCAAGCTCATTCTATCTAGGCGTTTTAAAATAAAAGACTCTGACCCGGGAGTTTTTTTTCAACAGGAGTTCTCAGCTGCAGAACGGAACAAACGTCGTCAACTTGTTTCCGAAAAGAGGGAGCGGGCCAGCAAGGGCGAACAAAACTTGGTTATTTACAACAACCAAGTGATTCAACGTCCATTAGTCTCACCTTGGATAGGTCCGTTCCGGATAACCACACAGTCGGCTCAGTAGAGGGAGGATTGAGCCCAATCGAAAAACATACAGAGGCAGAACGAAGGCGAAAAACATTTGGTTATTTCCAACAACTAAGTGATCCAGCGTCCACTGTTCTCCCCCAGGAAAGGTCCTCCCCGGATAACCGCACAGTCGACCCGGAAAGGGGCGGGGAGAGCCTGACTGTAACAAATTCTCGAGCAAACAGAAAGTTAACTTTCATGTACACAAATGCACAGTGTATGCTTTCAAAGCTTGACGAGCTGAAGATTCATGCCTTTGAGCTATCACCAGATATAGTTTCAATAACAGAAACTTGGCTGTCTGAACAGGTAGCCGACGGCGAGGTATCCATGCCTGGCTATCAACTGTTCAGAAAAGACAGAGAAGGTCGTCAAGGCGGTGGCGTAGCAACATACGTGAAAAATGGACTCACAGTTTTAGACAAAACAGATAAACTGGCGTGTACTTCCGAGGCCATCTGGCTGTCCATTAAAGTACCAGGTGCACCCAACCTCGATGTACTGACACTCTACCGACCACTGAGAAGAGAGCCAGTAGTGGATGCCTCCTTGCTAGAGGAGCTGGAAAAGATTACTGCACGATCGGACATCCTGATTGTGGGGGACTTTAACGCGCCTAACATCGACTGGGGTGCGGCCTGCGCACATAGCTCCGATCTAACCTTCGACAGCTGCCTTCTGAGCATGACTCTGAAGTTATTTCTCACGCAACACGTCACTTTTCCGACAAGGATGCACGATGGCCAACAGTCCAACTGTCTGGACCTCGTTCTCACGAAATCGCAGGACAGCATCGACGAATTGTCATGTCTCCTACCACTAGGTAAAAGCGACCATGTTGTACTGCTATGGGAGTACTTGTTATTCTCAATACCGGAGAGACCCTCAACAGCCAGACGAAATATTTGGCGAGGCGATTTCGATCGAATGAAGACCGAACTCACGCGCACCGATTAGGAAACTCTATTTTCTGGAAACATAACTGCGGACTGGGAAGCGTTCCGGACCACACTGCACAGACTCATCGACAACCACTGTCCAATTTCCCGAAAAAAGGTGAACACTAGACCGCGATGGCTTACGCAGGCCTTAAAAATAGAAGTAAACAAAAAGCGGAAGCTGTGGGAAAAAATGCTAGCAGACAGGACTCCTGCATCTGTCAGTGCCTACAAAACTCAGAGAAACCGGGTCAAGGGTCTTATTCTCAAAACAAGACGGGCTTTCGAAGCAGACTTGCTAAACCGGGCCACAGTGAACCCCAAACTGTTTTACAGTTATCTCAGGCAGAGTACCAAAAACAAGGATCCGATATCCCTGCTAAGGACCGCTGAGGGAAGAGACTTGATAGATGATGAAGCGAAGGCTGATCATCTGTCGAAATTTTTCCGATCAGTCTTCACAAAGGAAACGGCATACGATCACCCCACCGACGACACCGAAGCGGATACAGTAGTTGAGACTTCCAATTCCCTGAGGCTGCTGTTCTTAAGGAACTCTTAAGTTTAAATGAATCTAAGTCACCAGGTCCCGACAACATACCAGCCAAGATTTTGAAGGAGCTCGCCAATGAGTTGGCCAAACCACTCTCTATGCTCTTCCAAACCTCCTTCGAAACCGGACGTCTACCAGTAGATTGGAAATCCGCGAGGATTACACCGCTATACAAGGGGGGAAGCCGGGTCTCAGCGAATAACTACCGACCAGTCAGCCTTACTGCAATCTGTTGCAAAATCATGGAAAAAATTATCAAGCAACAACTTATGCAGTTCCTGGAACACAACCATCTTCTATCGGATGCTCAGCATGGTTTTCGTAGAGGTAGGTCCTGCGTTACAAACTTGCTCTACTGTTTAGAACGGTGGACTGAGGCAGTCGATAGTGGAAACTCAGTGCATGCTGTCTTTATTGACTTCAAAAACGCTTTCGATAGCGTGCCGCACCACCGCCTCCTTTATAAACTCAGCCGCATAGGAGTAAGGGGTAGGCTCCTTACGTGGATAAAAAGCTTTCTAATCGGTCGCTCGCAAACTGTCCACATCAGCGACAAACAGTCAGCCAAGGTTGAGGTTGAGAGTGGTGTTCCCCAAGGCTCCGTTCTTGGCCCTATTTTGTTCGTTATCTACATCAACGACTGTGTCCGCGAACTGGATTGCGGCATCGCCATGTTTGCCGATGATATAAAACTTTGGAGCGAAATTCGAACTGTGGCTGACGAAGTGCACTTACAGGAAAATTTAAATAGACTTCAAAAATGGACGGCGGACTGGCTCTTACCGTTCAATGAGAGCAAGTGCACCACCATTCGAGTTGGCAAATCCGGTTCTTCAAACGGCACGGCTTACCGACTGAATGACATACCATTGAAGGAAGTGAACGCCCAGAAAGACTTGGGAGTCTGGATCACACCCTCGCTTAAACCCTCCCTGCATTGCACAAAGGTAGCCAAGTCCGCGATGTCGATCCTATACCTCGTCAAACGAGCTTTTTCTACCTTCAATGAAGAGTGCTTCACAAAAGTCTTCGGAACCTTCGTACGACCGCACCTAGAATCCGCTATCCAAGCTTGGAGACCCTGGGCCAGGAAAGACATCAACATCCTGGAAAAGGTACAACGGCGCGCAACCAAACTTGTTATGGGGCAGGGCTCGCAGCCTTATGAAACACGGCTGTCAAATCTCAACCTCTTCCCTTTGCGCTACAGGCAGCTTCGGGGAGACCTGATACTAGCATTCCGCGTATTACGTCTTCAAGACTGCTGTCTTATATCCGGGGATTTTTTCGAATTAGCAACGACCACGAATCTGAGGGGTCATCCCCTCAAATTAAAGGTGACAGGGGCCAGGCTGGACGCTCGGAAACACTTCTTTTCAAAAAGAGTGGTCGGAGCGTGGAATGCGCTTCCTCAGGACGTTGTTATGTCGGAATCGCTAGAGGGTTTTAAGCAAAAACTGGATCGATATAGCAGTGCACGATGGATCGGAACTGACAATTTTGCAATAATAATAATACTACCTTCAATTTTTCAGTAGTATTAGTTTTTATATCCATTCACGTTTGCTATTTATAACGCCCTCCCACACATAGCCTCATGCGAAGGTCTCCGCGGTCTACTCTACTTGGCTATCTGCGTACCGTGATTACCCGCTGGCGATCTTATCAGCCAGACCTGCCGGTCTTAACAGTCACCCTTGGTTCGACCCAAAGCGGACTGTCGACGATCTGGACGGATGCCTCTGTTTTTCCATTTCCGTTGGCGGAGTCTGCCATCAGCACGGAAAAATCAGGACGTGGCCGCCACACGGTGGTGATCCTGGGAACCTTTGCAATGCCCCCCCCCCAGTGGGAACCCCTTTTTTCTCCTAAATCCCACGCATTACCCCCACAAGGGCGACAGTTTTTCTCCTAAAAATCCCTGAGGAGTTTTTTCACTGTCTGCTCCTATTTTCATCCTATGACTCAGGACAACTGGCCTCGCCAACAGTCTAAGCAACAAATTTTTTGCTACCACAGCACATATGTACAAAAAGGGCACTCAAAGGAATTTTTCCTACATACCCTCAATATACTGATACTGACACTGACCATAAATAATGAGTATATTCTATGTGCTTACCGAAACCTTCAAAATAAGATATATCTTGAATGCTTATACATAAATAACCAGCTTTTAAACGTTTTTTCTCGTGAAGCTGTCTTTGTGTGTCACATTTTCAGAACCACTCAATCATGTGAGCTCATTGCCGAAAAAAATTAACGTCTTCTACAAAAGTCGCGAATGAATATGCTTAAGATTGATTTATAAAATTCAAAAAAAGCTAACTTTGCGAAAATTCCCATTAAAAATTTCAGAAGATAAAATGGCGAACATACGTTTGTTTTCGGTAATTTTCATCAGGCCTTTACATTTATATGATAATTAAGTGAAGTAAGAATGCGGGTTGGCAGAAAAATAGAACTGTTGATAGCACATGGGGGAAAAAGGGGGAGGAAAAGGGGGTCAAAATACGCTCAGCATTAGGGGGAACGGGTAGTCGGCTGAGGTGTCGGATGAGCTGCTGGCTGTTGGATTAGCAGCTTTTGACCATGGCAACTACGGTGCCACGACGAAGTTCGTTTGAGTGCACAGGATCGGTTGGCGTAGCCTGATGGCGGCCGCTTCTTCCGTAGCCAGCAGTCGTTGTTCAAGAAATTTTGAGTAACTCGAGGGTACCTTGAAGGTCACTCGGCAGACCTGTTTGGCATCCACCCGATGGTCTGAGTCTACCAGATGAGCTAGAATGGAACTGTATACACCCTTTAGTTGGCCCTTCCCTAACCATGCTGGAATGTGTTCTCGTACTCTCTTGGACAAACGCCGGCTCGTGCCACCAATGTATCCCTCCCCACAGGAGCAGGTAAATGAATATATGTACATGGATGTGGTCTGGGCTGGCAGTTTTTGCTTGACCTCTCCGTATAGGATGAAAGTCCTCGAGAACCGTACACGGGCGTTGATTGCAGGGAAAGTGGTTGCTACAGCTTGACTCAGGTGCCTCCTTATGAGTTCGCTTGGTCCATCCCCTTGAAATGGGATCCTGATAAATATTCTCTTCTTCTCTGTGGTTGACCCTGCGGGTTTTGGTGGCCTTTCAGCCATGTTCTTAGTGATAAATCGACTGGGATACCCATTTTGTCGAAACACGCCTTCAATCGTCTTTAGCTCCTTTTCTACGCTAGCATTCGAGCAGATTCTTTTCACCGCATTTGCGGCAAACATCGTATCAAATAACTTTTGAAGTTTAACGGTACGAATCTAGCAAAATGGATACATTGCCCAGACCATGTCTTCTTACGATATACTTGCCGTTGAATACTCCCATCAGCTCTTTTAGTCAGAAGTACTTCAAGGAATGGGAGTGATCCAGATTCTTCTTCTTCAACTGTAAACTTAATTGAAAGGTGCGCCTGATTGACTGTATTCATTAGAGCTGATAGGTTGGTTTGGTCTGAAACAACCGCGAATATATCATCAACGTAACGTTTTTTAGTACGTCAGACTATTTATCTGGTAGCTAAGTTGCGTAGCCCTCAGTTTGCCCACGAATATATTTGCTAGAATCGGACCCAGGGGCGAGCCAATAGCTACTCCGTCCAATTGTCTATACAGGTTATTGTCAAATAGAAACTGTACATTCAAGGTGCATTTTAGCAATAATTCCTTCGGTAACCGGAATTCCTATGTTCTGCTGAGTCAAGTTAATGAATTCACAGATGTAGTCTACCATTTCTGTGACCAGCACGTTCGTGAATAGGGACGAGACATCCAGTGAGAACATCATTATCCCGTTCAGGTCAAGGTCTTTCACGCCATCCACGAATTCGAAGGTGTCTCGGAGGCCGTGAGGTGCTTTTTGACTCTGTATGGGTTTCAGTTTGTCCGCTAGCCATTTCGCTGTCGCATGGTGTGGCGAGTTTCTCCTATCTAGGACGGGACGAACGGGTACGCCATCTTTGTGAATCTTTGGTAAACCGTACAGTCAAGGTATGTGCGTGCCAACGGGGTGGAGACGTTCTAATTCGTATTCGCTTATGATGCCATCCTTTAAAAGTCACTTCAGGCAGTCAGACAGCTGCGTTTCAACCGCATCAGTGTTATCTTTCTCCTTTTCTGTCATGCTAAACTTGTCTATGTCTGACAGAATTGATTGTATTTTCGCCATGCAATCTGTTCTGTCCGTTAGAACAACGCCCGTTTCCTTATCTGGCCTCGTGATGAGTATATATTTATTCTGCCGGAGGATTTTCAATTTCTCCATGCGTGCCTTCGCTAGCAGACCTTTTTCGAGGGGCAAACTCCGACAATGCACGTTTTTTCCCGTTCAAAGGTATGTCCTGTGTCAAGGCAATGCAAAGCCACGTCGGAAAAACGGTTATGGCTCTTCGCTGCTGATTGCTGCTAGCGGATGCGTGTAGAGACATATCTTCCTGCTTGGCCACAAGATACCTTATCACAAGCTTTACATGGAGTTTTTTAGATGGCTTCTTTCTTATCTAGGTAGCCAACCCTATTCGTAGGGTGTACTAACTGAGTACGTAAAGTAGCCGTCGGTTTGTGCGCCACTTTTATTTGGTGTTTCCGCAAATGTCTTTCAATGAGTTCAGACACATTTTTTTATGTAAGGAAGGACTCACCATGTGTTCGTTTTTGGCGACTGAGTGGGACTAAGTGGTTCCTTTTTGTTGGGTTGTTGTTGTCTCATGCATCGGCGTACAAAGTTTCTGGGGTAACCATTGCGGGAAAATAATGCAAACAGATAATTGAGCTCGTTTCGGTAGGTTTCTTTGTCAAAGCAGTGTGTCTTCGCTCGGCGTAGCAGACTGTTGATAGCACTCCTTTTGTGAAAGATGGGGTTGTTGCACTCATAGTTAAGAATAACAATTGCATACATGTCTTTGCGGTAAACGGACATTTGTAATGCTCCATCAGAATTTCACTTAAGGAGAACATCCAGAAATGGAATTTTTTTGTCAATCTCCTTTTTGAGCGTGAATTGAATGCCCAGAATGGTTGAGTTGATGGTCTTGTGGAGTGCTTCAAGATGGTCTTTTTTGACAACAGCGAATGTGTCGTCGCAATAGCGTACCTATAATTTAGGGTTTATAGAAGGAAGGGCCGTTGCTTCTAGCCTCTGCATGGTTATTTCGGCAAGGAATCCAGATATGGGTGACCCCATATGAGCTACTTTTATTTGTTGATAATTCTGATGATCGAATGAAAAATAGTTTTCTAGGCAAAGGTCCTCAAAGTCAAGTGAGGCAGTTGCAGGAACCTTCGTTTCATAGCTCTTCAGGGCTTCCTATGTGCGTTGCCTTGCTACATAAAGTGGTATGGAGGTGAACAGGGAAAAAACGTCGAAGAGACCCATTATCTCATCAACGGAGACCGTGATTCCCCTTAGTTGCTGTAGGAACTTTGTAGAGTTCTGAATGGACGTTTCACAATCCTTCGTAAGTGGATGAAGTTGTCGGAATAGCCATTCAGAGATTTTAGGGTTCGGTGCACCGATTAATGACACTATCAGTTGCAGAGAAACTTCCGGTTTGTGAACTTTGGGTAATCCGTAGATCTTCGCGATGCTTGCCTTGGATTGTTAAAGGCATTTTGTGGTATCTCCTGACAGTAGGTTTGTCCCTGTAAGGTGTTTCAGTACTTTGTCAATGGATGTAGGGTCTGTTGGAAGAGGCTTATAGGTTGAGCTATCTTTTGATAGCGAGAACATCTTCTGCTGTTAGTCTGCTTTGTTCAAGATAGCAGTTGAGCGTCCTTTGTTGGCGGTAAGTATGATTATGTTTTCATCAGTTTTTAAATTTTTAAGTGTTTTTTTTTTCGTCAGAGGATAGAGATGAAAACTAATTTCGATTCTTAAATACATGGACAGCACTCTTTTGGATAGTAAACCGATCATGGTCGCTGAGGTCTCCTGTTAATAGGATAGAATCCAAGCTGGCTAGGAATTCCAAGTAATTAGAATCAGAAGGGTTGTATTTAATCCCTTTGGAAAGCACATTCTCCTCTGTTGCAGTAAAGGCTCTGGAAGATAGGTTCACAACCTTCACTACAGACTGTTGGTTTGTAACAGCTGGTTGAGAAATAGTCTTCCATTTCTTGTCTAGAAGTAGCTTCTTCTTTCGTCTTTCCAGTTCTGATACGTGGGCAATTGTTTCTCTTACTGATTCAAATGAGTGCAGGGAAGGTTTTTGCGACAGACCTGTATATGTTGCAGTCGATAATGGGCATCCATTATAAATGCCCCAAGCATACTCTTTCCATAACGAGATGTGATCTGATAACCTAGGGTAGATCTGACTGCAGGTATCACACACACAGACTTCGGCAAAAAGTTCTGCTTTCGGCACTTGTGGAGAAATGCTTATTGTTCTCGCGGACAACTTTCGCGAAAAGCACATTTCTTTCATTGTCTAGCCTCGAGCAATACTTTGCGATCGTAATTGTTTCATATAAACTGAAAGGCAGGCATCCCAAAAAAATTTAATTTCAAGTAAAGGCATCCTTTGGGAAAATGAGTAATTGTATTCAGTAAAGTTTCAAAACTGGATCCCCAGGTCATCGTCAGACTTAAGAGAAATTCGCAAAGAACAGTTAGCGTTTCAAATTGCTGATACAGTTATATAGTCATCTGGAGTGGGTTTTAATTGGGAATTACAATTTGCGTCACATTGTAATGGACATGGTTATCAGTCGCAGTGACGAAATGGCTAATTAGCAACTGTAAATTGAGCTAGTCCGGGGTCAGTCCAGGTTATCCGGTGTGGACGCTAAATGCGGTTGATGTTGGTACATGTTTGTGGGCCGCAGTCTCTTTCGTCTTTCTTTGAGGTGTTTGTACACTCCGGCTAACTCAATACGCCGGTTGATGCATGAATCATCGGAGTGCATGGCCTCAAAAATTTTCGGCCTATTTGGATGGGCAAACTCCGACAATGCGTGTTTTTTCCCCATCTGCGCATGACCATGACCTTTTTATCATCAACTATGATAACCGATTTCCGAGAAAATCCTAAACGTCAGGAAAATCAAGCCCTTGTTCCAGTGATCGCATCTTCTTCTTCTGAACTGCTACATGGAACTCGTATATTTTCCTCTATTGGCAATGGGAAGATTCTTCTGCTGACCTACTCGGAATTTTAAATGTAAGAATTACTAACTATCAGATGTCAATGAGCTATGGCATGTTTTCTACAATTCCGCGTACCCAAACATATTTAACAAAAACATGAACAATGAACATGGGTAAGTGTGCAATTCCAAAACCTAGTCCCGCAGCGATGCGCTCAGTGGCTTCTGCGACGTCCTTGATGTATGGCAGAGCGTGCCATATCCTCGGTGGGTTTTCCGTTTGGGTCCTACGAGGCCGTTCTATTTTTCTACTAGCCCGCGTAGTTCATTTACTTAATTACCATATAAATGTAAAGGCCTGAAAAGAATTATCAAAAACAAACGTATGTTCGCCATTTCATTTTCTGAAACAAAAATATACTTTTAAACTGCTAAAAATTACACCTTTTCCCAGTTTTTATAATTTTTTAACGACCGTGAAAAGTTCATTATGATACACAGTATCGAACAATTAATCAATTTTGCCTATAATATACACAACATAATCCATTGGAAAATTTTATGAGAATCCTATGGACCCTTTTTCAAAGCATAGAGAAATGTGTGAATGTGCTTGGATGCCATGTACGTAAAAAGACTATTTGCCAATTGAGAACGTTTCAACGAAAGCCAAAATTAATTTTCCTTGAGTATAAAAATGTGAGGACGATCAAAGTTCCTACAAAATGAGTTCAAGAAAATATCTTTTGGTTCATATTTTCCATAACGCATATTTTTTAAATAAAAATATTGAAAATCAATGAAACAAAGGCAAGCAACTTAGGTAGTCATTTTTAAAGAATGTGAATTTTACAGGCTGAAAGTAAAATACTCCTTCAAAGATCAGTCTCCTGCCGTAACTGAAATATTTCGCGATTAGTTTGTTATATAACTGAAAAATTTTTGTTGGAATCTTAAACACCTTTCAGCCTTTCCGTTGACGAATGTTTCGCCCAGCAATGCCAATTAGCGAACGATTATCAATCTTTCTCAAATATCAGCGCGTTGCACGAATTTCAAGTCGTTCTCTTAATCTTAACATAACAGTAGATTCCCTATCTCACAATCTGCCAACCAAAATTCTGAAATGCGTTTTCAAAAAACGTACTTTGGTAATTTTGCGAATTCGTTTACGTCGCAACCTATCTCAATATATTTTATTCACAACAGGATGCAGCCTTTTTAATCGGCTTCTTTCCAACTCTTTCATTAAGTTATAATCTTTAAAAATAACTAACTAATTTATGTGCATTACTTTTCTTGATTTCCGTTTCTCTAATAAATTCAAATATGCCTTTTTGAAAGTATAAAACTAAACGTTTCATCTTAAACTCATCCTGTAGGAAGTTATGTATGCTTACAATTTTTGTCTCGAAGAAAGTATATATTTTGGATTCAAAAAAGTTCCTATTTATGAAATGTTAAAAATTTTTCATTAATAACGCATCGAATCCTTAAATGTTAATGCTGTTTATAAAGTATATAAAAGAATCCACCTTAATTATAAAACTTAACGAACACTCTGCGACTTCTTCTGCATGGCGTACAGAAATGGGGAAATTTTTTTCGACAAAATGTTTGCAACCTGTGTTTTGGAAAGCTTGAATGCTTGCAGGGTTAAGCATTATTCGGCAGTGGAGAAAGTTTACCTAAAAGCGAACATTTTTTTGCCTTGAGTATAAATTTAGGAAAGATCAACGTACCTACAAAGTGAGATCAAGAAAAAAATATCTTGTTCATTTGTTCCGTAATGTGCAGCAGGTGACATATCTGATGAAAGGTTAAGGAGTGGGGGATTTAACACAAAATTGAGGTCGTTTATGCAGTTTGCTTGTTTGGCTTGAGGCGCAAAATCCTTTTTATTAGAATTGAATTCCGTTTAAGTCAGTATACTCAGATAAAATTTAGGCTTAAGAGGGCGAAATACAACGTTTGTTGATAACAAAGAAATTTCCTATGCTATTAACCACTGCGGAGAAAAGATTCATATTTGTGCGTGCTGAAGCATAAAATACATTAAAAAAGAGCAGAAAAAGTTTGATTATATTTGTTCACTACAGGAAAAATTTGCTTTGCGTCCATGAATTGAGGTAAGTGTACTTACAAGATACAGGACTAGAGTCAAAAAAAGCTTGATGAATCGAGTTAAAAATAATTGCTCTACAAATCTGTTCAGTTTGGTGCCCTAAAGATAAAAAATGTGTTTTACTACACCAAAATTAGGAGGCCTATGTGACTTTAGATGGCCTCCCTCGTAATCTCATATGTTTTCTAATTAACCTCGTAAACTACCTCCATCCAAATATTGTCAAAATTAAGACGGAAATCAATAAATATCAAAACCTTAAACGGAAGAAGTAGAAGATTATAATGTTGAAAGACATAAGAGAATATTTTGGGTCACGCTGTTGTCCAATTAAAATCAAAGAACTCTACCCTGAAGTAAAATAACACATTAAAAACTGCCCTGGTTTACGTAGTAATGTAATTTCTTTCATTTTTAGCACAATTCTTTCCTCTTAGTTTAATGGAAATCAAAAACCGGTCAAAATATGCCATTTTGATCTCGACTTATCTGTGAAATATCTGTGAAATATCTAACAAAAGCACTTTTTAAGGAGTTAATTTGTTGTTAAAAGTTTTTAATTAATCTTAGTCGTATTCACTTTTGGGTTTCGTTGTGGAAATTAATTTTTGTCGACAATGAGTTTACATGTTTGGGTGATTCTAAAGTCATGACCCACACAGGCAGCTATCAAAGGAAGAATGTTTAAGAACACAAGTTTAAGGTTAATGCTTTTAAGATATTTCTTATTTCTAAGTTTGTCGGTTAACAGGTTGAACTTAATCGGTATTTATGGACAAACAAAGCAAAACTGTGAAATTCTTAAAGTGTTTAGCAGCATTATCAAAACACTGCTGCTCGTCACACTCAAACTCTCAAAATAATTTTTGAAGAATGTGACAAACTGAAATTTCTTTCAAAATACACAAGATGGTATGAATTTGATTACAAGTACAACCGTAATCTAACTTTTTAGTAAGCAGCCAGCCTATCCGTGTGTGACCATCAATGTATTTTCATTCTGCTCAACAGCCGGGATGTGATTTCCATAGAAAATCTTTTTGCAATTGCCAATATAAATTTATACAAAGCACGCAAGAATATTTTTGCGCATTGAAAATGGAAATGTGTCCAAAGATTCAAAATTTGAAAAAAACTGTACCTAGGTTGACTACATCCATTTCCGACACATTAAGAGCAAGTTTAAATGTTATTGGAAAAGATTTAGTTGATCAAAATTTTGTATTTTCCTTATTCTATGTAACCTTGCTATACTTTTCCATTCCCATGCATTAAACACACTTTTATTTCACATTGCACCGGTAAATTTTCATATTGCCATTTCTTGAGTTTGCAGATTTTCGTGAAAATTAAATTTTTCTATGCTAGTAAATAGTAATTTCCCAACCTAACTCTGACTTTTTTACTTATAGTTTTAACTATATTGTTATAATATTTTAGGGGCAAGCCGCGTGTGCTGAATAACACAACATGACTTTTATTGCATCTTTAAACTTACTGCATAAGATTGTACACTAACTGCATATTTGTTTTTATAAAATTTTGAAAATCAGTGAAAAAATGAATATGATTACAGAAGGCGTTTTTTACCGAACATAATTTTGCAGACGGAAGGTAAGATACTCCTTCAGAAATTCAACTTCCTGCTGTAACTGAAATATCCTCGATGAGGTCGCAACACTATTTAAGTGTGAGTAAGGAAGAAGGATGTTCAAGCACCGAAGCAATTTTTTGTTATCATGAGGTTTCGAACTCCATCGACAGAGATAAGAAACAGCAACAAAAGATAGGTATGCACACCAATCAACTGGCAAGGGTTATCAAGTCATGAGGACTAAGAAACCGTGATGAAAAAACAGAGAGGATGGGTGCAATTAACCGACAGTGATTCTATCTTCATCAGGACGTCAGCAAGGAAAATGAGGCAGTTATAGAGGATGTAGGCCCAATTTATTGTAACCAACGTCTGGCCATGACCGTACTTAATTGTGCAATGCCCTGTACGCCGGCACCAATTTGGTACATCAGGTGACTGATATATCGTCCGTGGACCAGGCTGCAATCAATTCCCCGCTCCCTTTTTTCAAGTGAGGACGAGTACCTTGACGGCCGCGAAGTTGAACTCATAGCCTGTTGCATAGGTGTGAGCTGCAACTTGTGATACCTTGTCGCCTCGTCGTACGGCCAACTTATGTTCATGTATGCGCGATCCAAGCATGCGTCCAGTTTGGCCTATGCAGTTTTAAGGACAGCTTAAGCATGGGATGTGATAAACTACGCTAGCTTGTTCATTTAGCGTAAGCTGACCTTCTATTTTTGCCACCCTGCTGCGCATGGTAGCGCTGGGTCTATGTGTTATTCCAACACCTAGTCCCGCAGCGATGCGCTCAGTCGCTTTTGCGACGTCCTTGATGTATGGCAGAGGTCGAACGCCTGGGCATCGGCTTGGAAATACTCTGGAATAATCATTCCGCATAACTTATTCGTGGAGATGAACGATGGACTCCTGTAAGAGTTTGAAAGCCTTGGATAATGAAAACAGTGATCTGTGCCAACCCATCCTTCTTCCCTACCCATGTAAATACCTCGAAGCGAACTTAATCCTTCATTCAAAATCAATATTTGAGTTAACTGCCTTTCATTGCGCCAGAAATACTTACACGCGGAGAGAAAGATGCTCCTTCAAAGGCCAGCCACCCACCGTAACTGAAATATCTCGCGATTAGGTTCTAACACAATCTAAGTAATTTTTTAAAATCTTAAACACCTTTTAGGCTCTCGGTTGACGAAGGTTTTGCCAAGCGGGCAAGACTGACAAAGCGATACTTTGGGTACCTGCGGTGATTTTCCCCTAAATCGAATGGTATTTACCAAGTCCTGCGCAACCGGTAATCCTGTTTGAACGCAGATATAGGGCTGAAACCTGTGTGAAATTAGAGCATGGGCAGACGCAGGCAGTGGGTGGGCGATGTCATGCGTGCTGAACGTGTAGGCAGAGGTTTTTAATTTTGTTAAGCACTGCGTCTATTCCGCTTCTAGTCGTCTTGACTTTGCAGGTGGGATGCGGGGGAATGTTAAAGTCCTTTTCCCTGGGACCAACTCATGGGGCAGCCTTCGTACCATCAAGCGAGGATGTATTTGTGTGTGGAGGGCTGGCTGGCAGAAGAATGTGTGCGAACACGGTAGCTGTCCTTTGTGTACTACCTGGCCAGCATAATGCCAACTTTATGTAGGCACATGACTACCGAGAGTGCCCGTAATTCACATTTGGACATGGGGTAGCAGCTTTTTTTACGCCGCAAATGTCAGTAGCCATTTTTAGAAAATTGTGCGTTTAATCTATGTTATCCTATGGAGGTATGCAGTATGGGCACAATCTGGCGCAAACGGTTGAATGCTGAATGCTGATAATTACTAGCACAGCGGCATCACCTATATACGAAAACTTGGAAATTATAATAAACAACCTTAAGCGAACGCAAAACGTCGCTATTCGTTTATCTTGAAATAATAATTCATTTGAAAGCCCCAAATTCCAAAAGCGGGAAAAAATGTTGGGTTTAAAACCAATAGCTGTAAAAAGAATTGCCAACTGAAGTCCCGAAATAGCATTTTATGCATACAAAAAGAGCCTTTTTTCGTAAAATTTCCTCATAGATATTTCTCTTATTGGATTGCACTTAGTTTGCGGACGAATATGAAACATTTTGAAATCACGTTGGCGCCGACAACCCTCTTAAATAAATCCGAAGTGGTACGTACATAAATATGCTTCAATACGTCCTGAAAAATTACTTGGATGTACTATATCAAGGCCCTAAGCTCTGCATTCCACGAAAACGACCGAAGCAGCAAGAATTAGAAACAGAATTTGAGAGCCTTTTTCAACTTGACTATTCAAATCAAGCACGGGTATATGTGCAGAACTATAACAAAATCTATCGTCTTTTAAAAAATGTTTTCGTTAATTTAGATTTTCTTTGATGAAGCTTACTATGAAATAAGATATCTTCCAAAGGCACTTTCCAATAACGTGCGTTTTTGGGCTAATATTTCTTATGAATATGGCTGTTTTTGTCATGTTCGTCGAACCCCACAAACACGATACCTCAGTTTTGAGAAATATGAGCGTTCACACCAAACGTCAGATAGTATTATGCCTAAGCTAAACCTACAACCTCCCTTGACAAATAAGCCCTTTATAAATCACTGTGCTTAACTATTCAGTTGACGAATATCTGTTTAAGTTGACCCTTTTCAAAAAAACATCAAATAAAAAATGGGGAACTACAGCTGGTCCTTCCATTTTTAGATAGTGCATTATTGGAGAGAGTAATGTACATAAGCACACAAAATTTAGCAAGACTTATTTAGTTTCCATCTGCATGTTAAAATATACTTATTTGTGATGAATGAGACCCAACAAAGGTAAGGAAAACCATAATGACCATTTCTGGTTCACAAACCATCCTAAATCTTTGGTGCATTAAATCAAATAATTTAGGAAGTCCAGTTAGGCGAACGATCTTTTTTGATTAATTATAATAATATAAAAGAGAGTAGAGTCAACGAAATTGTTAGCAACTAATCGGTAGTAATTAGGCGGGAAGGGGGGAGAGGTGTTAGGGGATTAACGGGGCCGGATTCTAGTCTCACTAGGGAACCAGAAAGGGGAAAGGGTGGGGGTCCGACAGTTAGTTCATGTCGTCCCGTCGTCTTTGTCTCAAGCTTTGTTGGGAGGCGTGGGGACGCAAAGTGTCATCATCTCTTGACGGCTTGAGTGGCACGGGGATGCCTGCTGTCGTAGCCGCGACACTGTTTGGGGGGCGGATGTTGATTTGGCCATCTTTGATCCCCAATTAAGACTAGAATCTGACCCCTCTGATCCCTATACACCTTTCCCTCTTATAACTACTGACTGGTTGATAAAACTTTCGTTAACTCTACTCTCCCTTACATTATTCTAATGACTGATGATGAATTACTCAAAAACGTTCGTTCGCCTAACTGGTGATCCTGAATGCTTACACGGGTATCATCGTTGAAATGAAATAATGCAAAGAAAATGTTTAACCTCATTTTTGTGGCAAACATGCCAAAACATTTATCAACAAGAACTTACATAACAGACTTCGTTCCCCGTTTCTCATAAAAAGTACGATTGCTTACAATTGCCTTCGCCTGAATTGCTCCTAAGGGAATTTATTTTACATTTTTCGTACTTATATTGGTGTTATTTTGTAGGACAACACAGAAAACCGAAATGGTTGCTTTATGATATATAAAAACATACGGTATAACGTGGATATCCAACAATCTCGATTTTCACCCAAATTCTGCTTGTTTGCGCTCAATATGCCATACTTAAAATTCCATGTTTTCAGGAAAAAGCCATTTCATGCCTCACATTTACTACGAACAAGACTGTCTTTACGCTTTAATATTCACCAAAAATTTTGATTTCTGTCGTCCGTGAGTAAGGCAAGCTTGTCGAGGTCAATAGACATCCATCCATCATACCAATATCAGCGGCATACTACTTGTGTAAAAGTAGATAATGTGATTGTTACGTTATCCAAACCTAGCCAATACTTCACACCTTGGACAAATGCTTTCCTAAAATAAAGCGACGAGAAAGACTACAGACATTAATTGATTTGCACAAAAATTCGAAGTCCAGATATCATACTCCTTTCATCTGGGCAATCGATTGACATGCGGGCATCAGGCGTCAGGCTAGCGGTTCGACATAGTTACTGTACACCAGCAAGAGAGCAGTCACCAAGCTCTGATGATGGAAGTGAGAGAGCTTTTTAAACGTCAGCTAGGCTACTACTTCGGGTCTTTGGGCCTTTTTCGTCTGCTGTCTGCGGCCTGCTGGTTGACCCTGGCTAATGAGCCACAACGATTGCTAATGGTTTCGGGATTTCGCAGTTACCTCTGATATTTCTTTTACATGGGGAATAGCGAGCCAGAACTAAGGGTCTTCTTCTTTGGAGTAAAAGTCTTGTTTTAATCGTGTACATCCACCTTTTTGACTGCAAATTGAAGAATTGCCTAAAATATATCATGACTTATTCGGCTTTCATCTTCCTTGGCTTTCTCCCCTTTATCCAGCCTGAAGTTATGGTGTGATGTTGTCGGGTGTTTTGCGAGGAGAATTCCTCAAAATGACTGCCTCTTGATGCTTTGTTTTGGCCCGCCAAATTTAAAAACCTTCTTTTTTGCTCTCAAATGTGGTAAAACGTCGATATAGTATTGTTTCCGCAGCAGATCATTTGTCCCCCCCACTCACCACCACTCTGTTGACATGGTTCTAAGCACAGAGAAGGCCAAATTATGTCTAATGGATATTTATGTGAGCTAGTGCCAAAGCAAAGCTCCCATTAGGTGTCATTTGGCTAGACGAATTGCGTATTTTCGCGGGAACATGAAGACCATGCTGCAGACATTTTTATATTTATTTGAATTAGTGAAAAATAGCAGTACCAGATCATTCGTAATTTAGGTTTGGTGGGACAATTTGCACAGACAAGTATGTGTCAAGGCTCACTACCACTAACGAGTACACATACCCTGGGCACCTATGACCGTTCGTCTGGCCAATCCATCTGACCAATCATCTGTCAAGGCTGACTCACACAAAGAACGCTCCGAAAGCTGCGACGATTCCTGCTATCACCATACTTCAGACGCTGCGCTGTGGCCAGCAACTGGTTGCTCGTCTGACAGTCACATTCTTAATAGCTATTCGTCGTGCCTTCTGTACAGAATGAACTGAATTTACCACGCTGGCCTACCATTACCGCCTTCCTCTTATGAAACCAAGCCTTAAGATCACAGTTACTACAGTCTAAAATACTTAGTTCCCTTCGATATAGCTGCGCTATCATTCGAATAGTAATCCAAACTGAATATCTAATTCTGCTTTTTAAACTACTGATGAATGTAATCACTTTATGTTTACGGCATACATTTTCAGAGCATATGGTTCAACCTGTTGCATCTTGGGTACACTTACCTGACTTTCGCCAAATTAAGCTCACATTTTCGGTCACGGGGGAAAATTATTGTCGAGTTTTCTTGCTGGCGTTGGTCTTTTTTATAGGACAAAACACAAATCCACATGTTATGTTCTGTGATATTAAGAACTATAGTGTCTTGGGTATTGAGAAACCTCCCATTTTCACCTTATCCAGAATGAATATGCAGGTTTCTTGACAAAAGGCATTCCGATTCCCAAATCTACTCAATAGGTGAAACTGTACGCTGAATACAATCGCAAATTTCGATTATGGTTTCATATGAGTAATGACATCTTCTGTGTATAAACTGGTACGCGTAGCGGGCATTAGTATAAGTGAATATCCTTTGCCAATAGCTGTTTGATGTTCAGGTTATCTTTGAATTTGCCATAAGTAGACGGAGAGCTAGTTCTTTTTTGCGCAAAGAGTTTGTGGAACAAACAAATAACACAACATTTATCGGTCTCCAAGTTCGGCTTGCATGCAATGACTGAAGCCGTATGTACGTTGTCCATGGGTTAGGTGGTTTCACGGGTGGCTTGAGATCATCAGACGGCCAAGTTTTTTTCCACTGCCTGAATTAATAAATACGCGAGTTTTAAGATTTAAAGGAAACATTTTCTCTCTCGCAAAAGTCGAAGTTTAATGCATGCAATATCAATCTAACTTTTGCACTGTGTTTTGATTCAATAGACACAGCAAAAATGTTCAGATATTAGTTATCATGCAGTCCACCTTTAAGAAACTGCACATTCACAATGGAATGATTCGCTTTAAAAGAGCTTCATTTCAATTACCTATTATTAGCGCAAACAGTAAATAACGACTACTAAATAACCACGTTTTATGTCATTCCATTTGCTACATCTATAAATTTAAAATAATTTTATAGGAAAAATGGACAAGTGTATTCCGCCTTTTACCCATTTCATAAAAAATCTGCTTATTGAAGGGTAGTTAGCTTTTTGGTTTTAGAAAAATGTTTATACATATGAGCATCTTCAGGAACCTGAAATGTTCATTCCTAAGGAATCTTTATTTAATACTGCTTCTGATTTGGTATAGGACATATTCCACATCGATTGCCACATCTTATAAACCATAGGTAACCTCCTTTCAATACTGTAGAGCAAAAGATGATTTTCTTAATAGGAAGGTAAATAGTTTCTAGTTTGAAACGAATGAGTTTTATTCTTGTTTGGGAATTTAAACAGTTTTTTACAGTGGTATGAAGCCTTTCTTCAAGTATTACCATTTAAAAAATTGTAATATGCCACCGAATGGTAATATTTTTCGTATGTCAACTAAAAATATATTAAAATTCAAAGATCCATTGAAAAGTAATTGAAACTGTCAATAAAAGTGAGTCCTAGAAGGCAATTGAGAGGAAGACGACTCGTGGGGCCTCAACATATTCGTAGATTCGTTTTCTAAATAGCCTTGTCCTAGCGAGCAAGTCGTCATCTTTCGTGTAGTTTGAATATTCATACTAATTAATTGGTGGGTTTTTCACGGGGCATTTTCCTCAGTTAGGAAAACCAAGTTAAAAAAATATTTTCGAAGTTCTGTTTAACTTCTAAATTCATCAGGCTAGCATAAAAAATAAGTTACCTAGGGCTTCCTTAATAATTTGATGAAATATGTTAAATTCACTTTGTTTCCGCAGTTTATCGTGAATTCTGATAAACATGAAAAATAGGAGAGCAAGGAAAATTTTTTGAAATGAAGAAAGCTATGAGATATTAGCGTCCTCCAGCCGTCATCCATACTGGCACATAAAAGCTTACTTTCGCCTGATTGCTATTGCCTCCGTTGTCGCAACCTCTGGTTACCTGTGAAAGCCAGATTGAGATCAAGCTGCAGGGGGGAGGTGAACTCATATATTTTTTCGTTAGCCATCTGGTGCCAGGTTGGTTAACTATTGGTATCCTCCCTAACAATTATCTATAAACTACTCTGCAGGTGACTCTTTAGGACCACACGCATAGAACGGGTGTTTAAGTTTGTGAGTAAATTAGAAAAGCAAAAGAGTTTGTGTGTAAGGGGCATATTTACTACGGCAAATGCTTATTTAAAATATTTTTATGCAGAAAAAATGCATACACTGGGGTGACGCTTTCAAAATTTGCATCTCAAAGTGGTTTTCAGTAATTAAATTGTTACTACAATGCCTTGACCACACACCGGAGTTCGTGAGATCCAAAGTAATAAACCCTTCTGAATGATATTTTTGACGTTAACACAAGTCCATCAGAACGGCTGTCAAGATACAATAAACATGACAAGGGGAACGGAGTATGTTGTTTGTCGGCGGAAAGGCGTTGTTTGACTGATAGTAAACGGACATGTTGTACCGTGGGTGTAAGCCTTTAAGTAATCCCGAGCTTCATCTTCACTGTGTAAACAATTTGAATGCCTGAATGGAAATTTTGCATGGCGTCCGTAAATGGTGTGTCAATTAGACGTACGGACAGGGGGGGCTTGGGTATCCAGGGGTTTAGCTATCTAGATTCTGTGACTGCAAGGGAGAATGTAGCGTGTAATCGGTCAAATCGATCTGAAATTGGCATTCCCAAATTCAGACGCCACCTAATCAGGTTAAGTATTTTTCGCAGGGAATTAGATCTAGCCAATACCGGAAAACTCCAGAGAATCTGTCATCATCGATAAAAGTTTTTATCAAAGGGAGGTCTCAACCCCCTTTTCCAACCGATTACCTCTATGCTTACGAAGCATATCTGGCATCGGTACAATTGAATCTATTATCTGTCTGAGTTGATGGATTGTCGGAGGAACGACAATAAAATGAAGGAATTCATCGATAAGCAATGCAGAAAGTGGCAAGTATGCTGCAAATTTTTCATGATCACGCGATGAAATGAAAAACGGGTTTTTATATCCTGACGTAGAACCTTAACCCAGAGGCTAGGGCAAAATACCTTATATGCAAGTGTGAATAGAAGAGCTTTGCCCTTGTTCTCGACTTTAAACGCAAGTCTACCGCGTAATCTGCGAGAGTGCCTGATAAGAGCGCATGATATTTCTCTTAACTAAGTGTCATAATTTTCTTTGTATTACTAAGGTCCTGGGATATTCCATCAACAGAGGAATGTGGAAGACTGCTGGAAATTCTGATCTCTCTTGCCTTTATAGTAGATCTCACTTAGGTTGATTCTCAGTGTTTACTATGCTCAAGAAATAACTGATCTGCCAACTGTTGAAAAAGTATAATCTGCCTTTGAAGTATTTTCAACAAGCTGTTTCGGAAAAAGGATGAAAAGTATATTTTTTATGTATTTTCTGAAATAAAAGGGAATAACTGCGAAGCTAAGGGACAAAACTCTTGATGTTCCTTTAATTATTTTAATGGACGCTTGCGTCGATGGTAGCAGGTTCAACGACATACCTGCATAAGGCTCAAACCCAGAACGTAGCTAAAGTACTTTTTACGAGGGCTTATCCTACAGAATTGAACATTTTAGTTTGTCTTTGTGTGTGCCAGAAAAGTGTTTCAGCCCTTGAGGTTTCTAACTAGGAAACAAAAACAAACCCTTGTGACCACATCTTCTACTGCAGCCGAATCGATTCCAATTGGGTTTATTTACTCGGAGTGAAAAACGAAGGGGTCCAAAATCAGGACATTTGACCTAAAATATTCCATAAATAGTTAATTTCTGTTGACATTTCAGCTTGATGCAGTCTTTGTTGGCTTATAACCAGCTGATCAGTAAACGATTGTCAAACTAACGAAGTCAAGTTAGGCGAACGAACGTTTTCGATTAGTTCAGCATCAGGCAATACACTATTCACAAACATTCCCCTCACAGAAACGATATAATATTTGTGTGAGGAGATTGTTAAACAGCAGTTCCCAATCGGCATGCCGATCTGAGACATGAAGTAATTACTCTTAAGCTGCACTTTAAAAGTGTAATTTAGCTTTAATGGCCAAATTTACCGCCAAATCGATTGTGTAGCGATGGGCTCACGGCTTGGAAATCTATTAGCAGATACCTTCATGAGCAAAATGGAAAGCAGCAAACTTTCTTCTATTATAAAAGACCTTTCATCCTATGCTCGCTATGTGGATGATATATTTATTATAGCTGACGGAAGAATTGAGCTTGACACATTCTTAGATAAAGTGAATCAGGTGCACTCAGCGTTAACCTTCACTTTGGATAAAGAGGACAGACAGTGCCTCCCCGTACTGGAAGTCCTTCTTAGTAGAAGGTCTGATGGATCAATACTTAGAAGTGTATTTCGAAAGAAAACCTGGACAGGGCAATACACTAATTTCTACAGTTTTGTGACACTAAGTCAGAAACGAGGCCTAGTCCGCTGCCTCACGAACCAAGCTAGGAGATTATGTTCTCCAGAGACACTGGAGGATGAACTCGCACTCCTTAAAAATACCTTCCAGGAAAATGGTTTCCCTGATAAGTTCATTAATAAGTTTATGGAGGAACGTCCACCAAGACCGGCAGTGCCGACGGCTGAGAAGAAAACGTTGTTCCTTACATTGCCTTTTCAAGGTGATCCAGCAAGCGAACTTCTACAGCTACGTCCGAAACTTGCAATCGCGTGTACGTATCCAGCAGCTAAGTTAAGGGTATTGTTATCCAGCAATCCACTTCTTCGCCTTAAATACAAGGATAAACTGCCGTTCCAGACCGCATCCATGTGTATTTACAACTTTATATGCTCCTGTGGGACAGGTTACATTGGTCAAACGATTTGGCGCCTATCCAAGCGCATGCGAGAGCATCACCCTGCGTGGCTAAACAGAGGCGAAACGAAGTCGATAACAAGCGCAATTCTGGCTCAATTGGTAGACAGCGGTCATCGGGTAGACGTCATCCAAGCATTTAGAGTCGTCTACAAAGTTCCGGCTAAACTGTCTAAGTTCCTGCGTCAACGGAATCTTGTGACGGCAGAAGCCGTCGCCGTACGCCTCACAAACCCAATTTTATGTGCACATAAAGCATCTGTAGCGGCCTTAAGGCTCCCGTGTCCAAAGGCCATTTCAACATCTGCCCACACGACTCTTACTACGCCGCGAAGCAGTGATGAGACTGCGGCATCAAGCATCCAAAGGCCACCGATGCCATCACAAGACGTCGACACCTTGCGCTCTCACACCACCCAACAAAACCCGAGACGAGGACCACTGGATGACATTAACTTATTGCCGGACTCCTTTTCCTTTCCCCTCCCCCACCCCATTTCTCTGGTCCCCAATTAAGACTAGAATCTGATCCCCCTGATCCTTTTACACCTCTCCCCCCTATTCCCCCTTGTCACTACTGATTGGTTTGGCTAAAACTTTCGTTAACTCTACCGTCCCTTAAATTACTGTATTGCCAGATGATGAATTCATCGAAAACGTTCGTTCGCCTAACTTGACTTCGTAAATGCTTACATGGGTATCATCGCTGAATTGTCGCACTGATTTACATTACAATTTGAGCGTCCTGATTATAATCCAAATCCTTTCAGGGCACGTTTTACAATAGTGAAAAGCTACCAAATTCCTAGTTAGAACACTCGAAGGCTGATAAAGTTTGCTGGCAAACATAAAAAGATACCGGAATGGTCAATTCTGGCAAGTAAGCCATCGTCAGCTAGTCATACCACAGGTAAAGTGGTGCACCAACCGGGGACCAACCTAGAGAACAGCTGATTAGAAGTGCAACATTCCAACCGCTGAGATACCGACTCGTTGTTTGCTGGTTTAGATCGGGGATACTGACATTCTTTGGAGGCTGTCGTCAAGTTAGGGGCAATCACCAGCATAAAGGACCATCAACACACAGAAAGAGGGCTATTTCTGCCAAATGAAAATTTAAACTTACAGTTCCTCCTTACCTGAGCATGAAAAATGATCAAGTTTCAATTCCAGATGCTCTTGGCGCGTACGCCAAAGGCTTCGTGGTTGCGTTATGGATAAGCATAAAGTAGGCTAAGCCCAGTGATAGTCAATTGTCCAGCCCCTATTTAGAAACAACGATAAAATAACTGATGGTTTGCGACCACGAATACTAGGCGTTTAAATTGTTTATTGTTTACAAAAATAAACCTGAAGGTAAAATGTCCTTCAGGGTCAGCACGCAGAAAGTCGTCCTTCAAAAAATGAACTTGAAATTTGCCCACTGGCTTCCAAGGAAATTTTAAATGCCACTTTGTAAACGCATTTTTACAGTCAACGATTTATCGAAATCCTTGTTAAGCAGCGACATGCAGTTTGAGTCCGAAGCCGATATTTCTACTGGAAAAGAGATTAAATTGATTACCGTGCCAGCCGGATATAAGGACAGTTCAAAGGCTGAACTATTATGGGACAACACAACACAACCTAAGTTGTCCTTTTAAGTCTAAAATGCATTTCAGAATTCCCGTAAATACTCTATGAAATAGGATCCTCGCTGCTGGTGATGAACCGAAACCCACGCTAACGTTTTAGGTATAAGGACGTTTGATTTGTTTCATTTTCTTCTCAGGAAATACCTCAGTCAAAATGTCAAATTCAAAGTCATTTTCAAAAAGGAAGAACAGTCACAGCTCCTGACGGAACAACAATTCTCTCTACGGAGCCTACATTCCGGAGTTATTTTTTCAGACTAAAAGAGTAAATGAAAATACCACAGTTAATAATAGAACTGGAACAAAGGAGGACCAACTGCGATAGACCACTCAAAGTAAGGGACGGACAAATAGACCAAGTCAAAAGGTCGGAGGCAGTCACTGTGACAGGCTAGCTGCCCTGTCTCAAAAACCAAACAAATCCCCACCCCGTTAAGCTGCTCAATTTGAATGCATGATGTCGTATTAATAAGATGCCTCGGCTACAGACCGTAGTTTTTTCCACCGTTCAGTTATCATTATAGCAACAGGGGCATGGGAAAAATCCAGAGTAGCAGATGCCGAACTCTCTATTCTGGGCTATGCCTACATTCGGAATGATCGACACGATGGCCGTGGCGGAGGAAGCTGTATCTATTTTAAACAACCATTTACATCTCTATCCTTAACGTGCCGATAAAGCACCACGGTAGAAGAGAGCTGTTCGCATACTTACTTCTTCATCGTTGGCTGCCTATATCACCGAACTTATTCCATTGGTGACTACGATCTTTGTCGCTCGCAAGCATATCATGCAACAGGTGACTTAAATCTTAAGTTTTGCTTGAATGCAGCTTACTGAAGTCCTCCAGAAGTTCAAGAATTTCCATCCTCCCATTCTATAAATTTCGAGTACTTACTTGAGACCGTTACTATCGGCATGTGGCATCAAGTAGTCGATTTTACCACCCAATGATTAAACATACTTCATAAAAAGTTTCTGTAGAGGTTGCAGCAGCATTTTCAGTGTCATATTTGGACCCACTGGGGAGTTATGATCATGTCATAGTTATTTCTACGTTAGGACTCGGGACGAATGACACGTTTTCCAAAAAAATATAGTTTTTCCATGAGTTCCGATCAGTAGATGCGAATAAATTACTTATAGCTCTTTATTCAGACAACTGGTCTACTTCCTTGCAATTTTTGGGCGTGAATGTTTCTACTGATACAAAGTTCTACATCCATTGACTTTTCGTTATATTATTCTTAAGAAAATAATTCTTATCGAGGCTGAAGTCTTCCTCCCTCTATATTTCCGCCATAGGCTTCAAAGGCTTTGATGTCGTTCACATCTCCATAACGAAACTTTAATTTTACCCTGATCCAATTTATCTTTGAGAAGCCTAAGAGGATGTCCATAGAAACATGGTTAGCCGATGAGATCAACTCTGCTGAAAACTATTCGTTAAGTATTTCGAAACTGCTTTCGACTAGAGTAAAAGCGCATAAAAAAATTCCTAATGTTACCGCTAACCCCACCGATATAAGAAGTAGCGTTATTTACTATAGCGTGCTTGGCACGGTCTTTATTTGCCATTTTGTCAACGATGTTCCTGATTGCTTTCAGTATGGTTGACCATTTATGTACATAGGCGGTCAGGACCTGACTGTGCCGCAAGTTGTTAAGCATCTGGGTATATAATATTATAATAACCAGAGCACTGCGTCCTGATAAGCTCGAAAGCAGGCCGAATTGCTGGGTTAATTCTCAGAAATGTTAAAACCATCATTGTCAGAACCAGCCTTAAAAATTGTACATAAGACAGAGTTTGGAATATTGAGCGTTTGTCTTTAGCCACCTCCATGCTAGTGAACGGGAAAAAATAGAATCGGTCCATCATTTCTTTGCTTAAAGAATATTCACGCGAGAGCAACATAAGCTGTCCTACCAACAACATTGTAAACTTACTAACTTCGATCCCTTGTAGCTTCATAGACCACAAAAGGGAATGTTGTATCCGCTTAAACTTTTTTAAAGTTAAAACGTTAATGCTCTTAGTAATTTGAGGCAGGTTGACCACTCTTGGTGCACTAGTCACCGAAATGTCTTCTTGTTCCTTTCTCTGACACGCACAGTCAGATATGGCTAGTTTTATTTCAGTAAATTTCACAGGAATCTGGAACAAGCTACCCAGTAATATCAAAATTCAGTAAAGTTATCCTTTGTTTAGTTTGGTTTTCTTCATAAAGGAAAATTTTCTTGCATTTTAGGTGCTGACTCGGAAGAATCTCTCTTTCACTTAAATAGCATTCGCGGACATTAAACCCTGTGTCAGACTTCATGCTGAAGGCAATGGGGTTGACTCTTCAGCCCGCAGTCGGCTTATTTCGCAGCAAAACGATCAGCAACCGTTCGCCAATACACGCCTATTTGGTGCAAAATACTGACACTCAAAGCGGAACTGAGAACAGTTTTCATTTGTCAACCGTTGCCCGTCCCGAACTTCAAACCCTCAAGGAACTGCAGTTTTTCTCCTGAAACACCGTACAAAGAAAGCTGGGGAGTTGTTCACACTAACAGAATGATTCTCTATTCTAAAGCTCTTTTTAACTTGCCTATAAAACAGCATGCTTTTGTCTGTTAACTAGCAACCACAGCCTGATAACTTCACTGATACAAAACGGGTCGAGCCAGTGAAAATGTTGGTCGGCTAGCGTGCCTCAAATTAGCGATGGTTTTCCCCCGCTCTGCGTCATGTGGAGACACGCCTTCGTTTAAAAGATCGGTGTACGATTGAGCCTTGTTGCCTTGTTTTTGTCGTTTTAACATGGGCAGAGGTGATAGCGCCTGCCTTCATGTTCTAACGTCCGAGAGATTTGACAGATAACCCAGACAAGCTCCTAGTGACGACTAGTTATTGTGTTAGCGTCCAACCATGCCGGACTTACATGTACTCACAGGTGTGAAGGTCGGTGCGAACAAGACGCCCTGGGGTTGTCGGATAAAGCGGAAGGGGGGACATGGTAGGAGGCAGTTCATAAATGAGACAGCAAAGTTCCCCACTCCACCAGAACAGTTTTGTTGATTTGGTTGTTGTGATCATGTCCCGGCGTTGACCGGAACGAGTGGGCGTCCTGGATAGACCGCATGGAGTTTCTTGTGGGCGGGTAAGTATCCTAATATACAAATATGACTTACGTGCAGAGATGGGAGTCACGGCTATTCAACACAACTGTTGACAATCGAAGGTTCGAAATCGAGTGCAAGCTAAGAGTGCGGATTTCTTATGTGGCGCACTTCACCAAGACCTGACAGCAATAAGGATGCCTTTCCGCCAGATTTCAGAGAAAATAGGATTTAAATAAGGGTTTAGTTCAGCCTTAGTATGGGCTGTAGGAGTAGGCTATGGATTAGGATTTGGATAGTTGCCACAATATTGGTTGACTTTAGGGCTCGTTTAAGGGCAAGGACACAAAACTCTTTAATATGCCTGAACTTATTGTCAGATCCGACTTTGTAGAGGCGTTCCTCGTTACGTGTTCTATTCATGCGACCCCGTAAGTAATCCGTTCTGTTGGACGTAAATTTAACTGAGTTCCGATAGTGAATTTTTAAACTTGCATGATAAACGGTCCCACAATGAACAGGCGAGAAAAGACCAGTAGATGGTTTTGCATCTATTGGAGGCCGGAGTGAACATACAGTTCTTGAACCTGACAGTGATCAACATAACCAAAATGTTAAGTTGGTTTGGCAGATTTGTTGAATTAGAGTTGACCCAAGTGTGAAAAACTCTAAGCGTTTGGCGGGATTTGAACCCGCGCATCAGAGAAAGCCTTTGCCGGAGGCTAATGCCAAACGCCAAACGCCTAGAGTTTTTCACACTTGGGTCAACTTAAATTAAGCAAATCTGCCAAACCAACTTAATAATTAAGTCAGCCTCGTAGTCATTCTAGTGGATTCTAGATGATTGCCTAGGAAATCCTTCTTGGGCAGTCAACTTGCTCCCGTATTGGTAGATTCCATATGAGCGAAAATTTGAGCGGGTAATATCGATCCAAGTGTGATTAAACTCATGGCATGAAGCGGGCGTTTGTAGCTTAGCGGTAGAGCATTAGCCTCCGGCAAAGGCTTTCTCTGATGCGCGGGTTCAAATCACGCAAAACGCCTAGCGTTTTTAACACTTGTGTCAACTCAAAATAACCAAAATGCTTTCTGGGCAACCAGTGGACAGACAGATTACTACAAACTGTAGCGGGAAGCAAAATTGGTCGGGCATAGAGAAGATAGGTTGATGTCTAGGCAGAATAATAGTGAACCCATTAATTTTTTTGGGTCCTCGAGATGGTATGTCAGGACAGATCATGGCATCTGGCTGTTTGTAGACTTGTTGATGAACGCCCAGCAACCGATAACGGAAAGCATCAGTCGAGCTTTGCTCTAGGCCTCGTCAGTGGTATTATAGTATAGGCAGGCAGTATTGCTAGCAAAGCCAAGAGAAGACGGAATGGTCATTTTTGGCTCATGAACCGTCCTCAACAAGTCATGCCCAGACTCAAGTAGTGCTTCACTCAAGCCTCAAAATTGCCCTAACCATTAGCCAGTTTACCTTATCTTCATTAGCAATACTATCCGCTGATAGGCTACTGTGGACACAGAGGCAGATCGCATGTAATATTCAAAATTCTGAATTTTATCAATGAAGGTACACAAAGTAAAGGTAGTTTTCCATAATAGTAGCGAAAATTCGATTCCCAGGTGGTAATTCCAAAGGAGAAAGCGCATTCACTATGATTGGTTTACTTGTGATCTGACGTTTCGGATAATTATCTCGTCCACCTTGAAAATGAATAGACGAGATAATTATCCGAAACGTCAGATCACAAATAAAACTCTCCCAGTGAACGCCCTTTCTCCTTCTGGAGGTAGTTTTTTTTTTAAGTTGCAGTTATGGGAGTTCTTCGCCATTCTTTTGGGTTGCAATTAGGCATCGGATTTGGATAAACGGACACTTCGTAGTTATATCTAAGCCAATCCCGTTCCCGTGATACGTGATACGTGGTGCAAATAAACTGAATTTCTACCAAGCGTTCCACAAAAGGCTAACATCTGCTCAGAACGGGGCAATTTATCTGGTGAAGGAAGATACACAGGGCCCACGGACGGCCGCCACGTGCAAAGAAGGTGGAAACGCTCAAGAGGCACACAAACGACTTGACACACCTCATGGAGGCACCCGCGAGGGCGCGAACTGTTCAAACAGCCACCAGCAATCGATCGGTACAATCGATCGACACGCGAGCATCAGACACAGCTAGCAGTTAGACAGACTTACTCGACAATAGGCTCTGACGATGGAAACGAGAATGTTTTTTAAACCTCAGCATATATACATCTTTGTCTCAGAAATCGCTCCGCCTTCTTCTTCTGGGGATGATAAAAGTTCCGAGACTATTTGTCAGATCTCGCAACGCGTTTGTCAGATGTCAGATTTAGAGCAAAGGCCGTTTTCAGTATAAAAAGAAGCATTAACTCGTAGCTTGTACATACAGAAAGGATCAGATGGATGCCCAAACGTTAGCACTCAACAACGCGGTAGGGAGGTTCCATGGGGTTGCGCTGCGTTAAGCAGGTAGCTGGTTGCGTTAACAGAAAAACTGAGACAGCAGTCTCAGCGGTAGGTAAAGTAAGCGCCCCTAAGCGGTAAACGTCCTCATTTCCCGCTGAAAAGAAAAATATGCGATCGCTAGGAAAACACTTTTATTCGTCCGACGTTTCGACATCGGTTGAAGATTCTACCTCAGACGCACGAGCAGAAAGCAATAACAGAAACGGATAGCATATCCAGAAGACTTTGCAATATTTTGTAGGACATTATCGTTACTTTAGCTATAATTCTTCGCTGTCACAGAGGTTTCAAAAATTATTCACTTTAACGTATAATATTAATTTATAAATAGTGTCTGCTTTCTAGGAATCGCCTCTTCGTTTTCATTCGTAAAGTGATAAACCGGTCATCTAATTTAATCCAGTGGTTGTGTTTAACATAATAATAATTTTGAGTTGATGAGACAGGGCACATTTAGTCCCTTTCGGCGTACATCAGAAATAAAACTATGGGTATATTAGATGATTTGGACACTGATTTTGGGATAATTGTCGAGTTCTAATGGATTTTTCTCCCGAGGAATATTGTCATTTGTATGCTTAACAAAAGTCTCGACTGCCTCTGTGTGGACCTCCATTATCATTGGTCCCAGGGGTCAGATTGAAATACCTGCACATGGGCATACGCGCCTGTCCGTATTTTAGTCACACGCGACGCGCCACCCGCCTTTCGCGCGCCAGTCCGTACGTCGATCACACAGGGGACAGCGCCGGTGTCACTGTGTCTGTGTTTGTCCCCTTTATCATTGGGGCAGGCAGCTGTTTCAGACTCGCGATTGACATCCGATGTGAATACGCCACGGGGGTGGGGAAAATGGTGGGGTGGAGGAGCAAAAAGCACGAGGCCGCTAAGATCTCGAGGACTGGGGAACGCCGTCTGCCTCGCTATATGCATGAGAAAACTCAGGATGCGTTGGTTTATGCTAGATATTTTGGACGCCCGGATCTATTCATTACTTCTACCTGCAACCCGTCATGGCCTGAAATTACTGATGAGCTGCTCCCCGGTCAAATGCCAAAGGATCACCATGATCTGTCCGCGCGGGTATTCCATCTTAAGTTGAAAACCGTGATGAAACTCATCACAAAATTCAAAATATTCGGTGACGTTCACTGTCACATGTACACTGAAGAAAGGCAAAAGAGAGGACTGCCCCACGCTGACCATTTAGTCTGGCTAAAGGAAAAACTGCACTTTTCTGATGTCTGCAAATTCATATACGCAGAGTTGCCTTACCGGTCCGTTTACCCTGTTCTGTTTGAAGCGATCAAAACTCAAATGGTGCATGGCCCATGCGGTCGGATAAATCCCAACAGTCCTTGCATGAATGATGGTAAATGTACCAAGAGATATCCCAAGCGATTCCTAGGCGACATTCAGACTGATGGCGATGATTACCCTCTCTACAGAAGGTGACAACCTGAGATTGGCGGATTCGAAACAGTTATCAGTGAAAGGCGAACCGATGGGGTTGCAAAGGATAAGCTTTAGATTGTACCGCATTGTCCCCTACAGTCCAAGGTATTCAACGCCTACATCAATTTTGAATTTTGCAACTCAGCGAAGTCCATCAAGTACGCCTGCAAGTACATCAACAAAGGTTCTGCCCCCATTAACGCAGTTTCATTACTGGCACTGCAACATGTTCTGCATCACAGCTATGTACAAAGAGGGAGTTCAGAGGTATTTACCTATATTTCCTAATAAAAGTGAATTGAACATAATTACGTTAAGAGGTTCTCATATAAGGTTTGCCTGCATAAGGGACAACAACATGTAAGGAAGCCCAAGGCAAAGCCGGGCTTCCGCGCTAGTCATTAATAATTAGGGGATGAGGTGTTAAGTGATTAAACGATCAGATGCTAGTCATAATGCAATGCCAATCAGACAAAAGGGGGAGGGGGTTACTATAGGTGGTTATGTAAGTTAAACCCTAGCAACTGCGATCTTCAGATCGTGGTTAGTTAGTAGAGGAGAAGTCGGTGGAGGCCACCATGGTAGGGATAGTTTAATGTGTACACAGAGAAACGTAGAATAGCTGCAAGAAATCTGATTAAGGAGAGCACGACCTTGCGCTAGGGTGACATGATCCAAAATAATAACTTGCTGCCGAGGGTGGTGTTCGAGTGGTGCTTGGTCAGCTGCGAGAACCTAGACGCACGTGTGTGTGTGTGTGTGTTCGAGTGGAAGTAGGTCAAGTCTCCGCAGGTCAGCGCGACTGGAAGCGCTGACTGAGGTATTGGATGACCTTGAGGCAGCTGGACTTTAACAATGACGCCGGACAAAGCAATAAGTGGGGTCGGCCGGCGGAGATCATTAAAAGCGCCCTCCTTTTAGGCTGCAGTAAGCATACTGAAAGAATCCGAACGGGCGATGATTAGTTTAATTTAGTAAGGGAGTTACATACCAAGGTAGTGTTGAAAACATCGTGAGCGGCCGTGGTTGGCATAAATGAGCTAGGTTGTATGGGTGGCTGGAGAAAGCCGGTGGTTCGGTTAAACGTTCACAACAAACTAGAATGCCGTGTCAGTATGCGCTGAACCGAGAAGAATCGTTGGCAGTAGAATGTGGGTCAGATATTGGGAAGGAGGTCTGGGTGCTGGCACTGGACTGGAAAACAACCATGGTCTCAAGATCGCAGATGCTTAGGGTTTAACTTATTTAACCCCCTACGATATTGGTTACCCAAACGTGATCTGAACGCGCAAACTTCTGAGATATTAAGTTCACGTCGCCCCGTCTTTCCTATATCGTGACTTCTTGGGAGGTGTCAGGACGAAAGGTGCCACGGTCTCGCGCCGGCGAGAAGGTGTATATCATTGTTGTATCGGTATCGTCTCAGTCCTTTAACGACTCTCGTTTTCTCCTCCTTCATCGTATTATATTATCCTGGTGATTAATAATTGAACCTGCCCGTTCGCCTAACTTGACTTGAGTATCTTAAAGTAACAGCATACTTGAACTCATACCCGACAAGTCGACTGCCTTAAAAATGATATCCACCACGTACCTAGGGAAGGTGAGGGAGGGAAAGGCTTTATTTTGAAATTGTGATTCAAAAAAAATTCCACAAAACAATCTCAATTCACAAGGATTAACATTAGGCGCACAACTTACTAACACCAGGAAATCAAAAGCAATCCATAATCATCAATGACTGCAATTGTCGACATCGTGGATAAACGTCCTTGAAAGATTTCTCAAATGTAGGTCAAATTGGACTGCTTTCAAAACGGCGCTAGCGTCGTGCACTGATGACGTCATTGTAGTTCAAGTTTAAAAGGGAAATATATCAGTTTTTAATGCGCAAAGTAGGCAAACCGAAGCAAATATTTATATGAAGGACATTTACTTTCGAACGGAGGGAGGAAAATAATGGCGGCTCAATTTGAAAAGCCTGCTCAAATTGTTGCACAATTTAAAATAGAGCCAGAACCAGTGACTTTTGCAAGGCAGACTTGCGTTGTCCTTCGACTACACTCTTATCGGCTGTAATATTTTCTTCAGAAAAACTACTGCTGACCTGACTCACCTTTCTATCCAAATTTAAAAGACAGCTGATAAGTTCAATTTGGGGTTTGGTAGGAACCTAGACACATTAATTTGGACCAGAATATAAATGAAGCCGGGTGTCCACTCTTGCATGGATGAGAATATTTTGAAGCATATAATTATACCGGTATCACTGGCTCGATAATGCCCATTGAAAAAACGCAAAAATGAAACGTCTACACAGCCAATCACGCACCCCACAGCCAGACAGTCACTCCCACCCGAACCGACCAAAGCGCGTAAATAACTCACATCGGCTTGCACGCTCCCCAAAAGGTTGACTTGTCCAGAAACTGCTGCTCACACCTTCCCAGATGTAAGCGTTTGCCACATGCAAGTAAACAGTCGCTGCACGGCAATTTGTCTTGTGTAGCAATAAATCGCTCCTAACATCTGACTGCCTTCTTCCATCAGACGGAGCTTTCTTAGTGCTATGGTAATAGTAGATCAGCCCATCCTTGACCACTACAATCTCACTACCAAGGGTAGGTGAGAAGTGTTATGTTTACCTGTATATAGCAGGAAAGTCACTAGTCCTCATTCTCTAGTCCAGGCACTATCTGCAGTCCGACATTCAATGTTACCAATAACGATCCTTTTCATTTGCATAGTTTTCTCGCTGGACAATGTTTTTCGATTTGCCTATTGGAGGCCATTTGCCTGACAAATGATCGTCGCTACTCTCCGAATTTTAAGAGCTATACATTTTGTTATCAGCATATCCACCGAAAAACATTTTGCTGTTTTACGTTTTTTCGTAATTGTGTATTCGTATGCTCCTACTAAAGTTGGTATCAGGATATTGGCTGCACTACAATGACGAACAACACCAATTTATAATGTTTTTAGGTGGAGCGCATGTTGCTAGGGGTTGGGAAAGCGTTCCAATTCGTGTTCACATTAGCCGCATCATCAGTTATAAAACAATGTTAGGAGTGTTGTACTCTGAAATCCAGAAGCGAGTTGTCGTTAGGCGATGCAGCAGTTGAATTACGGCCAAAATTATGTTGTACAGACGAACGCAACGTGTTGTGACGGCGGACATACAGTGAAATGGGTGTAGAAGGCAGAAAGTAAGTAAATTCCTGAAGTATTTATTCCTCTAGGCATTTACGTGGCAACAAATTTGACTGAAAAACTGAAAAGCCACCGTGAAACCCATCACTGATAGACTCGTCTCTCTCTACATGAACCGAGATGTGGTGTATTGGATCCCATTGTTTCTTACATGCCTCGACACAGCACACGCCCGGTAGGCACCGTCGCCACTCCTGATAGGCGTATTGATCACATCCACCTTGACCTAGCAGGCCCTTTCTCAATCTTTTAAAACTTCTACCTGTATGCTGACCCGTTTGGACCATTTTACTCGGTGGCCGGTTGCTGCAGCCATTCCCGACACCAGTGCTAACCTCTTTGCAAAGGCATTTCTGAAGCACTAGGTTTCTAAGTTCGGTGTTCGTAGGTCTGTTACAACTCACCACAGATCCTAATCTGAGCCAACTTTTTTCCATCAAGTCCTTTGCCTTCTCGGCTCTAACCGAATTCGAACGGCGGCATATAATCCCTGGGAAACGTTTCCATTGGTAGCTAAAGGTGGCTCTGATGGCCCACCTCAATCCTTCCCGATGGTCCGACAATCTCAAGTGCTGTTGTTTATCCGTCATACTCTCTAGGTGAAATTCGGTGGGTGCACAGCGGATCTTGTCTTCGGTAGTTGTCCGGTGAGTCATTTTCCCTTTCAAATACGCTATGTGGATCAGCTAAGCAGTGCCATGCGCAATCTCCGTGCAAAGCCCCCTCAGTGTCAACAGTTGATTTCTAAGTCCCTCCCTCCCGACCTGGGCACCTGCAGGTTCCTCCTTTTCCGACATGACGCTGCCCTTCGGTCAGTCAGACCTGTCTATGGCGTGTCTTAGAAATTTGTTCGACGATCTGACAAGGATTTTGTCATCAACCAGGTCAGACACCGTCAGAAGTAGCTTTGGCAAACCGGCCTACATTGGGAACGTTGAACCAACCTTTCTCAACACGGTGACCAGCTGCAAACTGTGGCGACACCAACGCCACCGCCGACCCATCTCCAGGTTGTGGCCCCAAATCCGGCCATCATGGCTGCCTAGCCTATTAACGCTTTCACTTTGTTTGACGTCTGTGGGAGGGGGAGTTGTGGCAGCTGCTCCAGTGACGCCTTCGCCGGCGTCCACGACAAACTTGCTAACCAGCCGGTGCACTGCCAAGGCACAGCCACCCATCAGGTCGCGTTTGCGACTGGGGCTATCTTACACGTATAGAGGCAAACTTTAACATCACAGCTACGTGTGTAGATACAGGAGACGGTTCGACTCCGGTAATCGAAACACCTTCTCCTCCTCTATCTATCCGACAGTTCACCCGTCGATTTCGACGATGGGCAGCGCGCGCTCCAACAAGCCGCAGCAAACGCTGAGGCAAGCCACAAGAGACACTGAGGCAAGCTGGGCAACCAACACAAAGGCTACAGCAGGCAAAAGCAACGCAGCGAACTACTGGAGAGAAAACTGGAGTTAAAACAGACTTTCGGAGAATCTGCCCACTCGCTCGCCACGCCCACCTCCGCTTCCTGTGTAAAGACAAAGTCAATACGACCGGAGATGAGGGAGGGTGTAGATGGCTGGTGCGATAAACACTCAGCACGCGCACACTTGATACAGCCAACTCGCTAAGTAGACTCCCGCCTGCACGGGAGCCCAATAAAGGCCGCATTAAGAATAAGCAATTGCAGCCTGACTCTCACTCCTCCTTCTCCTCCCATACGCACACATAGACACACGCGT
>JAYGXS010000005.1:59279160-59335569 GCA_036362985.1 Ligula intestinalis
CTCTCACTCCTCCTTCTCCTCCCATACGCACACATAGACACACGCGTACAAGAGGAGCAGCAACGTAGGTGGCTCAAGTTTCCCCGTCAATTGGCAAATCCTCCAAGCCACGGCTTTTAGCGCACCGTGATAGATTCAAGCGCATTCAGATTTAGTATAGTGAGGAGAGAAACGCGCCGAGGGCTGACCTCACTCTCTCCACCGTCTAGCGCCCACCTTGCTACTCGAGCACCTGAGGTGGGGCCTGAAACCCAGAGAAAGTGCCGACGCAATACCAGGCCGCAGGGACCGCGTTTGGCCGAGGTCTGACATTGCATGTGCATACATATATTCGGTCTCAGAAGGGTTAGAGCAGCCCTGCACGAAACCTGGGCCACCATCTCTCTGAGACGGGCAACTACTCAGTCATCGACTGAATGGCACTATCCATACTCCGTTGCCGGTTCGCGTTCGTGGGTGGGGCTGGTGAACCTTGCAATTTTGGATGGGCAGAAGAAAAAGAATTGATCTATGCTATGCATGTCAGTCAACCTCTTTTGGCACCAGGTGACACTTGTGATTATGCTCTCCGGCCTATTCCATTTACTTATCCAATCGCACTTTCAAAAACCAGACACTCCAACCCGTAGGCTGACACCAGAAAACATAAGCGCGTAAGCATAACAACACTTTGTATCTGCTACCTTACCGGTCTTGTGTAAAGAATAAATCACTGCCTACAATTTAAATGATTCTCCTATTGGACAGAACAAACTTACTCTATGGGTGGTTATAGTCGACCTCACATCCTAGACTGCCATTAGACAATCAAGAAGCAACGCTGCAAGCTTTTAAGTACTGCACAGAGCTTTGTTTACTGCCACTCGATCGACAAAATTATCTTCGAAATATACAGTTTCAATAAACTTGCGTTGCTTTCGGAACAGTGCACTCTTGTGGACAACTGCAGAAGTCAATTTATGACCCACTTCTTTTATAGTCTTACCAAAAAATCAAATTTGATTGCTACAAATATTCCAGAATGAAAAAATGTGGACAACACAGAATCCAAGCTAAGAACTTTCGCAGTTGCAGGGACTAAAATCGCAGGACATTAAGTGAACTCCTTTAACTAGCATTTGAAGATTTGGTTTGAAATGTTATGCATTCCTGAGCAAATAGTATCAACACAAGAGGCTAGCAATAGTCCGAAAATGATACCTGATCGGGGAGCGCTCCTCTTTCATTGTTAATATACTCGGGAGGCGCACGCGCGCTTTGCCCCACGTGTGTTCAAGCATCAAGGTTTGCAAGTCCTACAGTTCGTATGAATGCCTGCTACAGGTTCATACGCTTGAAGCGGGACTTCCGATCTTCTCTTCTTTGTCGGTCATGCTATTTAGCCTTAACTAAACCAATTCGTTATCCTTCCACATTTTGTAAAACGTATTTGCTTGAAAAACTGAATATGAATATCTGCAACTAACGGTATATCTGAATCAATGCCGGACAGTTCGATCGTTGCCTAAAATGGGTTCATCACTGTTGATGTACGGGAGGCACACTTGGGTTGTGTGGACCACACCTTAACCAGACGCAATAATTCGACCTGGATATCATCTTCAGATTGTGATTAAAATTCTACGATTTTATCTGATATTAAATTAAGGATGAACGTCCTTAATTCGGGTTTGGGAAAAGCTAGACATGTGGAGTTTCCTTGGTAGTGGCGGAACAAAACTCCACATTTCCAGGTTTGTCGACAGCGATTCGATCTCGATCCGAGCTGGATTTGAGCACGATTAGGATAAGAGTAAAGGTAAGGGGTTAGGATTAGAATCATGGTTAAGGGTTAGGGTAAAGGTTAAGGTTAGGGGTTAGGGTTAGGGTAAGGGTGGGGGTTAGGGCTTAGTGTTAGGTTTAGGGTTAGGGTTAGGGTTAGGGTTAGGGTAAAGTTAGTGTTAGGTTCAGTGTGGGAAAGTGATGTCTTATGTAAAAAGCCCGAAGCTTAGATTTAAATAGTCTTCAAAAATCCATTTTTACTGGGTTTTGAGCAAAGGAAAGTTTTTGGAATAGAATTCCACATTTCCAAATTTCTCGACAACGATTCCTGCTCGATCGGAGCTGGATTTGAGCTCGGTTTTTTTGCGACTCTTTTTGATTTACGTGCCCAACGCTGACAGCCTATAGCCACCGTATTAAATTACTTCAACAAAATTTTACAACTTTTTTTTCTTAATCTCACAAAGTCCTCTGTGATATATCAGTTTTATCAACTTTAAAAAAACCTTTATCACGGTTACCGTATGAAAAAAAACCTACGGCTTGTTGTATCCCAGACCACTAACAAGGAAATTCCTGCTCAAGTTTTTGTTGTCAAATCGTAAGTTCTAACGAAACTACTTTGATGGAAAATTTATTTCGGCCACTGGTTTTACCGGCTTCACAAACCACGCATATTTAACATAATTTTGGTAGGTCATAGGTTACCAATGAACGCAAAAAGATCCACTTTGTGTCCATCTCAGCTGCACTGTCAATTATGAAGCATTGCCAATAAAAGCGAACATGTGAGTCCCAGGAAGTAATTGAGAAGAAGACGAGTCGATTGCTGGCACAATACTTTTGTTTGCCTAACGTTTCGAGATCCGCCACGGATTCTTCATCAGGGATGCAGTCAAAGAGCGGTAGCAGAAACAGGTAAAACATGCACAGGGGTTTGCAGTATTGATAGGACACAGTCATTGCTGCAAGCATACGGCGACAATTAACGTTAATTGCCTTATTCTGTGTGAATAGTTTGTTGGAGGGCATGCAGACTCTGGCCTGTTAACATTTCATCACGCGTGGTGGACTGGGGCGTGATGATTGCTCGGCCATCTGGCCCTGTGGTGTTTGCTTAGGCCTGTCCGTACCCCAAGTGGTGAGAAATTGAGTCACCAAATTGGCCAAATTTTATCTCACCACCGAATAAGGATTGGGCTAATTGTTGCACTAGTTTATGGATTGGGGGCCCGTGAACTATGACTCAAGTAATTCTCGGCTCACTCTATTGTCACCTCTTGCGAGAATTACGAGAATTTGAGTGTGGCCGGGTCTCGTCGAATGAGCCACAACTTGAGAATTGGCATCATTTCGCCACACTGCTGCCGCGTGTTCGGCAATTCGCGTCTTGAGAAGTCTGTTAGTTTATCCGATATAGTTGCCGTGCCCATAACTGCACCAGATCGTTTAAATGACTCCAGATGTTTCTTGCCGTGGCAGTGGGTCTCTCGGTGCGCTTTTTATGACAACAATCCCCATTTTATATGGATTTTAAGTTAGTCGCAAAGCCAAGAGAGATTTTTATTGGAGTGAAAAGCATTTGGCAACCATTGACCACCATTATCTTAAACAGATTTGGCTAGCACATTTAGAAAAGTCGTCGGAATAGAGGAGCACCAACACATGTGGGAACTGAGAATACGACTCCATCGCTGGGACAATACTTTTATTCGTCTGACGTTTCGAGGTCCTTCGCGGATTCGTCATCAGAGGCATAGTCAGAGGACAGTTACAGAAACGGGTATGGGATGCACAGGAGTTTATAGGACAAACTCATTACTGCAAACGACTAACGACAATTAAAGATAATTTCCCTCTTGTTTGTTGATAGCCTGTTGGGTGGCATGCGGGTCCTGACTTGATGAACTTTCGTCACGCCTGGTGGACACACACACAGCTGTTTATAGACGGCACGCCCGCGAACCCTGACCCAGGTAATTGTCGGCCCACATTATATTTACCTCTTGCAAGAGTTTCAGCCTAGTCAAATTGGAATATGTGTTTGGGTCTTGTCGAATGGGCCGTAACTTGAGAAGTGACATCATTTTACCGTATTGCTGCCGCGTTTTCGGTAACTCCCACCCAGAGAAGTCTGCACATTTATCTGACTTAGTTGCTTTGTCGGCAATCCCATTAGCTCCTATAAGCGACCCCAGATGTTTATTACCATGGCAGTGGGTCTTTCGGTTTCACTATCCAACACCTTATAGCCACCTTCAGCTTGTGTGTGACTCCAATTCGAGGTGGTGCGAGAAGGCAGTTGACAGCTTCCGAGAAGTTTTGATGTACGGGATCGCTCCTTCCCCCCCACTGTTGTCGCAGGTTTGGCTGTCCGCGTGAAAATTAGTCTCCAAGTCTCTCCGATATAGCTGCTTTGTCTGCGCATGGACCAGATTCAGTTAACAATATCAGACGTTTCCTGTCGGGGCAGCGCATCTTTTGGCCTCATTCCTTGGCCTTGGCGATCCTGAGCGGTCTAAAACTCAAAGTCTATGCACTTAAGTAGCACTCGCCAAAATGTGATCTCCCGCCTTCTTCCTGCATGCAGGACGGTGCATAAGAAACGTTTTTGCTCTGAGCACCCATAAAAATTATCGCAACCCGGAAATTTTGTTTCCTGGGTCACAATAAGTGGTGCGATAAGGTGGCCGCCGGTCGTCAGAGACTCTTTTGACGGATGGAATCGCTGGCGAAAAATAGGGGTCGGTGTGATTTTGTTGGCCGTCTCGTTTGCACAGACACCACTTGACGAAGGTGCGCGGGTAGACAACTTTCTGAAATGTCAAACCGTCCAGAGAATAAAAGTCTTGTCCTAGCGGTCATACCTTGTTCTAAATTACTTCCAGGTACTCGCATGTTCGCCTGCATTGAGACAACAGTCGTAGGTACTAATGGTGCCGGCTCAGCGGTAAGTAACGTAAGAACCTTTCTAAAGGACACTTGTTCACTTCACTTCAATCTTGAGCAACCCTTCACCTAAAGTATGTTGTCCCTCGGAAGCAGGCCCAGGTTGCAAGCTGAGGTCATTTCCACCAATGCGTAACTGGAAAAACCCACTGAGCTTGTATGTCAGTGGCCACCGCTATCTTACTTTGAACTCTGGAAGTAACTAGGCTTACTGCGTTCATTGATCAGATGTTTTTAGGAACTACACACTAGATGACTACGCGGAGGAGTCCATGAGGCATACATGGGCAGTCAGTTCAAAGAGCAGGGATATTTTTTGTTATATTTTCGTTAGTGATATATAGCCGAAGACGTGACTAAGGGTTGTCGAGGCTATATCACTACAAATATAAAAAAACGTCTTGGAAAATACGCAATGGAAAACTTCCTTAGGTAGTCGAACTCCTAGTAAGTGATATACCAGACTATTCTAGTGGAAAAATCGTAAAAACTAGTATATGAGGATGACGGTGAAGATTAGAAATGATACAACTCACTTAGATCTTTCACGGTCCTAGCCGGCAGTAGTCTAGCAATCGACTTGCCAAAGGATGACACCGGGATCCAAGTTCATTGGGCCGCGATTGTGATAATTGAAGGAAATCTCGTTTGCAAATTGTTGCTGGATTCTCCTGAGCCTGAGATTGATCGCCAGAGAGGTGTCGTTGAAGGGCAAAATAAACAGCGGCAGGTGAGGAGAGAATTGCGCTGTGGAGAGTGTTTAGCAAGACAGTTGCTGGCACGCATCAAAACCTAAAGGGTGCTTGTGTGTTACATTCGAGTTTAAACAAAATTGGTTATTGCTAAATTTAAACAACGCACAAGTTGAGCTAAGAGCCTACAGGGTCGAACACTGCAATAGGTTTGGTACAGCATGTAACCTTAAGTGCGATAAAACGAAATGACTAGGATGTAGAGGATAATCTACGACAACTTGAACCGGCGTTTTTCTACGTATTCAGTTAACCAGCTTCGAAAATGCGTTCTTTATATTGGAGTACATGTCGGTACTAAATTTCTTTTTCAGTAATATTTTATCGACTGGCGTAGCAATTTGTGTTACCTAATAAATTGACCTTTAGGAAGTAAATTATTTTAAAATGTTCGATATACATGCAGCAAAGATCTATATTATTGGGCATTAATGCTTTTATTTCACTGAAATGTCTTGGATTATCTAATATTCAAAGAATTTCATCATCAACATAAAAATGCGACTGCATATGATTGCATAACTGATTCTAGTCAGCTTTCCTTAATCTCTGTTCAACCTATTAATTGTTAAGCTTATGACTTTGTGTCTTGTATATAATTTCTTTATTTAGGCAATACTATGAAATAATGTTTACACTTGTCATCTTTGAATCCGTACAAGTTACGTCATATTCTCTGAAAACTGTATCAGGGTCGAAACACTAACCTTAAACAGTCAGCGAATAGTCAGATCCCATTTACCATTAACTGCTTATGAATTTGTAAATTAAAAGTGGACTAAATGATTTTTAGGAAAGATTTTTCTATTTGCGTTATTCACAATACTCACAGCTTTTCCTGGAAAAATCATGCATACTTCGAAAACTTGAGTCCACTTATTTGACGTAACATGCTGTGCTCCTCAGACTATGCACTTCTTTAAAAATGTCCCTTCTTAATAAGATACTATTTTTTCAAATACTCATTTATTTGTTGTTTTTTTTAAATTAAAGTAATTCTTTACTCTTTGGATGTTTTCCTTCATAGTTTCAGCTCGATATCAGACGAATAAGGTGTTTGCACTATTATAAGTTTCAATCATGAGTTAAGTCACTTGATCTAAATTTGGATGTTGGAACAGGCATAAAGAAGTCCTTCCTTGATGTTCCTTCCTAAATGATGGAACAGGCTAAAAGAAGTCCTTCCTGGATGTTCCTTCCTGGATGTCCTTCCTGGATGTTTGCTATCAAATATGTTTAGCAGTCGACAGAAGTTTAGCTTTGGTGTCCATTTTCTCGTTCATGGTTCACTCAACTACATAAACTGTGTCAAACCCAATAAAATGAGCAGTCAGAAAGTTCGTTTTGAAATATTGTCACCAAAGAGAAAATTAAGACAACGAAACTGTTGACATTCGAGTTTCCTCTACGGCCGCTGTGGTCACGAATTTACTACGGAAGCGGCTTCTAAGCATGAGCAAAGCATTTGCCTCAAGCCTCTGAACTGTGCAGTCTGATCAGACCAATCAGTCAGTCAGGCATATGTCCACCACTTCAGTCCTAGTTGTAAGTTGTTCCCGGTGCAAAGGAATGGGCCATATTGAAAAAAAACAACTCACGATTCGATTGCCGAAAGTTGCCCGTAGGCACCTTCGAAGTAACCGGGCGTAGGCTGCGTATTTTCACTCCGCGGAATGACTGAGGTTTAAAAATCATTACTTTTATTGTAGTAGTAACTCTCTACTAAGTACCAGTCACTAATTCCATTTGACTAGTCGGATATCGTTTTTAAACTGTGCGCCAAACTAAAATAAGTGAAAGGAACGTTGAAAATTGGATATTAGGTTTCGCCATTCAGCAAATCTGGCTTTAAGCTTCACAAAAGGCATATTCACACCAAAAGTAAGTCTTTATCTATGGCGTAAGTGCGGGTAGGGGAGGTTGCCAGAGGCTTTGGAATGCCATCGACTTCTATGTGTGAGCGATAATTCCTTCAGCGATGGACAAGAATAACCAGAAGCTCGCAACGAAGACCAAATACGAAGTGAAGGATATGAGATGAAGAGGTAGAGAGCGGAATTTATAACTGTCAGCTACAATAATGATTTTTTATGCTTGGACTTAGAAGAAGATGAACGGTGTACTTTAAGCAAACGGCGTCAAAAGTAATTCATCCGGTTCTCTAAAGGTCATTTTGGGTGAGGGTTACCAGTCAGATATGGTTGAGGAACAAAAGGCGTATCTCTGTTATTTTTTTCTAATTTCAGATCGGACGTAACAGTGATCATGTTTGGCACGTTATCTATCACCTTTTATGTGTATTTCTATAAACATATTGACACTTTTTGGCCGTTTACTGGGTGATCTTGCCGACGGCTGTAGGTATGATTTACAAAACATTAATAAAGTAATACTCACTATAACTTATTCGAGCTAGACAGCTGTTGGAAAATTACTTAGGCAGGCCGAGAGTTGCCCAAGGTCAGGAACCCAGATTGCAGCTTAAGAATTTCAGCACATCAATCGGAAGTATGAACCTCACGATCTGACCGCTACACAAGGCAACCTCACGTCGGCAATATAAGGAATCACATGAAATTCTTGGAAAGCTCAGGCACTCTTTTAAGACTCAGGCCCTCTGATATCCTGTTTACGTAGTTTAACATAAGCAAATCGAAAGGTACTGCCAGTGTTCAGTTTGGTGTTTACGCAAACAAAGTGTATCTCTGAGAACTTAAAATACTTAAGCAGAACAGGTTTCAGTCCATGTGCTGTTTTTTTTTGAAATACTAAGGGTTATCAATTTTGCAAAACAGTTTATCACTGAGAATCTCTGCCCCAAGAGGATAATCGCAAAAATGGTGCGTTATAGCGTCTATAATGCAAACCAATTTTACTGCAGAATTGCGGAGATCATAATGTTGTCCAGGAAAAGGTGAAAAGTGTTCACCATTGGCAATTGTAGAGGCCTCTGATACGATCCAATATCGCCTTGCAGAAATTATACAAGGGTATAAAATTTGGTGTACTGAACACAATTGAGGTCATCGTCAGAATGATAGCGATCATCTTGCTCTTAAGTACAGACAATCAGCGACTAATCTTGAAGAACTCTCTGCTGTACAATATTCTGAAGTCGATAAAAAAAATCCATCTTCTCCTGTAGCATGCATTTAAAACAGTCGAAAGTAGCAGGATCTACTGGCTCTCACAACAATTAACAGCCAAATATTAACAGAAAAAAACAGTTCCAATAATTAATGAAGGTGTTTCAACCGATCTAGTCAAGGAACAATTAAGTTCAGTTTTATCAAGGAGCTTGCAATGCAAACTCTCAAGAACGTCACATAGGAAAAAAGGTGCTATGCTGAAGAAGTGGATCCGACAAAGCAAAGGGAGACTGGAATGGCCATTTCTGGCTTATTAGCCGTCACCAGCCAGTCATACCCTATCTCGAGGGTTGACAACCCCGAGATATGAACTCGGTACCTTCGGACATTGTGTTGAAGTCACTGCCTTCAATCCACGGGTTCCCTGCTTTGTCGGTTGTGATCGGGAATATGATGAATGAATTTATGTGTTTGAACCGATCTAGTCAAGGAACATTTGAGTTCCGCATTGTCAAGGAGCTTGCAACGCAAACCATCATCACAGTCACATAATAGCCGGACATTCCGTCTTTGCTCTTTAAGAGCGATAATATTTATAACAAAAGCAAACGACCGTTGCGCTGCATCACAGAAAAAACGTACAATGCAGGTGAAATCGTCTTCATCAGTCTTACTAAAAACATTCAAAAAACGGGCAAAGCATGCCCGGCAGCTGCAAACTAACAATACATTTGCTATTTTAAGCATATTTTTCACATGCAAATTTAACGAGTGCGTGTACAGCAGAATTTGTTGGGACCAAACATTTCGCGATTGCTCATCATCTGCGTTTTCTCGCTGCATAAAGTGAGTAACGGCTGAGAGAATACAATAATTGAATTCCGCAAATATTCTCATGAATTCTTCGAGAAGTTAAGTTGGAAAACAGTGTTTTCAGCAAACCAGCATCAGGCCACACATCTACAGGGGTAATATAAACTGTACGGTTAGACAGGGTTAATACATGTAGTCTGATTACAATTCACCTCTTACGCGTCGCCCGCATGGCTGCGTCGGCCTGCAGGGGTTCTTGTCAATAGAGGAGAATATTCGAGTTCCAGGCAGCAGTTCAGAAGAAGAAGATGCGATCACTGAAATAGGGACTTTATTTTCCTGACATTCGGATTCCCTCGGGAATTCTTAATAATAGGTTATCGAAAAACAGTCTTAACGTGCGCAGATAGGGTGATGCATGCACAGATAACACGGTCTTTATAGTCCGTAGCGTTCAACCGCATTCATACTTTAATTGCCATTTCTTTTAGCCACCGCTTGAGGTCCTAATTGGTGCGGTGATGACTCATTATCACGGCGTTCTTGGCAACTTCAACCCCGCATCTGAAGCAGTCAAGAACGCCGTGATAATCAATGAGCCATCACCGCACCAATTAAGACCTCAAGCGGTGGCTAAAGGAACTGAACATCACATTCTGCATGTGGTTAACCGCTACGAAATATCAATGCCGTGTTATCTGCGCCTGTTTCAGACTGTTCTTCGATTACCTATGATTAAGGATCCCCGAGGGAATCCGAAACGTCAGGAAAATATAGTCCTTGTACCAGTGATCCCATCTTCTTCTTCTGAGAGGTTTTTGTGTTCAGGTGGGGGAGGGAAGGGAATTGGGCTAGGCTGTGGGCGCTCATGAGAGGTCAGATACACGAAGGGATAATTGCTGCTATTTGCAAGAAGAGATCGACTGTAACTAGGGTCTGCGAGGGCAGTCATACACAAGAGGTCATGGAGACAGGTCAGGAAGGTTAATTAGTAAATTGAGCAAATTAGCCTAAATAGTAACGTGAGCAAGTAAAACACTCTGGACAGTGAGATAGGGGAAACAACCTTAAAGCAGACATACGGGCAGGGGGAGGTGCACATTAAGGAGCCGGATTTTACCAGGGAAAGCAAGGTTCACAGCATGCTCCAGCTGTTTACATAGATCGAGTTTTGACCATCGTATAGAGGCTGCCTCCAAGTAGCGCAAGGTCCGAATCGTTCGTGCACGAACAAGTACTCGGAAGCATGTTTAAAGGCCTACATAATGGCCCGTATCCAATAGGTATTCAGTATTGGAAGAATGGGCAGTCCTATTTTCCTGTTCTAATAGCCAACTCGGCAAGTGCTCCTTAGCTCTGGCTGCCAATCGCTTTTGCATTCTCCCTATGTATTTGCATCCGCAAGTGCATTTAAATGCGATTATTGTAAACATAAAGGAAGCCGAAAAACTAATTTTTATGATGAAGAGTTTGCATCCAAGAATGAAGTTTACGATGGAAGTGGAACGAGAGAATCAGCTGTCTTTCTTTGACGTTCACTTGTCCAGTCAGAAAGACGTTTTTATAACACGAAGAGTGTTCCACAGGAATACATGGAAAAGGCAGTACTTGCATTATCTAAAATTGGTTCCTATACAATCTAAACGTAACTATGTTTGCACTCTCTTTCAGAGGACAACCAAATTGTGCTCAATGGATACACTGCATTCAGAAATAGTCAGCCTCAAGAAAACTCTACTAAAGTGAAGTTACCCTGCTCAGTTTATTAAAACGTACAGCAAAAGGTTATGGTAAATTCAGCTCCACAAAAGTCCTTTTTCATATCTTTGGCCTTTAAGGGTGACAACACCTTAAAAACAATCAAAAGACGCTTATATAACACCATCAAAAGGACCTACTTTGCTGCTGAGCTCGTATTTTGCAGCTAGACAAAGACCCCTCCGATTCCAATTGCGAGAAATGCCTTGCCATTGCACGCCACTCGAAATTGTGTTTACGAATTTAAATGCACTTGCGGGTGCAAATACATAGGGCGAACGCAACGGCAATTGGTAGCCAGAGCTAAGGAGCACTTGCCGAGTTGGATATTAGAACAGGATAATAGGACTGCCCATTCTTCCATTACTGAATGCCTATTGGATACGGGCCCTTCTGCAGGCTCTAAAACATGCTTCCGAGTACTTGTTCGTGCACGAACAATTCGGACCTTGCGCTACCTGCAGGCGGCCTGTATGCGACGGTCAAAACTTGATCTATGTAAACAGATGGAGCATGCTGTGAACCTTGCTTTCCCTGGTAACATCCGGCTCCTTAATTAGCACCTCCCCCTGCCCACATGTTTACTTTAAGGTTGTTTCCCCTATCTCACTCTCCAGAGTGTTTTACTTGTTCACGTTACTAATTAGGCTATTTTGCCCAATTTAATTATTGACCTTCCCGCCCTGTCTCCATGACCTCTACTGCATGAATTCAATTAATGTATTCTCGCATCCGTTGCTCACTTTATGCAGCTAGAGAACGCAAAAGATGAGCAATCACGAAATTTGTTATTGCAAAAGCTTCTGCTATCTTTAAATTTAAAATTTGTGTGTGAATTCACGCTCACTGGTTGAAGCAAGTACATTAAGCGCACTCAGAGACAAATTCTGCAAATATTTCCATTGGTTATTTGAGAAGTCAAGTTGGCGAACATATGTTTTCAGCAAATGATCATTAGGCCAAACTGCTCCAGGGTATTGAAAACTGTACAATGGACAGGTTTTAATTATGTAGTCTAATGGGGGAGGGGTCTGCTACTGTGCATGTCTCTGATGATGAATCCGCGACGGATGTCGAAACGTCAGGTGAATAAACATATTGTCCCAGCGATCGAGTCATCATCATCATTATCTTCTTCTTCTTCTTCTTCTTCTCCTTCTTATCAAGTGTAGTCTAATTGCAACACATCGCTAACGCGTCGCCCGCACGGCGAGGTTGGCGTTTAGCGTTTCTTGCGTTGGGGGGGGGGGGAGTAGGAGAGATAATTGCTTTAGGTTGTGGGGGTTGATCAAGGTGAGAAGAAGAATAAGAAGACTCGATCGCTTGGACAATATGTTTATTCGCCTGACGTTTCGATATCCGTCGCGGATTCATCATCAGAGACATGCGTAGCAGAAAGGTAAACATAAACATATTGTCCCAGCGATCGAGTCTTCTTCTTCTTCTCAGTTGCTTCCTGGGACACGGATGTTCGCTTGTATTGGTTGATCAAGGTGCCGATACATGGAGGAATGATTGCTGCTATTTGTGCGCAGTGAACGACTGTCACTGTGGCGTGGGGGCAAAATGCGATCGCCACTTCGAGTCGGGTTCGGTGCAAGGGCTTCCATTAGCTTCTTCTGGCAACACTGCACTGGATTCGCCAGCTGTATTGCCACTGCTTCCGTTGTTGTAAGGGACATTTAGCAGCCAATGGTGCTAAGCATTAACCAAACGGACTTTTAAACCATGAAAATAGTATACCAGGGTCTTCAATTACTGAAAGTCTGCTTAGACAGCGGTCGCTCCGGTGATATTGCAACAGCTCTCCACGTTCAGGAGCAATTTGGACCTTATGCTATTTGGAAGCCGCATATAAACGGCGGAAAAGAACCGAGTCATGCAAGCAGTTAGGCCATGTGGTCAGTCGGCGATAGCCCTACTGTTCTTGTGCCTAGGCTTACTGACGACTGTAATAGAAGTTTCTGTGTATATTGAAACTCCTGGGTACTTCCATTTGTTAGGCATCTTATGCAAAGAAGGTTTGCGGTTACTTAGCTGTCATGAAAATTGTTGCACCAATAACAGCTGCTGCACACATCTGTTTAAGAGTTGTTCATCATTCTTTAGGATTTGTGTTAATGTTCGATAGCTTTCGGCTTCTGGAATACAATTTGAGATCTCGAAAAACTTATGTGTTTCAGTTGATTTGATAATGAAAATTTCGAGGCCTCAGCAGGCAAAGCGTACGTACACCCAATGATCTACCACTGAGCTACAAGGCTCACCGAAGCTTGGCATTTCATCACACTTGGATCGATTTATTCGCCCAGCCCCCTGCTCGTATGGAATCCATGATTAGAAATACACTAAGCTGACTACCCAGACAGAATTTCCTAAGGGATCATCTAGAAGTCACCGGAATAACTACTAGGCTCACTAAAATATAGGTACAAAGTATTCATCTGCTTACACGATATATTCGAAAGACTGTCAACAGATAGGGCTGTTTTGGGTACTAGAATGTACATTATAATGAATATTTAAACTTCGTATAAATTGGTTTTTTGTCAACGCGCAACATAACGGCCGAATTCCTATTCAAATTTTTACGAGCGTTTTGATTATTAAATTTCACAATTGTTGTTCTGTTTCATATAAATCAACTGTTGGTCGCACCAACTCTTGCCAATTCAACTTATGCCGCGTGTGACCTCCACAGAAGTTAAAAAAAGTCACCAAAGCAATTTTAACCAATTGGAAGAGGTTGGGCCAAACGAGCCGAAGTTTCGCAGTTCCCTAAACCAATCAGCTCACAGAAAGCAATAACGCATTCAAAAAGAACCTACCGATTAGAACTAATAAATTGACCAGTTCCCTGTTTAGCAGTTAACTCACGCCTTGTTAGACATGAACCGGTCAGAAGTAATCCATGGCATCTCTGTCGTTATTGCAGGATTCTTGGTGCATTTGTCTTTTGGTTGCATGTACACAATCGGTAAGATTTCTTTTTGACACCTATAACTGGACCCCTTAAGGCAACATGACGCCATACATTACCTCCTACATTAAAACATACATCGATCCCGAGTTCAATAAGGGTAGTGCGGTGTGGGTTTCTGCCGCGGCCTTGGCAGCCCAGGGATTGTTTATGCCTTTTGGGGGACTTCTCGCACCCAGGCTCGGTGTTCGCCTGGTGGTTGCAATCGGATGCGCGTTAAACAGGTGAGTCAATTTGACGAAATTAAACTCCCCGGCTATATTTTTTGATTCAAGCACATGCTGTATATCGCCAATACAATGCATACATACATACGAGTCCAAGGATGTATTTATAAGAAGCCAACTCGATCGCTGGGAAGATACTCTTATTCGCCTGACGTTTCAACATCTGCCGCGGATTCATCATCAGAGGCATTAGCATAAAATGGCAGCAGACCCGTTTCTGCATCCGTTTTATGCTCATGTCTCCGATAATAAATCCGCTACGGATTTTGAAACGCCAGGCGAATAAAAGTGTTGTCCCAACGATCGAGTTGTCTTCTTCTCGGTGCTGTATATTGTTAGACTGAATTATTTCCACGTTACAGACCCTAAGCTTGTTGCTTGCGATGCATTTATCGACAACAAATAATACTACAGGTCATTTTGGTATATTGACTTGCAAAGGAATTGCAGAGTATTTTATGCACGGTGTCTGTCTCATTAGCTGACATCAGGTTGTCAAACCAAACCCCAGATGAGGCCACATCCAAGGTGCGTCCTCTTGAGCAGTGCTGTAGCCATTCAGCCCCAGGCTCGTTGTCTTTCCATTTCCGGTCGTGAATAGTACAATTCAGTGATGACTGCTCACCGATGGCTAGCGCAAATCATTCGTCCCCTTCGGTACACTTTCTGTTGGGGCTAGAGAGTGAATTGTTAGGGTAGAAGGGGACGAACGGTTGCAGCGCGTTCATCAATGAGTGCGCCTATGTTTGGGTATAAAAGAAAAAGTACACCTGCCAATTAGCATATTTATTTCGAATCAAACGTTTTAGCGTAATAAGAAATGGGCGTTGAACTCTGCTGTTTGAAGTGCACCTTAAAACGCCAAATGTAGCCTCCTACAGGCAAGCATCAGTGATATTTCTTAAACTGATTCACATCTAGATCATAAAATTTTATTCAGTTCGTTGCAATAAATACATTACTCCAAGTGATTTGTGTCAAAAGAGCTTAACATGTAATACCAGTCTATGTATGCATTTCCCTGTTTTCTCAATAGGATATCTGGGCAGTCCGGTGGTTGCTTTATGCCTTTACATACTTTGCATGTTCCATAAGAAGCAATCAATCGGCAATTGTGACGTCTACTTTTAGCCTTTAAGTAATATTCACATTGAACACTTTCGCCTTTTTTAACTCCGTACTTTGAGTTTTTACGCTATAACTGTGAGTAACTAGGAGTTGTTTTCGAATCAAATACGGTAAATCTTCTTTTTTTAGTGGAATCTACATGTTGACCTACTTCGCGATTAAAAAGGGATTCATTTACCTCCTACTGACACACATTGGCTCCCTTGGACTTGGGCTGGGATTTGCCTATTCCGTTGTCATGCAAGCGGCTTCAAGCGTAAGCTGCATAATCTTTCCCCTGGATAACTATATAGATTAGAAAGTAACCATGTGAAATTTCTGATTCCACGTTAACCTTACTGATTTCAAAGGCTTGCATAATACCCAGGACGTGTCAGATTACTGGAAAGTAAATGTAGGAGTTGCCGTGGAAGGATCAAAAAACACATAATGTGCTCCTGATCGGTAAGAATTAAAGAAGCAGCCCCTTTTTGAATTTGCAATGGTTGAAAGACACACAGGAGGTAATCGCAGTAAAACATCCTGGGGGATGCAGACCAAGGTAAGAGGTTCGTTATTGACATAACATAAGTAACTTAACTGAACTACCAACTGATATGAAACATATACTAGACAGAAGCTAAAATACCAAAAATAAACAACACTAAAGGAGAAAATAATTAAACTAAAACAAATAGAACTTAATAATAAACTGAAGCTAAATAAGTAGTTAGTTTTACAAAGCAAGCTACAGTGCTGCTTTTATGGAAGCCGTACCCAGACCATAGTCTTTGAATAATAAAATCTGAGCCACACAAACGCAATATCTAGAAAAACCATCTTGGGTTTCAGTATGTCTTACCTTATTTCGCCTTCTGTAGAAAAATGAACATTATAGTCGTCCTACCTATTGCCAATACTTCCTTATATATAGAAACAATACGAGCCATAATTCGTGCAATATGCCGACATATGCGAAATATTAATACTATTTCGCTAATCAACATTGACTCAGGTTGAAATACTGATTATCGTGTTGTCTATTCTGACGGCATTTCACTCATAATAGGATGTGCGCCTTTGATGAGCTTCTTTCTGACCGCTAGTAAGCAGTATATGTAGTATAAAGTAACTACTTTAATAGTATGCGTACTTGCCATTGACTTTGACTGTCCTCCTAAATTCAAATGCATTTTTTGAAAACACAAACGAAAAAAATATTTATCGTACTACAATCGAATGCAAGGTTTACAAACTGCGGTACATCCTGTTTAAGGAAAAGTGTATTTTTGCCTACGGTTTGAGGAAGAAGTCACATAGTTCTCATAAAATGTTGCAATAGGTGTTGAGCCTGCTTCATAGGGTATAGGCAGGATTAATACATTGACGGATACGACGTATTATGAATAAACAGCTCACAATCGTGAAAAAGCTCATAAATAGAGTTTTTTAAATCGAAAAATACCCTTTTTAAGTAAACAATTTAAAAGAGGCATAGTTGGCCACCAAATGAGTACAAAAATATTTCTTTCGTTTACGTTTTCCATAAAATATATTTGAATTTATAAAGGCAGTCAAAATTAAGTATGAATGCGCATACTATTTAAGCAATTACTTTTTTTACAGTTCATATGTTGTTTTAGTTGACAGAACGAAGTTCAGTAAAAAGCCCGCATCCTAGCATGACTGAAATGACTTTAGAATAGACTACAGGATAATCAGTATAACAACCAGAGTCACTGCCGATTAGCGAAAGAGTATCAATCTCTCGCACATGTCGGCATGTTCCACGAATTTTGGCACGAACTGCACATGCAGGGTAGACCTCTGCAAGTATCAAGTGAGTGAGTCGCACTTGGCATTAGCCCTTCTTTTTTGATATGAGAATAACTGTGGAGAGGGATGCAGACCTGTAATCTGAGCACGTTCACTACTTACTTTGAAAATCTTTTTTTACAGTGGTTTCCCGACTACAGTGGTCTAATCGTTGGCCTTATCGCTGCCGGGTTTGGACTGGGTGCCTTTGTCTTCACACCGATTCAGCAAACATACGTGAATCCAAATAACATCGCACCGGTAGACGGGTGAGCCATGAGCAATGATGACAATTTTGTTACACTTCATAGCCTTAAGCCTCGATTTTCGGAGCCAAGCTCTGCACATATTCATATCTTAACGTTTTATTTATCAGTCGAATACATTGACCAACATGCGTTCAGCCTTTTAAATGCCTCCGAATCTGAATCCCGAAAAAAGTATAAAATACGATGAGTACAATAAGTGCATCATCACATAATATTTGCAACTGCACACTTAGTCAGAGGAAACTCTTTGAAATATGCTTTGATTCGTTATAAAAAACGTCCATATTTTGTGGTTTGGTCAACCCTTTACCTAGTTTGCAGTATCTATTGATTAAAGAAAACCATTTTTCAGAAATAATTTTTTGGTTCATCATGGTTTGCACTTTAATTTTTCGGAACGTTTAGGATCCATTTTAACGTCGCATTAAATAAGACACATATGTGCAGCCTAAAAACAAGTCATTATATGTGTGTAATTTTTAAAGCGCCTATAGTTTTAAATATAAATACTAATTTTTAGTGATATTCGCTGTTACTGTTGGACATACGAGGTCGTGTTTTAGACAAGGTGGATGCGTTCTACGGAAATGGGGCATTATCCTTAAGTTAGACTACAGCATAGCCTATGCGAAAAAACGAATTCAATACTAAGCTGGTCTTAAAGTCGCGTGGGAGTATTCAACCCTTTTAGCAGCTAGTTTGAGGTTCAGATATAGCCATATACTGTATGGACTTCGATCTATAAACATTGAAATCGCCTGGATGGATACTCTATGTGAAAGGAATAAGCTCTAAAGCAGCCTGATGCTTTATTGTACAGTCCTTTCAATTGTATTCAGTCAAGGCTAAATCGAAACAAAATCTGTGTACTTTTATTTTTTCTGACATATACTGTTTAGTTTACTTGAAGATTTGCATGCTTTTCCTTATTTGTTTGGCCGCCAAGTGACATGTAGCCACCACAGCATGTGGCAGTATTTCCGCATAGATTGCGTGACAGTTTTATGACGCATGAGACTTTAAACTATTTCAAATTTTAAAATTCAGAGTTCCACTATGAGAATTATAGTTCATGTTTTGCTCACCGGAATACATTTACTGGGTTGCTGATGTTTCGGACAGCTGGGCTGGCTGTCCTTTGTCGAAGCATATACTGACATCATCGATCAACAAATCTAAAGTTAAGGCTGTATAATGGTACGTGGACGCCAAATCTGTCAACAGGCATCTAAACCTGCCCGCGGCCTACAAAGTTCTGCGTCATTACGTAAGTCAAAGACAGGAAACGGTCACCCCGAAGTCAGGATTTGCAGACGAAGACGGCCCTGTGACGAAACCACCGGTAGAGGGCGCAGGATTACCAGCATCCTCTACCGTGGGCACGAAGCCGAACACCAAATGTCGTCAAGCTATGGCCACATCCTTATGGATGGCCAGGCAGCGAACAGAGAAAAATTGATCACCCAAGGCCAAAACGTACAGCCACAACTTTAAGTTTGCTGATTGATAAAGTCAGTATACGTTTAGCCAAAGGACAGCCGGCCTAGCTGTTCGAAACATCAGCAAACCAGCTCATTTATTTCGGTGAGCAAAACATGAACTTATAAATATTTTCAGAAACCAAATATGCTATCCCACAAACTTGGGCATTTCTAGAATCTGTTAGTGTTAATAAAGTATTATATGCTTAAGCTATCCGAGAGCCCCTCGAAAGTTGCATGCATGCGGTAGTGTGTGTATCGCAGAAGGTTCATTGAGGTAAACTACGATCTTCAGACCATGGTTACTTGATGGAGAAGTCGATAAAGGTGAAAGTAGGAGAAAGGATATGCTGTGCACACAAGGGAAAGGATAATAGATGGAGGACGCGTCCGCTCAGGAGACTGACCGAGTCCCAAGTGACTGTTTGAGAGCAGTCGGGCCAGTAGACAGCGAGAGATGACACGTTCATTGGCTAGGTCAGCCTGTGATTGGTTGGACAGCATGTGGCTGGTCCACGTCACGCGCGCTAGTAAGTCTGGCGAGCGCAACGACCTTGAGATCCAGACAGATTGAGGCCATGACAGGAAGGCCAGACATCGGCAGGCAACTGCCCACTAAATTTAGCCTTATTCTGAGGTTGACTCCTAAACGGGCCGCGTGCAAGATGTGCTGGACCAAGATGAGGGCACGACACGCGGTTGGGGAAGGGGGGGGGTGGTGGCAGACGTAGGGGCGACTTCAGTGGCGCCAGCCATCTGCGCTCTCTCCCACCTCCGGTCTTCTCAACTTTGTCCTGATGCCAGACGCAGACGGAGGGGGGCGGGAGTTGAGAGCGAGTGAGTTAGATGCATTACAAGTCTACTCGCACTATAATCCAGCGCAAGTTACTGTACCCATACCACCTTTTTGTGGTGCATACGGTGGACTTCGATCAAACTGTCGTTATTCAGAGGGCTGTTAGTTCGGAGGCTGGGGCCAAGGCTCAGCGGCAACTGTTGAGTAAGCCCTTAGGGTCCTCTCACACATGCACACACGGACCCTTTCTTGTCAGCTGAGAGGGTGACCCTCGCTAGTGAATGTTCAATGAACACTAACGAGACTCCCTCGTCATGCTCTGCCTTGGCTCTCATTTCTTGGGCCCTGACAGCAGCGACAGAGTGGCTAGTAGCCTATGCAGATAGTATTGTCGGTACTTGGGCTGATGATGGCTAGTTAAGCTGGAAATGCTCATTCTAGTCACTCAGTATCCGCGCACGAGTCATCGTTTTGTTGCTGTTTGACGGTGGACATTGTTGTTGCATTCGACGGTCAAACGTTATTCACGGATTTAAACAACAAAGTGCTTCGCGCAGATGCTTGCATACTTAACTCTCTGATTCGCACAGTTGTAGTGTAGAATATTTGGCTTAGATGTGAGACTGTGCACCATCAAGCTGAATGATTGGCGCAACGAATCACTTTCATTTTGAGAAGAAATATTGTCCTGTGGAGATTTAAAGCTCACAATTATGGTTTCTCCATCACAGAAGGTGTTCTTGAGAAGAAGACGCGTCGACCACTCGGATAATACTTTTATGCGCCTGACGTTTGGAATTCTGTCGCGGATTCATCATCAGAGACATAGTCAGAGAGCAGTAGCAGATAGGGTAGCGTATGCACAGGAGTTTGCAGTATTTATACGATAGTCATTATTGCAAACCTGCGATGACAATTAACGGTAATTGCCTTCTTGCCTGTTGGTATTCTTAAGTTATTTCGGCAGATTTGGTTAACTAAGTTGGCCCAATTGTGAAAAAAACTCGCGGCATTCGGCGGGCCAACAAAGTTAACCGAATCTGCCAAAACAACTTAATAAGTAAGTCAGCCTAGTAGTCATTCTGGTGGATTCTAGATGATTGTTTAGGAAATCCTTCTTGGGCGGTAAACTTGCTCTTGTATTAGTGGATTCCATATGAGCAAAAAGTTGAGCGGGTTATATCGATCCAAGTGTGATTAAAATCACGGTGTGAAGAGCGACATTCGTAGCTCAAGTAGGTAGAGCGTTGGCTTGCATAAAAGACCTCCCTCTTATGCGGGTTCAAATCCCACCGAATGCCGCGAGGTTTTTTCCCAAATGGGTCAACTAATGTTGTTAGTTTGTTATGCAGCATGTGGGTTCTGACCTGTTGAACTTTCAGCACGCCTGGTGGACTCGAGCGTGATGATTGCTCGGCCATCGGGCCCGCCTGTGTTGGCGTAGGGTGACGCGGTAACCTGTCCGTTCCCCAATTGGCGACCTACTTTGTCCAAATTGAGTCCCTTAACCGAATATGAGTTGGGCTGTCGGGTGCTTTTCACATCACTTGGAGTTGGAATCACACACAGGCCGGAGACAACCATAAGGCGTCAGATAATGAAACCGAAAGACCCGGGACCAGCGAAATAGACATCTGCAATCGTGCTTAGGACTTGGTGCCCTTACGAGGAAAGGAGCTATATCGGAAAAACTGACCGACTTCTTAGAATGCGATTGCCAACCTCGCGGCAGCAGTGCGGCGAAATAATGTTAATTCTCAAGTTGCGGCTCATTTGATGAGACTCAGCCGCACGTTAAAAATTTGATGAGGCCGAAATTTTCGCGAGAGGTGACAATCGGGTAAGCCAAGAATTATTTGAGTTATGGTTCACGGTCCTTCACACCATAAACAAGTGAACCGATTTGCCCAATCTATATTCGGTGCTCAGACTCAATTTTGCCAAAGCGAGTCGCCACTGGAGGTATAGACAATCCAGCGCGTCATCCTACGCCAACATCGGAGGGCCAGATGGCCGAGCAATCATCACGCCCGAGTCCACCCGCGTGATGAAAGTTCAGCAGGTCGTAGCCCGCATGCCGTTCATAAAAATATCAACTATCAACAAACTATCCCTAGCAGGACGTGCTGTTTGGTACGCGTGTTGAGTGGTTGTCGCACCAGCCGTCTGCGTCCTCTCGCAGTGCCAGCCTTCTTGACTCTGTCTTCACCCCGATTCCCGGCGCGGGGGTGGTCAGATGGTGGGGGTAGATCCAGCGTGTTTGCCTTCACTAAAATTTGCCATAGTCACTGCGTGCTTCAACCCTTCTAAGCTCGCAGCAGACATTGTTGAAATCGACCGTCAAACTATCGGGCTATTTTAATTATCGCGCAAAAATAAGCGGTTTCTAAGATAAGCTGTTTGGTGATCTAAATTGAACTGTTACCAACGCTCTTTTTCTCTGGGAAACTATTTCTCCTCTTAAGTAGTTTGTTAAATAGGGGACAATTACGCACTGTTAGAATTCAAGTGGGTCTAAAATGGTTCAGGCGCAGTCATCCCTCTGTTGCTCGCACCACATTCCCCCACGCGAGTCTGGATTACACCACCAAGGTACAGCCCAAAAGCTTTTTCGTAGTGACTTTGCATCAATTTCGGGCTTCGCCTTCAGAGCTAGGCACAACTTAACCAGTTTGCGGACAGAAGGCATTCCCCTCTAGCGACTTACTGCCCGTGTGGGGGCGAAGGCGGTGACGTTTAACGTGTGCGCTCTGCACGTATCCTGCATAGATTCAGCCAGAAGGGATTTGCTGTCATGCGAATCTTTTGGAAATGCTCTATCTTGCCAAAATATCAAGCATTGACCTGCTGCCAGACTGTTGAGTTCAATGAGTTAAAATCTGATAGCCTGTTGGCTAGCCAGCACCTCTGACAGGACAGATGGGAGGACCTGAGGGCGGCAAGGCCAAGTGCATTGGCCAGGGGACTGCTTGCACCTAACTTTTCCCGTTTCCTCGCGATATTCTGGCTCAGATTTATTTTGCAGATGTCCTCAAGGCATATGTTTTGGAAATATTGACGAAGATTATTCAGCGAAATAAGTTCTTGCTACGAACCATGCGGGTATCGCAGCCTTAAAGCAGCCACTGACTTTAGCCAAATTTGTGTTTGTAGAATCCATAAGAGTATAGAGATAGGCAAACAGTTTCTGATTTTAAAAAAACATTTATGTGCCGTGCACTTTCTGATCCCAATAATTTCTTTCCAGTCAGTTACAATTTATGCCGTTTATAAGACTTATTTATCGAGATTATTTTTTTCTTCCTAGATTTTATGTGGATGAGGAGGTCCTTAATCGAATTCCAATGTCCTACATCGTTATTGGTGGCGTAATGGCTGGCCTGCAGATCATCGGCTGCATTTTTATTCGAAAAAAGACGGCACCAAGGGTATGAAATCCAAAAAAAGATTGTTTGCAACTCAGACACCACCAGGATTATATACTGGCACTAACGTGGATGTGCTATTTCAAGAAATTTTAATCAGAATTTTGAAACTTATTTTTGGTGTAGAGATTATCACTTAAATAATTATCTGATAGCAACTGCCGTGCAGCCTAATTGCACAATATTTCAATCACATAATAATTTCTTTTGAAGGTGTTGAGAATGTAGTAAGTAGCCTACTTAGGCGACGGGACCCGAAAATTTAAATCCGGGGGTAATGGGTGAGCTTGCTTCTGTGATTTCACCGAACATCAGATAACTGTTTCTTTGTACGCTAGCCAATGCAACGGTTTCCGATGAATGGAAGCAGAGTTTGATAAATCCAAGTTAGAAATGTGGCGACCGTTGTCTTCCCTGACTTTATTGTTCGCGAAAGTGCTAGAAGAGCTAATCTGTCACGAAATGGATGCACATACTGGACCTGCCTAAATCTTACCGATCGAACAACACGGCTTTATAAAAGACAACTCGTATACCCTCACCCTCTTAGTGACGCATGAAGCTTAGTGCGGCGTCAAAGAAAAGTTACTATCGGTGCATGTGACCTTAATCGACCTAAGCAAGGCGTGGGTTACAGTCGACTACGTGCTCCTCCTGACCAAACACAGTAATACGAACATTCCAAGACCTGTACTCAAATGGATCAAGGATTCGGTCGACAATACCGGGTCAGGGTTGGCGGAGGGCGTTCCTCCTACGTTTGACGCTCGTAGTGGCGTACCCCAAGGGTCGGTGCTTGGCTCCAGACTGTTCTCTATACATGCTGCGGACATCCCATAAGGGCTTTTTTCCCCATGCCTTCTATTAGCAGATTACCTCAAGGTATGACGTGTTATACGCAATCCCGAAGATACAACAGCCTTTCAAAATGATATTAATGTGATACAAGAATGGTCGGTGGCGATCAGCATACCAGTAAACGTGAATAAATCCCATTTCATGATGCTTGGGCGAAACCGGGACCAGCCGCCATATAAAACAGGAACCATGACATTGGTTTCTTTAAGGAGTACTCATGACTGTGGTGTTATCATAAAAGACAACACGAGAACAATCAACTTTAGCAAAAAGCAAGGGTCTGGCTCTACGCTGGATATTTAGAAGACCTTTCACGTCTTGGTTCATACAGATGAATCGGATGCTCATTGTCACGTTCATTCACCCGATCATGGAATATCAAAATATCAGCTTGGATCCCGTTTGCGAAGGCCGAGATGGCAAACATTGAATATCTACAACGGCTGGGGCCAACAATGGAGCCCGTTTAGAACAACGCCTTAACAAGAGCAACTACTTCACTAGAAATGCGCACACGTAAAGTGTCTTTCTTATCGGTGTCTGTTTATAAATTAGACCACATAATCTGTGGACTTCTGTAGAAAAACAATGTGCTGGCCTACAATAATCAGCTGTTCTATATAAATCGGCATTGAAGCAGCCCAGGTTTAGGAACCTCTGACACTGCTATAATCAGAGGCATGGAAGTAAATGTAAACACTACAGTCAACTAATTGGCATCCTAAGTATATGTTGACAAAAATCCATTTCTTTTACAGGAGCTGGAGATGGATGAGAAGGAGGACAATGCTGCCACGACGCTCAGCTTAGAGTCTCCATCCTCGTAAGCTTTGTGTTTATCTGAAATTATTTCGACCGTTCTGACCCTTTACACAAATGTTTTGTGTTTAGCCCAAAATCACCCGGATGTGAGTTGGAGAAAAGCAGACACCATTTCCGTTCAATGTTTTACGTTAGATGAAATTTTGCAAGCCTGTTCAAAAAAGGTCTGTATTTGAAAAGATACCTAACCAATGCGATCCCTTGAGGATATTCCTGTCCAGCTTCTGTAAATGGATCACAGACTTGCCATGAAACTGACAGAAACTGACTAAATAGAATTTTGCTAAAAATGAAGCGTTTAGAAGGAAAGCTGTTAATTATAGTACATATGCGGCCACCAAGAATCCTCATCTACAATTCTCCCCGATGAGGAGTCTGAGTGAGCATCCGAAACGTCAGGCCAATAAGCTTTCTGTACCAGTGGTTGTGACTTCTTCTTCTGAAGTGGAACTTGGTTAATCACCTAGGACGCAGCCAGTGGCTACGATCCAGCCCAATGCCGAATCGGCGAATTGGAGAAGGCAACGAGCAACTATAACCTTGAGAAGTTGATGCAAGAGGCTAGACTTGTTCTGAGGAAATTTTTGTACTTATAATTGGTTACGTGCTTAGTTTAAAAACTCTGGCTCAGCTGCGAGGGGTTCGGCTCGTCACTGGGTCCCCAAGCATTCCCTGTGCGCTTTCTGGTAGATGCTCCAGTTATTCCTAGCCAATTGCGGTGTACACCTGCAGAGTCTTGTGTATTCTGACCTACTCTCAGATCGAAGTTAAGCTCTGAAGAAAATAAAAACCTGAAATTATAAAAACTTACAATTGAAGCCAGTGAAAATGGCAGATTTTATTTACACAAATACATTTCGGGAGGGCTTGTCAATTACTTCCTTCCTTTGCATCAATAAGATAACACTTGGAGAACACTGCATTTTGAATTTTCCCATATTCAATAATAGCAAGGTCTTTTTACGCGGCGAATGGTCAATAGTAATATCACCTGTAAACTTTAGAAAGTAAAGTAGGGACGGAAATTAACAAGAATAAACTGTTGAATATTGCATGCATTTACCGGGGCAGTTGGGGATTAACCAGATGGTCCAATTACTTACATAGGTCGGGTTTCTCCCGCTGTATATAGGCTGCTACCGTATAGCGCAAGGGCCGAGTTGTCCGTGTTCGAACAAGAACCCGGAAAGGTGTGTTGATTTGAATAGAGTGACCACTGTCTATCAAGTGTTTTGTAATCGAAGACCCTGACACTCTGTTTTTTGTTTTAAAATACAAGCAAGCAAAGTTTAAGCAACCCTGTTCTCCAATTGCCTTTGTGTACCGCTAATGTACTTGCATTCGCAAATGCACGTGAATTAATGTACACAGTTTGAAGAGGCGTGCAAAGGTAAGTCTTCATTCGACCGGTTAAATGGAGAGCTTTTATTTGGAATGAGGTACACCAGTTCAGCTGCATATTCAGTTTCCTTTATTGAACAACGTAGCCATCGCTTAACTGTGTTTGAAATATTGTCTAACTTTTAGGATAAAAATATAAAAACGGGCTTCTTCGGAACCGACTGGTCCGTAGATTAAGGCCGTAAAGGGCAGCTCTATTCTTGTATAAATCGTAGGGGATAGTGACGATTAAGTAGGGCCTCTTTTATGCAGACAACCTTTGCATGTAAGGTGTCACTGGAGCAAATATCTTAAAAACTGAGATAACTACTGATCGTTCGCCGCGTTAAAATGGCCTTCTTATTATTGATACATTGAAAATTCAAAATGCTGTGTTCTCCAGATGTAACGTTATTCATACAAAGAGCTGAAGCAGTGTGAATTCTCTCTCGTTATTGACAATTGCTCCATTTTGGCCAAAATCTAATTCTCTGTGTTTGGCGAAATTGCATGCCTCTTTAGCTGGTCTCCTGAGTTACTTATTTGAGAAGGTTTAGGAAAACCAGTGAAGTTTTCTCTTGTGAGCCATTTGTTTCAATGTATGAACAGTAGACATGCGTGCTAAAGGCTGACTCTTAAACTTCTAGCATCGATTTCGAAAAGACCAGCGACTTACTATACGACAGTGAAAATCCTGAGGATTTTGGGGCAATGGGGTGAGTCCTACTGTTCATTCAAACTTTGCCATAGATTCAATGTGAATGCAGGCCTAAGTGTTCACTTTCGCTCATTGCAGGATCATGGAACTTGGGCCCATGCAAGTTTTACGATGCCGATACTTCTATCTCCTTTGGCTCCTGATGCTTTGCAATATTATTCCGATCACTCTGCTTACTTCTAGCTTCAAGGTTAGTCTATGGGAATTTTCTTTTATTACCATTAATCTACTGATGGGCGCCCTTTTGGAACGTCCTCTGGGGTTAAGCTGTCACCTTGGTAAGGCAAGTTGCGGCTGATAGTTTGCATTTAGCCTTGCATTGTATCTGGCCACGCTTCGATTGTGTTAGAAACTGAAAATAAAACTGCGAGGACAGTCTGTGAAAAATTAACGCCTATATGTCTTCCAATTTCAGCAACGGTGCCCACCAAAATGATGGGTACGGACTTATTGGCTGCGAGCGTTAATTTCCCAGCAGTTACAAGCTGAAATATAGGCATAGCGATTTATAAAGAATCACGTTTAGTCTGGTGGCCAGAAAAAGATGGGTGGTTTCTATTAGTTTATCGGAACCTGCTTTCGCTCGGCCAGGGCTTAAAACCAGGCATAATCTTCGGGTTGCCGTTGGCAGGAGGTGAGTCAATTGTCCATAGGATGGTAGTTTGAGCATCGCGATAGGTGAAACACTTCAGGAACAAAACATTTATTTTCCTGACGTTTCAGATTCTCTCTGGAATGTGTAATCCTTAATCCTTAATGCATAGCAAACGTGATCTGTAACAAGTATGTTTCACGACACTTTATGCATAACTGTACCGTTTAAATGGAGTTTTCAAATACTTCGGGCATTTACTCTATATATGCTGACCGATATTGACTCAAAGGTAATGATCGGATAGTCTAAGAGATGCACAGATAGGGGTGAAACATGCCCAGATTGCACGGTATTTATAGTTAGTAGCGGTAAACCACGTGCGTAGCTACCTGTAGTCACCACTGGGGGTCTTAAATGGTGAGGTGATTGCTAGTTACTTCGCCTTCAAATCATTAATTGCCGTGATATCCTTTTCCGTGTCGGACAGGGGCTAAATAATCGTGCTACAATTATGTTTGCCGTCGGTGGAGTTTTTTCTAGGCCCGGCTCCTACCACGTGAGGGATTTTCTAGCTCAGGTAATGTTTCACTATGCAGCAGGGGAACGCCACATTCTTGCGCTTGTTGATGTACTGGGGGCCGGAGAACCATGACTCGAGCAGCTCGCGGCTCACGCGGTTGTCACCTCTTGCGAGGATTTTGGCCTCGTCAAACTTGAAAATATAGCCGGGTCCCGTCGAGTGAGCTGCAACCTGGGAGTTGGCGTCTTTCTTCCCCATTACCGCTGCATGCTCGGCCTTTCGCATCTGGAGTAATCTCCCAGGTTCTGCGCTGTCCGCAACTGTGCCAAATTAGTTAAATGATTCCATCAATTTCTTGCCGTAGCAATAGGTCTTTTGGTCTTATAATCCAGCACCTGATGGTTGCTTCTTGCTCAATGACTGACCAAAACCGTCAACGATAATTCTGTAGTGGCCTAAGCCGTGTGCTGACACCACTAAAATTATCCTGCCCAGTTCCGTAAAGGAAGACAAGGGGTAGGACAAGCGGAATTTGTTTGTTATTTGCAGAAACGCAATGTTGGTCTGAAGCCCAGACGCGCGGCAGGTCGGTTACCGTACATGCGCTGATATTGCGTCATGTAGGCACACAGAAAAACACTCAGCACTGGTGCTAAATTTAATGCGAACCCGTCTGCCTTTATCTCCTATAGCATATTATGACTCAGCCTGAAAGTGAAACGTTCGGAAGGATTGTGATTCCTCTTCTGTTATGCTAACTGCACATTCTCCCTTGATCAGCCTTATAAAATGTGAGAATTACTTGAACGTATCAAAAAATCAATTAATGCTGTAGACAAGATGTTGTAAAGATGTGTACCTAGAAACATAAACGCTGAAATCTGCAATCGAGGCATCAAACTCCGGATATCTGCTGTCTAGTTTTCAGGATTGGGTGTTCGAATATATATTTATTGATGCCAAAAACAGCATTTATTTGGACGTATTTAACCCAATTAATATCCAAAATGTGACCCTGAATACTACGATAAGTACTTAACGAATCATTTTATTTTCTTTCTGTTTTTCAGCTCTTTGGTGGAGAAGGAATCAAAAATGAAGCTTATCTTACAACTGTCGCGACGCTGACTTCAGTGTTCAACAGCCTGGGACGTGTATTTTGGGGATCTCTGGTGGATCGGTTGTCTTTTAAGGTGATTTCCGCTCACATGTTATTCGGTCTCTTAATCACAGTACGGCCTACAATTCTTGAGACATGCCGACATATGCGAAAGATTGATACGCTTTTGCTAGGCAGCATTGGGGTAAGGTTGTTATCCTGAATATCAAGAAGCCTATTCTAAAGTTATTTCAGTCACGATACTAGGCCAGCTTTTTAACGGGCTTCATTCTGACCGCTAGCAAAACTTATGTACGATACGAAGTGGCACCTTAAGCAGCATGCATTTTGTCTTTGATTTTGACTGCTTTTATAAATTCAAATATATTTTATTGAAGACATATACAGGACAATATATTTCTTGTACTTGCTTGGTAGGAAATTGCGCCTTCTTTAAATTTTATACTTAAAGCAAGTCTATCTTTCGGTTTTAAAAAGTTTTTAGTTCGCTGCATAATTTTAGAACCTTCTGACTGCTACACTAAGACTTAAGTTTTTAAAATCTGCACGCTGTCTACATATTGTTCAAGAAAAAATACTAATTCACCTACGGTTTGAAGAAGAAGTCAAATAGTCCTCATAAAATGTAGCAATATGTAAACAAAATTAACAAATTGATGGATACGATTTATTATGAACAAAAACCTCACAAACGTCAAGAGCTCGTAATTTGAAACTTTTTTTTAAATCGAAAGATGTCCTTTCTTTAAGTATAAAATTTAAAGAAGGCATAATTTGCTAACAAACGCGAAATAATATTTTCATGCATGTTTTCAATAAAATGCAGTTGAATTTTAATAGGCAGTCTAAATCAATGATATAACTGCATACTGCTTCAGCAGCCAATTTGTTTATAGTACATACGTTTTGTTAGCGGTCAGACTGCAGCTCGTTTAAAAGCCGGTATCCTATCGTTACTAAAATTCCTTCAGATCTATAAGTAGCATTACAATCTTACTCGATATCGATTAGCGAGAGAGAGAGTATCAATTTACACGTATTTTAGGTCATGCTGTAGTTTCCAGTACATGACATGAGCTGACCTTTACGAGGCTATCAGTACAACCTCCATGATCGCATATTTATCTTTTTTTGTAGATACCCATGTGCGTTATGCTGCTTATATGGTCTGCCTCGATGTTCATATTTCCGAATGTCTTCCTTTGGCCGGCGGCGTCTCAGTACGTATACGGCATCGTGGTCTGCCTGATGTTTGTCTGCATGAGCGGCGTATTCGGTATTATGCCAGCAGCCACGCGGATCCTCTTCGGCAACCAGAACATGGCCACCAACTATGGCATGGTGTTCTCAGCCTTTGTGAGTTTTTATGCCGTACATTGATATTGCAGGTTAGTTCTGATGGTAATTTAAAACTAAAAAGGAGATGCTACACCGTCTTTGAGTTGACCCTATTGTAAAACACTTGAGGCGTTTGTTGGGATTTGAACCCGCGTAGTAGAGAAGGCATTTACCGGAAGCCAACGCTCTAAATACTGAGCTACAAACGCCCCTCCTCGCTCCATGAATTTAACTACACTTGGGTCGATACAACCCACCCAACTTTACCTCTCGTATGGAATCAACCAACACAGAACAGCAAGCTGACTGCAATTCAGTAGCTCAGTGGTTACAGCGTTGGCTTCCGGTGAAGGGCTTCTCTACTACGCAGGTTCAAATCCCGCCGAACATATCTAGTTTTTCACAATTGAGTCAACTCAAATAAAGCAAGTCTGTCAAACCTCCTTATAGCTAATTTCTTTCGCTACGCTCTGCCTGCTTTTGCCACTTCATGTGTAACTAACAATACCAAGCGGAGCTTGCTTAAAATCAAATTGTAAAATAGCATATTTTTCAGTGGGTAATGATTACTAAGAAACGCACAAGTACAAGCTACTGTGTACTTACTTGTACATGGCTGGGCTCTGATCATGCGTGATCTAGTTTGCTTCACTTATGCCACTGACGATACCTCTCCACATGTGACGATTGGCAGCAGCGGATCTGGAAAGCTCCACCCGTTCTCCTTTCCAGCCACGGAGACCTCAAACCGAAAGTCCAAGTTACCGGCTCCAGGTATAAACGAATGGTGTCGAACCAAGTCTTGAGTTAACCCGTCGCAGATTCTTGCACGCTCCAACCCACAAGTCCGGTGAGACGAAGTTGGTAGGAAAAGCTTCAGTGGAAGAGGATGAATTGCACACAGGCAATGTGAAGAGAAAGCTGCCAACTATGTCCGCACGCCATTTGCGTCTGTGACATTGTGAAGCTTTGCTTGCACGATGAGTAATCTTTTATCTGCAGCCAATAAAATGAATGGAAGTATCAATCGATAGTTGATCGATAGCGTGAAAAATACCGATAGCACGGGGAGGAGAAAATAACGCGTGGGCGAAGACAACATGAGTCACGCGCAGTTGCATCGAGCGAAGGCTTCCTACGACCCCCCACCCGGTCAAGTGGGCTGCAGTGTGAGATCAAGGGCAGCGTGAAAAACTCTGTGAGGCAGCCGACGCAGGGGTCACTCAACAAACCTAAAATTTATTTTTTGATGACCTGATATATCTTGCGATGCATGAAATAATTCATTATGTTTCGCCTATTCGATGTTTTAGTCCGTGGGAAGCCTGGTAAGTGCTGCGGCCGCTCAGGTTGCAAAAGGCGCTTGGAAAGAGCTCTATTACGCTTCAGGCAGCGTCTGCATTGTGGGTATGTTATAATTCTCTACTTATAGTACTTAGATCACATACAGATAGATAGTTTATATACGGTTATTAAACAATATTCACTGTGCTCCGGTAGCTATATTTGAATCCACCATTATTATATGTATGTCTTAATACGCGCAAATATTAGAGGTCCAGATATAATATTGCTTTCATCATCAGTCCTGGAAGAGGAAGAAGACGAAGATTTGGCAGTTCCTGAGATGCACAAATGACGAAACTGGCAGGCGGAAAGATAAGGACATCGATCTACCGTTAGGCAGCGAACACTATGCGCGTCCTCCACTTCAGAAGCAACCACCCCGTTAGTCACAAACGTAGTTGTGCTTTAGGACCTCTTCCAACGCGTTCAGACTAACTGCAGTGACGGTATTGAGAAGAAGGCGGGGATTTAATAATAGCGTACCCTGTTTCAACCCAACGATTATCCAATGTCCTTTATACACAAGTGCCTTAAGAAGCCTCTCCTTAAGCGGCCAAAAGAAGAAGACGCTAACAATGTACACTACAGATAGTGTAAATGTTATATGATAATGCATTTATACCATCATTTTAGTACAAATACTAAATAAAAATCCAGGCAGGTGTTTCGCCGATAAAGTATAGACAACATGGGAGTATCGTCAGAGACCGGCGAGACTCCCCTGTCTTTGTTGATAACATTTTTATTCAGTCTAAAATATTTTATTCCAATCGTCTTCTCTGTCTTTCCTGCAAGCTGACGACCTCTCATTGCTTTTTCATTTTTAGCTTTCGTCGTGGTTCAGTTCATTTTCGACCCCACAATTCCCTTCCGTTGTCGGCCTTGGTTCGTCTGTGCCACAACTGACCACCGTCGTTAGCTATCCACCCTCGCACAACAAATGCCCAAATTTATTTCGAATACTCGGCGTATTTCCCCTCCCCCCCTCCCCAAAACTTTACCGCGCACCGTTATTTATTTGAACGAAGCGATTTGTACCTGTTAAGGCAAAATGGTGTTAACCGTAGCTTATTATGGCTTCTAAAGTTAAGTCGGTCAATACAGTTCTTGAGAGTACTCAAAGAGGTTGCTTTCTTTCAACAGGTCCAGTTTGGCGAATGCAGCTTTTCAAGTGAATGTAAGCGTTCGCATTGCAGGTATTTGTATGGTTGAGGTAGAAGACTTGTCGAGCATCATATCAACCAGCCTTGACACTTATTGTTCCTTAACAATGAAGGTTTTCGATTTTTCGCCATCGGGAAATTACAGTACTGGAGGCAGTTAGTATTACCAGCAAAGACAGCTATTTGTTTACACAGCCAGCTGCTACGGCTATCAGGGTCTCTGTCAAGAACTGAACAGATGAGTTGCGGTAGCGATAGGGTGAATGCTCATCAATGAATTACAATTATATAATGAAGGGTATGTTATAACGGTGACCTCGAGAATGTTGCTAAGGTCGCATCTGATGTGTATCACCGTCACGCCCTTGGGACCCCTAAGGAAGAAAACAATTGGAAGGGCGTATCTTTTGAATCCACCGAAAAAAGGGTTTATTGTATACAAAACCCGCAGTCGCAGTCTCGGTTGGCTGTTGCCGCTGGTTGATCTCCAGCAGGTACTTGGTCCCGCCTCGGGACAAGCTCCGGCATTGGAAGCGGACTAGTATGTCCTCACAGTCTAGTGTGGGATGCAACTTTCCCTGTCTGCTAGGGACTTCCCTTTGTGACTTGATTGCCCACACTGGCAAAATGTCACGCGACCAGTTTTCGCGCATGCAAGTGCGTGCATCCGTGTCCTTTCCAGGGGTTAAGATAATCTTGCGTGGTCAACCATCGTCTGTTTGTGGTCAGAGCTAACAAACAAAGACACTTGGCTAGGCTCGAGGCCTCAGGAAAGCCTCCAAATCTTTCTAGCATTCGGTCCGGCTAATACCCTAACAGGATAAAGCGGCGATAGTGTAACTCATACCTCCCATTTACGAGCTGTCCGAAGTGCATTGCGCCCAAAGTTCTCACGAAAGTGTAGCTATCCAATCAACAGTAAGTAAGGAGGGGGAAGCAGATATTCAGAGATCAAGGGGTAAGATTCAGGCCAGAGAGGGCGGAAACCGTCCGAGTGAGGAGGCACGCTGAGTCATTCTTCGGCCAAGAGAGCCTTAGTCTTTATAAAAACACCTTCTGGACGCACAACACAGAGTTAGCTAGCCATAGAGTGCCTGCGGCTGCCGTTGATGCGGGAATTTGGAGTGTGTCGTCGGGACCTTATAAATGACTGGGAACGCTTGGTGGGCGTACAGAAAAAGCGGTTTTGATTCCCTGGCTGTGGTTGTAGAGGGTTCTTTTTGAACATAACATGACAGATTTACATAAATAGCTGCGTAGAATGGCCACACGAATATCATATTGTCTTGGCTGAGGTTTTGATCATTAGTTTTGGCATTTGACAGATTAATCGGTCCTCTGTGTAGCTTCCTTTTAATGCCATGGCAGAAATTGTTTTCCTGCGAGCGTAACTATTTTTCGCCGGCAAACTCTTTGGGCAAAACCTAAATGGGGGTTTTAATGCAGATAGTATGCTGGGAAAGACAAGCGAGACTGGAATGGCCACGTTTGGCCTATAAGCCATCTTCAGCCAGTCATCCCCGCCCCCAAGTGGTGATCCACTCGAGGATCGAACTTGCGATTTTCTGATAATAGTGTAATGAGAAGATGGGCTTTGCCAAATTGGGTGATCAACAGTTGAGTTCCGTTTTGCTTAGGGGTTTACTATCGAGTAATATTATTATTAGTACTTAACCAAATGAGTTTCAGCCATTATCCAGCTATGACGTCTCTGCTCACTATGCGATCTGCGCAGATCGTGTCTGAGGTTGCATCTACCGCACGTATGTTCATAGGCTACGCGGTCATGTCACACCCTTTCTCGTATCCACTGACTGCTGACGACGTGGCGGGTTCCCCGGATATTGGCACAGCAGAGGCGTATCATGGTCGCATCTCGGGTCTTCGGGACGTTCTCGTGACTGAGGTCCCCTCCTCGTATGGTTCTTCGGATGTAGATATTACTCGTCAGGGACGCCATGGCTGCCGTAAACATTCACAGAAGCATCATGCCCTATCATTCACATACTTCCCCCAAGACCGACAGTTTTTCTCCGAAAAACCACAAATGACATTCCATTTTGACTTATGAGCCAGCCTCAGGAGTTTTTTTCCCTGTCTGCTCTTCTTCCTCAGTTACACTGCTGGCTCGTGTAAACTGAGTGTGGGTTTATTACTTGAAACAAGCGAGTAGTCGTCTGAAATTGTGTCCACGACTTCTTTGGAATGTTCGGCTATGCCGATGCAGTTCTTAAATCCTATGTACCAAGGGGGAATTCAAAGGCGTTTGCCTATATTTCCTTCAATACATTTGACTTGACTCGACTTGACTTGAGATTGGGTATGACTGAGTGAACTTAATTGCTCGTCATCCAGATCGGCTTAGCCCATATATTTATCAAATTCCGGGCCTAAACCGACAAAGAAAGGAACCCGTGATGCCGTGGTATAGTATTCAACTCAATGACCAAAAATCTCGGGTTCAAATCTTGGAGGTTCTTACCTTTGAGATTGGGTATGACTGGCTGATGACAGCTAACAAGCCAGAAATGGCCATTGCGGCCTCCCGTTGCTTAGTCTGGTCCATTTTAAGAGTCTAATGGACCAACCACTGAGCCGCAAACTCAGAACCCGAGCAATGATACTCAAGACAAAGCGGGACGAGTAAGTTCCATCAGCGGTTGGTGAACATTCATCAACAATCAGGGGCTTTCATTAGGCTTGTTAATGAAATTCAAACCACAAAGCCATGACTCGTGTAGTTCTCGGCTTACGTGTTTATTGGCGTTATTCAACTTGAAGTTATTTCCAGCTCCCGCATGCGCAAGCTATATGAACGATATCAGGCGATTTTTATAACAAAGACGCACAAAAAAATTAGTACGAGGCCAACGGAACCTCCCTTTTGAGACCCGATTGGTAATTATTGACTTGTTTCCTCTGAAGTATAGACAGCTACGCGGGGACCTAATCCATGCATTTCGCATGTTGCGTGGTCAGGATTGCTGCCTCGAAACAAATGACTTCCTTGAGCAGGCCAACAGCTCTAGGCTGCGAGGAAATTCTCTTAAATTACGTGTGACTGGGACAAGACTTGACCCATGAAAATTATTTTTTCTCTGAGAGTGTAATCCAGGCATGGAATGCCCTTCCTTTGAACATTGTTATGGTCCCATCCATGGACACCTTTAAGATAAAGCTTGCACAGCACCGCCTTACGTGCCACCATGGCAACTGAGTTCTCTTCAATCAAACACTTAAATGATATAAATATATACTAATATTAATTTTAAGTAGAATTTCTATTATTTGATCAAAATATGTTTTGCCTATCTGAGTTCCTTTCTCAAAATGCGAACTGCGCTGATCACGTCTGCAGTCGCCTCTACTGCACCTATGGTCCTAGGCTACGCGGCCGTGTCACGCTCTTTCTCGTATCGACCTAAAATTGACTGCTGACGACGTGGCAGGTTCCTCTGCTCTTGTCACAGCAAGGGTGTATCATAGTCGTATCTTTGGTTCTTGGGGACGTTCTCGTGACTCTGAGGTCTCCTCCTCGTATGGTCCTTCGGATGTAGATATTACTCGCCATGGAGCCCATGGCTGCCGCCAACATTCACAGCAGCATCCTCGTCCTATCTTTCACATATTTTCCTTCAGAGGCGACAGTTTTTCTCCTAAGAACCACAAATGACATTCCATTTTGAATTATGAGCCATGCCTTAGGAGTTTTTTTAAAGTTTGCTCTTCTTTCTCAGTTACACAACTGGCTCTGTTAACTGACATGTGAGTGTATTACTTGAAACAAGCGATTTGTCAACGACTTATTTGAAATGTTCGGCTTTGCCGAGGCATTTCTTCAATACTATGTACCAATCGGGAGTTCAAAGGCGTTTGCCTATATTTCCTTTAATAAATTTGACTTGACAATACTTAACTTATTGACGAGTTGAAGGCTGAGTGGCCATTTGAAAGCCCAAATAGTCACAGGTTGTTCTTCATATTTATATCCCTAAATATCTGTGGTAATAACTCCATACATATATGTTCTTATCGTAGTTCCTACTAGTGATGTAATACTGCGTACATTTTCCTGTTTGATATCTCAAAGCTCGTAAATATGAGAACGCAGACTGCATCTCCGTGCATGGGTCCGACAGTTCGTTTGTAGGGGAGTATTTGTAGTTATATTACTCCACAAGAGTTCACACTTGCGAACACCATTTAAGCCACATAAGTCAAAAGGTGCTTTGATAAGTATGCCTCCACAATGGGCAGTCGCACATGCGGCAGCATGCCTACTTATATATTTTTTCTTATCGCTCGCAAAAAGTAGGCTGCGAAATGTTTATCCCAGCCAGTGCCAGTAGCGTGACTGCCTTCAATAAAATGAATCGCCTTAACTGCAAACAGTCTTAATTGCTCTCTCCAAACACGATGCTTTATTCATTAAATTGAAAATAATTCCTTCTGTTGCTTCGAATTCTGGGACAAAGTCAATGTTTTTGTTTGGTAAGGGCGGTATTGACTGCAACTGAAAGAAATGACTGTGTATAGAACATATTGAAACTAGATGTATATGTGCAAACACCTCGTTGAAGTCGAAGGTTACACAAAAAAGTAACTGGAGAAAATATCCGTCTAACGCTGTTCTAATATTTAAAGTTAGCCCCATCACTAATATATAAATTCAATTAGACTAAGATTTGTTTGAGTAATGCAGCTTTTATAGTTTAATCAAAATTTTCCATTTTCATTTTATCCAGTCCTAGACCAGCCGTCCTTTACATGTAAAAGGGCTTATTCTTAATTGAGGAAATAATTTATTTATTTTGTTGCCCAGTTTGTTCGCTCATTGTATTCACCCAGTTTGGAACAAATTGTCAATCAGAAACGGTACGAACAACCAAGACCAATGACTTAACCGCACTAAACATTTGAGTTGAGCTCTGTCATTAATGGCCTATCTTGTCATAATTTCATCAGGTGGGAAAGGTGTCAGTTCACGAGACAATAAAAATTCCAGCTACTGCATTTTATATACTACTCTCTGTTTCTAATACTATAGAGCCAGCGCATTTACCGCGCGGCCCGTTTAAGAGGCCCCTGGCGCTAGACCAACACCAAGGTTAGATCAGGGTGCGGCAGGTGTTATTCCGGCCGACATTATTCGGGTTGCCAACTTATAACAAACGCCAAACACGGAGGAGAGTGTGATGGCACGCGCAGGAGCGACCACGGCCACACCAGCCACATGCGCCCCTCCCATCTTCTTGACTTTGTCTTTACACCAGATTAAGGTGAGGGATGGTCAGAGAGTGGGAGTAGGTGCTCCGCAAACCTGTTCTCATCGTACCCTTACTTATTTTCCCCTGCGGATGTCACCCCGCCTGCTTCAGCCGGCTAGCTTGCTTCAACTCGGTCTAGCTTGCCCAGGTGGTCATCGTCGAACACGAGGGGTGAGCTATCATAATATATACATAGCGGGTTATGCCTCTCACTGATATTAGTGAGCTGATTTACTCTCAGTGGAACTCCGAATCCCTGTCCTCTTTTGAATGAAGCATTGTCACACATCAAATATATCAGCCCTAAAGAAGTAAGAGAATGACATTGCTTACGGCCTTTGTAAGTTTATTGTCTGTGCATCTTTATTGGACATATAGGTTGACAACTTTGGACTCGTATTACTGAGTGAAATCCACTTACCTATTAGTATGACCTTTCGTTCGGTCCTGAGGTACAGAAGCGTGTATAGCCTTAAGTTCTGCGAGAAGGTAACGTGATTTGATTGGTGCAGTCGCTGATTACGTCCAGTCGTCCTTCATAATCAGCAAAGTCTTGTCTCTGACCCCCTGCTTGGCGGCAGCAACCGACTTTTATCGCTAGTTGCTCATTTGAACAGCAACAATGAGGTTATTAGCGCACGACCCTAACGCCGATTTGAATAAAATTCAATATTGCCTATATTTTGCGACACGATCGAGGAAATTTCTCCAAAATTTTGACAATTGTGCGTTTGGTTACCGCTTTACTGAAAGCGTTGGAATTATATTTTTAAAATAAAGCGTATTTCTCTCTGGTAGGCCGCCCATAGAGTTCTTTCGCACGAACTGGGATGCGGTTATTTCTGAGGTCACTGAACTGAATGCCTACTCGTCTGTCCCTACTTGTCTGCTTGCTTCTTGTCTGTTCCCCAATCTTGCCTTCCAATGTAGTTGAAACCCTTATTAAATATATGCGCATGATGTATAATCATGTGCTGAGAATAAACATATGGCCCAGTCAACACAGATTCTAATTTATCATGGTCTCCTTTACCCGTGATTGCTTGGCACATGCCGGCAATGCTCCTACAGGCGTTGAGGCTAAGACGGTTGACCCTAAGCGCTACAATCTTCCAGGCCCGGTTCCTCAGGAGAGGAGAAAAGTCTTGGAAAGGCCAGAGTAGTAGGAAGAATGCATTGTGTACACAAAAGTTAGGAGAAAGCGGCCAATCGGTCCGGCTTGGCCGTAAGAGTCGCGGCAGTGCGCGGCGTCACGCGCGTCCCGCTCCCAGCGGATTCCCAAGTGTCCATTGGTGCATGAATTGACTAGAGGACTGGAGAGCGCTTGGCCAGAGCTGATTGGCCACGAGCGCTTCGGGCCGCTGATAGGTCGACCAGTTTGCGGCGCGCCTTTGCGCCCAGGTCGCACGTCGGTGCAGACATGCGCCATCGCACTGGGAAAGGCGCGACTGGGCGACCAAGACTTACCCTGGCAGAACACGGCAGTGGCGTCTCGCGTTTGAAGGAAGTGAACCGCTACACTCCTGTCAGAGTGGGCGAAAACCCGTGGTTTGAGAGGTCGCCAAATCACAAGATAACTCCGACCGAAGGCCTTTGTTGCATTCTCACTCAGCTGGGGACCCAGCCGCTTCCCCCGAACCTTACTGCAATGTTATTGGTTGCGGTAGACCACAGTGCGTGGGCTTGTGCCTTTTCCCTCCCTGATACTCTTAACCGTTTCTTTACGCCGGACGCGCAAGTGGCGGCATGACACCGAAAGTGACATAGATGTAGCGCAAACCTACTCTTATGTTAATCCAACGTGAGTCACCATCTCTACACCACCCCGCTGTGGCGCACCTAGTGGACCTAGACGAAGCTGACGGTCAAAATGTCTTGCTGTTCATCCTGTGGGAGTTTGCGCACCCAGCGCCTCTGTTCTGACTCATCCTCCTGCTCGCGTCTGCCGTGACTTGCATCATGCGTGTCAAATTAATTCAAGTCAGCCGGTCAAACGCTATCGATTGACTCGCTGCTTCAAACGTGCATAAGCTCGATGTCAATCGATAAGCCCCGCTTCATCTGATTGGCTGTGCAGACGAGGTAGCATAAAATCAGGCAGGAAAAGCTACACGCACCTGACGTGCAGACACAGCTGTAATCTGGCTCGTGACACAGCCTTTGGATGGTTATTTTTCTATGAATGTGAAAATAGTTATCCCAAGAAATATAATTTGATAGAAATGATTCTTTGAGAAACAGGAACAAGCACCTGATCCAAGAAGTTGGTGGACACTTCCACATGCCTGAGGAAGACACCTGAGGAAGCATTAGATCCATGTGGCGCAAAAACCAACGATCACACTTCAAAATCAGCTTGTTCACCGTAAAGATAGGGTGAGCTATTGAAACAGAAAATAAGTTTTTTTATAAAATTCTTTGCGGCGTCTATGATGCAATTTGTTGCGGACGAACAAAAAGGTCCGCCTCTACACGCATACCTAAACATCAATTAGCGGTAAAGAGGTGCGACCACCTGTATGAAGTCATCATGTATTCGCTTGAAAGTGGCACAAGTTTGTATGGGACCAAAGCCACGGAGTAGGTTCCTGCCCACATAAGAAAGAGCGATAATCTTTGGAGGCCATTACTTCTGACGAATCATGCACCAGCAGGCACGTTCATTTGGATTCAATGTTTACCAGTCTCAAAAAAGCCTGGAAAAAGTGCTAACCACCAAAGCAGGCTATTGACCATGGATGACGAATCATGATCGATTTTTCGGCACGTTTAAAAATGCACATTGCTCCTCATCCATTTCCTTAATGTCTGAAGACGACCTGGTGTGCCAGCATCGAAAATGTACAATACAGTTTGTTCCCCTTTCCCAAAGAACCTTTTCCATCAGTTAATTTTTCTCGTTGTTCAGCTGTTCGTACTAACTCATCTCTAACTTTTGATTTGGGTAATCCTTCATCTTGTCGACACAACAATACCATTTCATATCTTTTTTTTCAACTAGAAGACTATGTTGCTTCGGTAAATACAGACTATAGTACGAAATAATACTCAAATCAGAGGTATTAAAGGCTATTTGATGCGTAACTCAGTAAATGTCACCTGATGGCATGACGCGATGAAATGCAGAAAACTCCGAAGAAAAAGATGCAATCACTGGAACAAGGACTTTATTTTCCTGACGTTTCAGATGCGCATGTCTCAGACTTGTTTACGATTACCTGTGATTAAGGATTCCCGATGCAATCCAAAACGTCAGGAAGATAAAGTCCTTGTTCCATTGATTGCATCTTCTGCTTCGGAACTGCTGCCTGGGACTCGTATATTCTCCTCTTTTGGCATGCAGAAAACTGTTTAATATTCCATTAATGTTCTTAGGTTTATGAGGTGAGACACGGTTTTAAAATATAGCCCCTTTTCCGATTATTTTCGAATGATGCTTGCGCAGTTCTTGCTATTCACTTCTCTACATTCAAAGGAAGTTTTATTTCAGTAATGAAATAGGCATTGTTAAGTAGATAACTTGAGCCACTTTTTGTACAATTGAAAGCAAAAGCCAAAAGGGACGTTGAAAATAACTGGAGGTCAGCTGAGCAGTAACTGGTAGATCAGCTGAAAATTTATTAGTTCTGACCTTTCTGTAATGACTTCTTACATAAATCTCCGGCAGTTGAACAGTTGGTATGCTCGACTTTGTGCATAAAAAGCGCATATTTATGATTTTTGTTAGCATCGTGACCGCATTGGGTTATTTTATAGGGGGAAACCCCAGCCACTACTGTTTGAGTGCGGTTCCGTTGGGGAATAGACTAAGTTGGACACCAGTTTAAATGAATATTATGTAATCTATACATAGCTAGTGAAGTATATTTCGCATAAAACTGCAAACTGGACGAGTGCACGTCCACATCCGCGAAAGCAGCGTCCCCATACGTGCGAGCGCAGGAGTCATCCCGGCACTTCCAGTGAGTTCATTTGTGAGTCTGCCTCAGAGGATGATCCGCCAGACTGAACTGAGGTCGGTAGACTCTGGTGCGCACTTACAAGCCGTCCCAAGAGGCGAGAGGTTCAACGTATCGAGTTCGGTCTCTAAAATGACCCTTTTCCAGATCGCAGTTCGGTCGAAAAAATCTGAATGGAGGAAGAACATGTAAGTTGATTGAATACGATACATACCAACACTCCCCTGCAATTTAGGTGACTGCTTGCTTCATTGGCTTCGTTTTACGCTTAATGATATGAAGCCACCAGCAGTACTTCTAGCTGGTATAAAACCCGCCTTTGGGAAGGATTCGTTCAGTCTGACTCATCACCAGTATGGCCTGCAAAATGTGTGCCAACATGCCAGTTGCTAAAAGGTTCCAGTAGTTTAGACGGCTTTCAATTTTCGTTGGAAAATAAAGCACCAAATTAATCAGTTCTTCTGCTGCAAGTGAAAACAAAAGTCCCTTGATAATTATCGTTTTATTCATATCTCGGAAAGTTACTACTATTTTAAGAAAGTATAACGTATAAATCAAGTATTGATCAAGTTGATAAGAAGGAAAACAAAAACAGGTAAGCAATATAAAGTAAACATAGTACCTGTTTGTCACACAAAGGTACAAATTGAGGTAAATAGCGCGTGAGGGTAAACTAGCAAAGTTGACATTGGGAAATACAGTGCAACTTTCATGACGGAATTTGACTTGTTAGTTTAGCATATATTTGGCCACATTATTTTGATTCATTGAGTGGATTTAATCCTGGGAAAGCCTTTTAGTTAGGATAATCACCATTTTAATTGCTAGCTTCAGAAAACTGGGCTTTCGTTGTGGCGAGCTTGCGAGTAGTTTCATATCGAAGGAATGTTCTATACTGCTACGTATGACAGAACCAAACTTTTTATAAATGTGCATTTTGCTATGTAGGAGATCTAAAAAAATAAAAAAGTGTAAAACGTATCCGTTCGAGAACTGGAAATTTTTGTCCGAACTTGCTCAGATGCAAAGGAAGTCAAGTAAAAGCAGTCATAGTTACTTTCAGAAAAAAAGGAAAGATTTATGTTTTGAAAATTATGTAAGGCCTACCTGTGAAGTTTCTTCTGCAGAAAATGCAGTATCAAACCCGTTTTCATCACATTTTGTTGTCGCATATCGCGTTCACGGCAGAAAAGCAACATGGCCACATATGTTACCGTGAGCGTAAGTTAAAAATGCCTTATGCAAGTCATTTCGAAATAGGCTTTTTGTAAACTATACCTTCCGCTTATGCTTTACCTATTATTATTATTATTATTTAAAATAATGGCCATTAATAGCCACTCTTCTTTTTGCATTTGCAAGCTTATAACAGATCCTGTCAATAATCCACCTTGCGTAAAATAGTACATTATAAAGCGAAATGTAATTTCTTTCATCTCCTATCAAATTGAATCATTTATCTTAAGGTTAGCAAAAAATTGTGAAACTACTCCGACTTAAGTGTTACATTTCCCTGGTAAAAGTTAATGTGCACATATATTCTTCTTCTGCATATCCTATTAAAGTACTTTTTAAAGAGGCAACCTATTAAGGAAAACTTTTTTTATTTATTTCAGGAATAACAATATTCGAGTTATCTTGTGGACGCCTTTTTTGCTCAACAATGTGGTTTGCTGCTTCGAAGACTTTCTAAATATGATGCAACTGGCCATCTTCACAAGAAATAATAACCGAAAACTCATTTTTGGTGAATGCTCTTTATGTCTATCATATTTTAAAGCTTTCTATGTAAAAAGTCGAACAGAGGATAAATTGATCCATTAACAAATTTGTGACAATTCCCATTGAAACTTTCAATTGGTGAACTGGCGAAAATACGTTTGTTTTCGATAATTCTCATAATACCTTAACATTTATGTGATAATTTAATGAATAAACTATGCGGGTTGGTAGAACGGCTGTCAGAGCAGGTAGAATGGGGGGGGTGGTGGAAAAGGGATCAAAATCTGGCCAGCGTTACGGCGAGCTGGTACCCGGCTGATGTGCTAGGTTGCACAGGACTGGTTGGCTTAGCCTGATGGCGGCCGCCTCTGCCGAAGCCAACAGACGCTGTCCAAGAAATTTTGAATAGCTTGAGGGTACCCTGTAGATCACTTGGAAGAAGGCCTCTTTGGCATCCACCCGATGGTCTGAGTCTACCAGGTGCGCTAGAATGGAACTATTAACACCTTTTAGTTGACCCTTCCCTAACCATGCTGCAATGTGTTTTTGTACTCTCTTGGACAAACGCCGGCTCGTGTGACCAATATATCCCGCCCCACAGGAGCAGGTAAGCGAATATATGCACATAGAGGTGGTCTGGGCTGGCAATTTGTCCTTGATCTCTCCGTATAGAATGAGAGTAGTCGAGAACAGTACATAGGCATCGGCTGCTGGGAAGGTGGTTGGTACAGCTTAACTCAGACCTCTTTTTAGGAGTTCTCTTGATCCGTCCCCTTGAAATAGGACCCTGATAAATATTCGCTTCTTCTCTGCTGTAAACACTGTGGGGTTTGGTGGCCTTTCAGCCATGTTCTTGGCGATAAATCAAGTGGGATAACCATTTTGTCGAAAAACGCCTTCAAGAGTCTTTAGCTCCTCTTCCACGCTATCAATCGGCAAATCATTTTCGACCTTTGCGTCAAACCTCGTATTAAATGACGTTTGAAGTTTAATGGTACGAAGCTAGCAAAATGAATGTACTGGCTGAAACACGTCTTCTTACGATATACCTTCCATTGAATACTCCCATGAGCCCTTTTACTCAGGTTTCAAAATCATTCTGCAATTTAGAAACTTTTTTTTAAAACCGAAGGAAACCCTTCTTTTAAGAATAAGGTTTAAAAAAGGCGTTATTTGCTGTCAAGGTCTTTTGGTGAATATGCGAAACGCGAAAAACTGAAAACTTGGGTCATGTGGAGTATGAATCTATGCCCCTTCACTTTTAAAAATGTATCGGATCATAATGAACTGAATGATGTTTTTTAAGAACTGCACGTTAATCGACGTCTTGGAATGTAGTTTAAACGCAAAATGTTGGAACCATATAATTTAGTAAAACGTGATAAAAAGGAACAAGCGTGCTCATTTTATTACATACGACATACCTATGCGAATTTTAAATAATTGCACTTTGGTCAAGCAAAAAATGTCGATGCAGTTCCAGATATGCAGATTACTACTGGCAAAAAATGACCATGATTTACAAATACTTTATGCAAAGAAAAATAAAAAGCATCACTGATGATTCGCTTGATTACCAAAATTCGATCGTTAAACTTTATGGGCATGATGAATACCTTTTATGCGACCAGAATACTCTGCAGAATGAAAGTGCTCACTAGTTTTACAGTTTTTTGCTGCTATGGCAAAACCTTTTCATCTTCAAATTCAGTTCCATTTTCTAAGGAGTACAACTTTTTCTCCTTCTTAGACAACCGTCATCGGTAGGCGTTTATCGCAAGGCCAAAAATTTAAAAAAATGCTCTTACAGTTTTTTCGGTTTACCGGCTTCTATTATTTAGCAGCAAGACTTTCTTTAATGTTTTTTAAAGTGTGCAGGCTTTTTGTGCTTGCTCTTTCTCAACTTTTCAACTTCTATTTTGGGGTAGGTGAAACCATAAAAAGCGACTTTTATTCCTTCTTTTTTGAAATATTGGCATCCCAAGATATTAATTATGAGAATAAAGCCTTCTGTGGGAAAATGTCGAATTTTGTTTCGTAAATGTTCGTCACAGACTAACCGGACGTGGAAACTATGCAACAGACAACCAACATTTTTAAACGTACGGAAAATCAATAATCATCCGAAGTGTATACCGAAAGGCAGGATTGTTGGTCTGTGCTGGAAGGTGTTATTTGCCTTCCGTAATTTGGCTGTCTGCTGTTTGTTGGTGGTGCGCATTCAATTTGGCTTTAAGGTAACCGTAACTCACGTCCAAATCAATATACCTGTTGATGCATGCCTCGTCTGAGTGCATTTTTTCCAGGAATTCACCGCCTTTTGTAGTTGGACAAATGCCAACAATCCGTGTGTTCTCTTATTTGAATTTGTGGCCGTTTTCCAGTGTGTGCATTGCCACCTGGAATAAATGGTATCGTCTTCTGACCGCTGATTGATATTTTGTATGTGAGTTGAAGCGTATTTCCCAGTATGCCCACACATTTTCCGTGAACAAACGGCAACCGGCTTGCCCCCTCATAACTCACCATGCAACTACATGTCTGCAAAAAACTTCCTTAATTTGTAATTTTTTGCTTATTTCTCCCATACCAGCGGAAACGCATTAACGAAAACTTATAAATAATAATGAACAGCATCATGCATATTAAGTACTTAAAAGAACTATACGAAATAAAAAGTGTTTGTTCAGAAAACTAGCATTTTCGCGATAATTCCCGGCTTGTGGAGACGTCAGAAATAGCTTTAAATAAGAACAATAAATGTCAATAGTTTGTAAAGTATAAAACATAAGCAACCACTTTCTTTAGACAAAAAGGACTTGCCTTCAGTCAAAGTATTTTTACCTATGTGGTAATGAGTGGATGCGTAGTTATTGAATATCGTGGAATAAAGTATCTCTTCATTTCGCTAGCTTTCGGTGTATTCATTGATAAGTTTACCAATTGTCCGTCTGTTCGATGTTTATATCAAACCCTTTACAATAAAATATAACTAAACAGTAATTACCGAAAAAACGAATTTTTTGGAATTTCTGTCCTATGCGCATGGTTATGTCGGTCAAATAAGGAAATGCTTTAAAACAGCAAACCACATTTTCGAGCATACAACATGTCTGCTAGATACCACGCATATTGATATTCCTAAGATTAATTCAAAAAAGTTTCCATAATAGGTTACCTCTTTCGAAACTACTTTTGTTGGATATGTAGCTGACGATCTTCTGCGTATATTAACTTTTTCAGAGATAATCTGAGAGGGAAATTGGGGGCGTTTGACAATTTCTTGAAATAATCGAAATAAAAACGATTACATTTGACTGTGGATGAAAGAACATACTTTTCTCTTTATAACGGATTATTTTTCGCTTATGAAGATTTATTCAAAGATCCGTTATAAACGTGCGAATGCAAAAACTACAGGCCACGTATATGAATATTTTTTGAAATACTTAATAATCATCTGTCTGTTCCGTTTCTAAATAAAGCTTTAGTCGAACCTATTGTTTGCAAAAAATATTTTTCTAGATGACTTACATTCAGTAAGACCTTCTATAGTCAGTCTTCGTGGTAACATGTAGAAACTTTGATTACGTGCATAGCCAGCTGTGCGGTAAAATAAAATGTTCTACCAATAACTTTTTGTTGCTGCATTTTTTGCAAAAAAGCTTCAAAGAATAGCTTTATATAATTTTTAGAACTTGTATCGCTGCTTGTTTCTGAAAAGAAATGTAATTTCCTCAAACTTCGTTTTAGTTCCATATGGTCAACTTCGCACAAAAATTTCCACTACTGAAAGGGATGATTATTCCACGTTTTTTTACTAATTATGGAATTTTTCCACACCGCAATGTTTATTAGAAAAACTCTTCGTCCTGCCTTTCCTGATAGCATACGAAATTTCTTGTACATTAACTTTCTCAAAATTTAGCCGAACTGAGAGCCTATTTCCCCCAATAACTTTAATAGGAGGGCATTTTTACAAACCAAGGCCTTTCTAGTTATTAAATCCACTCAGTTGATCAAAATAACCTGTCCAGATATGCGCTAAGCTAACCAGTTAAATTTCATCCTAAAAGTTGTTTGCACGATTCGCAGGCCTCTACATATTCGATAAGAAACTTGCGTGGAGGATTAAATTTTGGCGACATCACCAGAAAGCCCTTTCCCTCAATCTTATTTGAAATGCATCAAACCATGGAGCGTGCATGTTGTACAGACTGCATTAGAAAGGAAGGGTTTATTGGGAGATTTTTCGATATTTTGTTTTTTTTCCAAATTTTTTAATAATTTAAACCATTTGGTAAGAAGGGCGCGTGAAAAATGATTTTTCGATGCATTTATTTGAATTTATATATTTGTACGTATTTTCTAAAAGAAGGCCTCCAACAAAATGAACGGAAGCTTTGTCCTAAAAACTTACTCGCTGTATTCTGTCTACAAATGAAATTGGTACTTTGAATTTGTTCGACGTTTGTAGACTTCACTAATGGATTTCTTTTGTGAGACGCATTTTCAGATCTCTGTATGTTGCCAAAGTAACTTATGAATTGAACTATCACTCGTTGGTGAAAGTTTATTGACCGGTGTTCAGGCTAAAAAAGGTTAACCCTAACAGCTGCGATCTTCCAGGCCTATGGTTCTTTTAAGTGAGGAGAAAAGACGGTGGGAAAGCCAGATTGTTAGGAATAGTGTATTCTGCAGAAGGATAGGAGAATAGGTGGAAGGAGTTTTGACTCTGCAGTCCGGCTGCCAGGGCGTCATTTACGGAGTGGCGACAGCGTCGGGAATAGCCAGATGGCCGGCGCATGCTTTGTTAACTTAGCCAGTCACGTTGCTAATGTCTAGAATAGAGGTAGAACGCGACCTTCGGATGAGCGAAGGCTAGTCTGCACGCACGGACCATGCAGGCCAAAGACGTTATGCGTCAGTTGCTGATCTTGGGTTCCAAGGTGCTGCTCGAGTCCACTACTGGTTCACTGATCGGAAGAACAAGATGCGACCCCTGGAACCGGAGATTTATCGTCCTGACGTTTCGGACCCTATCGAGAATCCTTCATCCTATGTTATGGTAGGATATTCGGAGTCATGCGCAAAGTATGATTAAGAATTCTCGACTAAATCTGAAACGTCAGAAAAAGAAAACTCCGGTTCCAGATGTCCCATCTTCTTCTTCTGAACTGCTTCCTGGAACTCGCATATTCACTTCTATTGGTTCACTGATTGATGTCGGGACTCATTCTTCGCGCTCTGCCATCGGTTTCCTTACGCAGGCCCCAACAGCAGCCGCACAGGGACTAGCATTCTAAACACAAGTTAGTTTGACCATCGCAAGTGAAGATGTCCACCATTTGCCCAAAAGCAGGTGACCGTGGACAGAAAAAGTGAAAGAAGACAGGCCGCGATCTACCCCACTCTATCCCCTGACTACTTTGACCGGTGACAAGACCGAATGCGAGATGACCACTGCAGGCTCCGGGCGGAAGCCGCTTTCCCCAATGCAGCCTGAAAGACCACCTAACTTAGCCTTCACTGATAGTAGACTTAACGCGGGTACTACTGCACTGTCTATTCTCACTCACCTGGTGTCTAGCCAGACTTTAGCAAGCCAGGACTTGAATTGTTTCTAGCAACAATACTTACTGTGATGTAGCTTAATGATAGTATTTGCTGGTACTATCCCTGACTATTTTGCAAGTCAGAAAGTGATGCTGGTTAAAGTCAGCCCTGGGCTCATATCCTCTCAATCTTGGCAAGAATTGTAGTAGAACTAGTACTGGCACTGATGCCACCATTTGATTAAGCCAATGTTAGAGCTCTTATCTCCTTGGCCTCAACAATGTGTGTGAATCTGGGTTAAATATTCCAGGTTAATGCATGCTTGAGGTCCTGAGCACAGCAGTGGTTGCATTTGTCTTCGCACTCTCAACTCTATCCATCGAGCGGTATGGATTTAGATACTGCTGCTATATGTACGTGTCTAAGCTAAAAGTGCTAATTTATCGTAATAATGCTTACTAAGGCTAGTAGATAGTATACTATAAGTACTGACTGTGTGTGCGTTTTAAGGAGTTGTACCCAGTATGCACTCCCAAACCGTGTGAGTTATAGTGATTAGCATTTGATAATAAAAGAGTGCTTGTAAAGTACTTTACAAGTCTCACCATGCCCTTATGTTGTGCAGTTTTTCACCTATAGAAACAACTACTTCAGTTTCTATCTGTGGCTTGAAGTTAACAGAACATCTGCTCATAGCCCTTGATCCCAGCACGGAGTGTAAATGTGGGTTACAGCTTTTTTGAGTAAATACCCACATATACACATAGTATTGCAGGCAAAGATAAGGGAGACTGGAATGGAAATTTCTGCTTTATAAGCACTTATACGCCTGTCACATCCAGTATCAACTGGTGCATCAGTGAAAGCGCGAACTCCCACGAGTGCCTATTTATAACCAAGCATAAGGCCTTTAATTTCTATAACAAAAAAAGTATCTCTAAATTAAATGCTAACATGAAATGAAGGACAAAATAACAACACCATTAGTTCATGAAATTAACATTGAAGTAAAATACCACGCAGGTCTTTCTTAGTTTGCTGATAGGAAGGGGAAGCACAGCTTGCCTGTAAGAAATGCGTTGCCTTGCACCGCTGTCAGAATGACATGCCTTAGGGGCTTGCTCATTCGCACTGCACATAAAAAATTAATTAACATACTTCTTTTTAGAAATGTTGCTTTTTGGGCAAAGGAGATTTTTTTTTTAAATACTAGAATATTAGGTAGGCAATGTTCTTGCAAATGCTTAGATGGAAGAAATTGTTTTCTGAATTCCACTCAGATTTAGGCCAGATGACGCTACAACGCAGACACAATTGGATGACACTTACAGAGTAGTTTGCTGCAGCTTTCGTCCCAAAGCCAATCTAAAGTCATGTAGGTGACATATTTCGAACTTACTCTGTACACTTCAAAAAGCCCTAGTAATATAGCTTACGTTCAGTCATAATTAATTGGTGCTACGTGCTCTTTTCCACAGTGATTTAAAAAATGGAAATGTAAAGATGATGGTAAAGGGATGTAAAACACAAAGGGACTTTGAAGTCCTACTTATTGTATTCATCAAGGTACACTGGGTTTGGATAAACTGCGGTTAACTTAAACTTCCTCTACCGTCCCCGACCTTCTTGGCCTTGTCTTGACACTGAGCCTGGGTTAGGATTGGGGTGACAGTGAGTCAGATGCATCGAAAGTCTGTTTTTACTCCAATGTATCGCAAGTCACTTGGCGTGGAGCACACGGTGAATTACATTCATTGAAACCGACAGACAAACCGTTGGATAACACCCGATCCTGGAGCATTTAGGGAAATTTCACATGTAACCTTTAACTGAAGCCATGCCGTAAACCTGTCTTATTAACCTCAAACTTCAAGCCATACCTAAGGCCTGAGAACCATAGCCATCAGAATAAACCACTGCCTAACAGCAACCCTAAGCCTAACTGTAACCATGACCCCGATGAGAGCAAATATAACGCCATTTGCGCTAGGAGAGGTTAAAATCCGTGAATCGCATAATTGTTGTCGTGCTCTATTGCGCGACAGATAGTAGAATTTTAACGACCACCAATGAGAGTACAGAACATGCTTCACCGGGAAAACTTTAACTAACCATGATCAGATAATTTCATTTGTCTTCTAGGCTAAACAAGTTTGGAATTCTCCACATCCCTTCGCTATCGAAACTCCCATCTGACCTTCAAATGATAGTTTACCTCTTACGAAGGCCGTTCCCTTCCTACGGCGAAACCTGGCCGTCCTCCCGTGTTTACCTTTTCCATCGCTTGCACTGAATACTGCCCCCATCCCCTCGGTTTGTTTGCGAAGCTGCTATCTGCTTCCCCCTGATGTCTGTTGTCCCTTCCTCCTCCCCCTTCTCGGCCCAGTTGCCGCGGCTACTCCGAGAACCACTCGTCCAGTCCCTGCCCCCCCCCCCCCCCCCCCCCCCCCCCCCCCTCCCCCCCCCCCCCCCCCCCTTCCCTCCCCCGTACGTTGTAACCTCTGCCTCCAAAACATCTAGTGCGACATTCCCAGCTCTCACTTTCAATTTAGTCTGACGACGAACACGTAATACTTGTTCGAAAATTCATGAGCACTACTCGATTTTCCGAAGATCGTCTCTGTTCGTGAACCCCTTCCACGTCCGCGCTGTTGTTTCACACCTACCAACATGCTACGTAATTTTTCCGACGAAATCATAGAAAGCGGAGCCGTCCCTCTCTTTCACTAAGACACACAAGGTTTCTCAAGACTAGTTTCGTCCTGCGTGGCATTATTCATGAACTTGTTTCGTTCCCTCGTATAGACTCCCTGTACTCCTGACTTTGCGGGCCCATTGTTGAGGTTGGTAAACTATTCACCCTTTAATATTTCTGCTTACTATTACCATTCTAACTTGATAGTTATCACTGGTTTTGGCGTACGCGTGGCTGCTGGATAAAGTCGGAAAAGTCAAGAGACGAAACACTCTTTTTATATTTGAAGCATTTTTCCCCGGCACAAACTGTTGCATTCAACTTCAATTCTCAGTGCACGGTAACGATCGTTTCTTATGCTGAATCTGTAGGCCCTACTGTATTCTGGTGTTTACTACGTGGGGTTACCTAAACATTGTTCTTTTGAGCATCTCAGAGACTGGCACATTGTTTGCATATGTTGCTGTCTGCGTTCGTTAACGCTATGTTTAGAGTGTGAAACCTGGAAAACATTGATTGTAAACTGTTATTCGGAGGCGATTTTATGGCGCTTTGACCATGTGTTTTCGCTCTTGGATATGGACCATGATTTAGTTTTGCGATTTAAAAGTGGAGCTCCGAATGATCCACGGATCAAGGGAATTTTATAAGGTGGCGAACATACGTTTGCTTTCGATAAATTATCGTCAGGCCTTTACATTTATATGGTAGGAATAGACTATGGTGGTTGGTGGACAGATGAAGTGTTCTCGTTGTCACGGTGGGGAGGAGGGTGGTGGGGGGGGGGGAAGTTGGGGGAGTTGAGATCAGAGTGTCAATGTCTAGACGGCCCGGCGTCCAGGACCGCCGATAAGGTGTGCGTGGCTGGACTTGGGACTTGGTCGTCTCTGCGGGGGCCCGTTTCCGAGGCCTGTGGTCCGCTGTGGGTGGCCGTGTTACCTAGTTTCGCCCATGGCAACTGGGGCGCCGCGACGAAATTCTTTTGGGCACATAGCAGCGGTCTGCGTAGCCTGATGGCGGCCGCCTCTGCCGTCGCCAACAGACGCTGTCCACGGAGTTTTGAGTAGCTTGAAGGCACCTTGTAAATCACTCGGAAGGCCTCTTTGGCATCCACGCGATGGTTTGAGTTTACCAGGTGCGCTAAGATTGAACTGCTCACACCTTTAAGTTGGCCCTTCCCTAACCATGCGGGTATGTGTTCCCTTACTCTTTTGGACAAGCGCCGGCTCGTGCGACCAATATATCCTGCCCCACAGGAACAGGTAAATGAATATATGCACATTGAGGTGGTCTGGGCTGGCAGTTTATCCTTAATCTCTCCGTATAGGATGGGAGTAGTTGAGAACAATACATGAGCGTTGGCTGCTGGGAAAGTAGTTGCTACGGCTTGACTCAGGCGCCTCTTAGTAGTTCGCTTGGTCCGTCCCCTTGAAATGGGACTCTGATGAAGGGCCAACTTAAAGGTGTAGAAGACAGGGCGACGTTCTCACGGTCAGCGGGTTGAGGTCTGTATGACAGCCACGCAGCTTGCGCTTGACTATTCTCTGGGGCTTCGTTTTCTGTGTTTTCGGAAGACACGGCTTCAGAAGGCCCGCATTCAAGAGACAAGGGAAAACCTAGCTTAATTGATTAACCACCAACCCAACAACTCCCCCTCCCCCAACCTGACGACAATATACTCAGTGCATTTAACTGACCGTTTTTTCCTCCATTTCATTGTATCGGCCTGATGATGAATGCCTGAAAAAATTGTTTGCCAATACGACTTTTAGATACGTGTAAGTCAAACACAGAGAGTTTCTCTAGAGTGTAGACTGCAATGGTTATGCAACCGCCCACTTATGGCGGGCACCGGCTCCCGTTTCATCGAGGATGGTGGCTTAAGTGCTTCAACCTCGGCATGCAGGTCGTTACGCACTGAAAGTTGGCGTGATAGTTGCTGAGTCATGTGGCGTGGCGGCATTAGCAAAGGTGTTCGTCTGCGCGCTCCCCTAGGGCGCGAGTTGCTTTGGCCAATCGGACCCTTTGCAACGCATATAGGTGGGGAAAATCATCGTACCAGTTCATAGACTGGATGCCGATAAACCATGATGAAAGCAACTTGTGGCTCACGCGATTGCCAACTCTCGCGAGAATTTCGACTATCTCGAATCTGAAAGTTTGTCCGGGTCTTTTCGACGTAGCCATGACTTTAGAGAGACACATTACCAACCCATCCTGTAGCTGATCTATGAGCTTCAATCTACCATTGTTATATCATAAATGTGTAATAGTATACTATATATGGCATACTATTATACATTTTTCGATTGACCCAATTTTGAAACATTGGTGGCATCGGTGGGAGTCGAACCTGCACAACAGGAAATACTTTTACGCAGCCAACGCCCAACCATTGAGCTACGAGACTCACTGTGAGCTGTGAATTTAATCACACTTGGGTTGATTTTACCAGCCAAGCCTACTGCTCGTATGGAATCCGCCATGGCGGATACGGTCAACTGATTGCCAAGACAGGATTCCCTAAGCAATCATCTAGAACGCTGCAGAACGACTACTTGTCTCAGTTTCAGGCTCCTTTCTGTATGGAAGAGGGATATCAAGTGGAAGGAATAGTCCATTATGTACAGAAGCAGTGAACTAGTGGAACTAGGTTAACAGTCGGATGAGTGTACGTTTGGAGCCGCGCTGCCGGCGTCCAAATTGTGACATTGCATGTGTCGTCATAACGTCTACCGCGTCTACTTAAAATTAGTCTACGGATGTGAACGTACAAACAGTTGCGAGATTCAGCATTCAGGTGGGGCTACTACAACGTTTTATTCTGTGCATGAGCCGAAACTGTAGGGGTCTAAGTTGAGCCTAAATTACTACAATCATCAGGCCAAATCCTAGGTTGGAAGTTAAAAGGCAGAAGTCACCAGAAAGAGTGATTTACTGTTTACAGAACCCCCCGGTTGCTGTCCCAGGCGGCAGTGGCCACTGGCGAAGCCAGAGCTGGCGTTGACTGCGTCCAGCCAGGCCTGAGAGAAAGAGCGAGTGAGACAGTGGTGACAACTGATTCACTAGGATTGCGGAGCAGGTTTAATTGTTCTCCCCGTGGTGCGTGTGACATTACCCGTGGGGTGTCGTGTCTGGTGACGTAGACTGTGCCGGGCGATGGTGGGGGAAAGGGGCGTATTCAGGTGGCGCGACTACCGGGATGCACGTGTGCGCTTCTGAGTGGAAGTCGGCCAAGTCCCTGCAAGTCCGCGCGTCTGAAAGCGCTGACTGAGATAGTGGATGACCTTGAGACATTTGGCCTTGAACGAGGACGCCGACGAAAGCTATGCTGGGCGTAGACTGTAGAAGTAAAACGGTAAGTGACAAATTAAAAGGCTGACATGAGGATAAACTTTTTAAAGCCTGATGTCATTGGTGGTAGGAATCAGACAACTGATGCTTGCCTGCGGCTTTTGAATTTGAGCCACCCATTTTTTTGCTGTCCATTCACGTTGGAATTTATAACTGTATACCATCATCTCTATTTCTCTTCTTTATTTGTCTGCATCTAGGATCATGAGGTCATATCTTCAGTACACTGCTACCTTTTTGAAATGCACGAAAACAAGCTATTTTACCTACAACTTTTCATGACTGTGATATATGTCACTTACGCCCAATATGCCGCATATGCAATTCACCAACAACACCAACATCGACAATTCTCAGTAGGATGACAACACGAAGAATAAAGCATAGATCTGGTTGGCAGCAAGGAAACAAACGCTTCATGTCGACAAATCGCGGATCCCTGTTTACCAAGAGTATCGAGTTAACGGCATTCATGTTGAAAAGAGAACATGAGAAATTTGCCACTATCTGTCTGCAAGAAGCTTGGCTTAATAGTGATATTGAATCGGAACTCATCACTCCCCAAAATTTCGCCACATTTCGCTCGGACAGAAGATCCTTAACCAGCAGCAGAGGTGGTGGAGTGGTTGTCTTTGTAAACCAGCAATGGTGCACAAATTCTGACCTGATAGTAAAACGCCACTTTAAAAGGGTCAAGCAATTTGCTGATCGTATTCTTACTTAGGTCACCCACCCTCTCCACTCTGAACTAATGAATGAGAAGTCTTGCCATC